>LZPO01089909.1:1028180-1039735 GCA_001675575.1 Neotoma lepida
ATACATTCAAGTTCACTAAAAATTTATTAAAAAGGAATATCCCAAGCATGTGGCAGACGCTGGTTCCACAGGGCTGGGGTAGGACCTCCAGTTTGGCATTTCTCACCAGTTCCATGCTGCTCATTCAAGAACCATACACAGTGTAACAGGGAGAACTACTTTTTGCCACGGTTGAGCTCATGCCATGCAGTTACTTGGGTTTGGGATTTCTCCTACTGGTTGACATGAGCATATCAAAAATAAAGTTACTCTTGAAATGTCCAAAAATAGAGCTGGAATGTGACTAGGTGATAGAGTGCTTACCTAGTGTGTGTGAAACCCTGTGTTACAGCCCTCTCACTGGAGAAACAAAAACAAACACCACTCCCCCCCCAAAAAAGAGTAGAAACTTTACTTGTAGAAACACAGGTTTGGTTTAAGTGTGAAATTGAAGCCATGATGGAGGGAGCAGAGTCCTCTCTGCTAACTAGTTTACAGAATAAGAAAATGGCCCCTGTATCTTCTATTTGTGTGGGATTATCAGGTTGTAATCTAATGCTGATGGTATGGAGCTCATTCCCACACTCGGACATTGCTATGTGGAGAAAGGCTGTGATGATGGCCAGCTTGGAGAAACACCAGTGGGGAAAGTGTTAGAATAGCTGCTTATCTTCCTTATTGAAGCCTTCCTAACCCACGTGTTTCTCCCTCCTGTTACCTTTTGGAAAGTAATGTGATACATCATAGCACTAGGAACAGTGAAATCAGCAAGCTTCTAACTGGAAAGAATCAAATTGGACAACTCCCCATGAGCCAGCATGCACTTCCCTTCATATTTATATCAGATAGTAAGGAGTATGTTTTGTAAATTGCATTGAAACCATGTTATAACACTGTTCTAAGTTAATGTACCCTCTCTGTAAATATGCTGTGAATATGATAGATCATTTAGAGCAGAAAGCGTTGGTAGAATTTCCACACGCTATGAGCTTTGTTAAATGAAATTGGAATTTAAAAATGAAAGACAGTGGGGGTGGTTGTTGTTGTTGTTGTTGTTGTTCAGATGTTATTATGACTTAGTATGATCTTCCAGAAAAACATGAACCATTTTGATTCTGTTCATTACATGTCTTTATTTTTCACACAATTTGTGTGTTTAAGCCAGAGTCCTTTATTGGAAAAGACCACCATGTATTCTTTGCTGAATAAGTCAACTCAGAAATAGGTTGATTTGATTAGTTCCATATAAATGTCCATTTAAACACACATATGCCTGCACATGTGTACACATGCACACTTCTGGTCCTGCTGTTGGATCTAAAAGTGAGCAATTTGTAGTAATACTCAGCTTTTGCCTTTCTTTGTATTATGAAGGATGCAAAACAAGTGGCTGTTTCCTACCTGGACTAGGTTGATAAATATAATCTACCTCAACAACATTTTAATTTTAACATTAAAATGCTTCCTCTTGCTCTATTTAATCATGGTATTTGAAGATTGATGGCAAACAGGAAATTGACTTGGTCTTAAGGATAAGGTTAATGCCATTCTGAAAGGTAAAGTGACTTACTCAAGGTTACATAGTAAATGTTGACAAAGCTCATTCTAGAATGTAGATTTTTGTTATTAAGAAAAAAATCTTAAGGGATTCCCTAGGAGTAACTCAAACTCTGTAAAATTTGCAGTTATTTGAATACTTTCCTCTGACCAAATGATTTCTCTTTATCCAAGAGTTCATCATTCACCGACAAAATGCTAATGGAGGTGTTTGTTTTTGTTTTGAGACAAGATCTCACTGTCTAGCCCTGGCTGGCCTAGAACTTGCTACATAAACCAAGCTGGTGTCAAACTCACAAAATCCACCTGCCTCTGCCTCCCAAATTCTTGGATTAAAGGCATGTGCCACAATGACCAGCCTAATGACTGTTCATGAAATTTTCAGTTCAAAGTTTTGAAATAACTTTTGATCTTTGCATGTTTCCATTTATGCCTCTGTAGAGTTTACTTCATAAAACTTTCATATTTTTTGATAAATTTAATCCTACTAATGACAAGTTCATAGGTGAAATTATATCTGGAATCTGCCAGGGAATATGTGTTGGGGAGGTCTCAGTGAAACAAGATTGACTATATATATATAAATATAATATTAGGGGAAGTGTCCTGTGTGGGTTCATTTTACTATCATCTATACTTTTTGTATGTTTGAATTCTTTGGTTGGTTGGTTGGTTGGTTGGTTGGTTGGTTGGTTGGTTGGTTGATATATTTGACTACCCATATTCTCTTTGCAGGGCTGTTATGATCTGGTGACCAGTTTCATGGAGACTAACATGGGGATCATCGCCGGAGTGGCATTTGGAATTGCATTCTCCCAGGTACTCAGATGATGATGCCTTTTCCAGCCTCCCAGTCTTGTTTGCCTCCCTGGCCTCCAGATTCTCAGCCTGTCTTCCTGTGTTCTGGGGAAGGCTGATAGATGGGGTCAGAGATCCTTGCTCGTTAGGCCTCAGGTCATCTGTTTATTGATTTTTCTTTTTCAACTTAAATGAAGTTTTGCTGTCAAGGGAATATTGGTTACAGTTCAACTAATGACTAGCTCCAGTAAAACAACTTGCTTCTTCGCAGGTCAAATGGAGGGTAACAGAACAAGGTGCTAGCTTTATTAGACCATAAACAACTCCAGACATCAACTGGCTGGTCTAGATTTGAGGGAGGATCTTTCCCTGGTTGACCTGTCCTTTTTTTGTTCTTAGTTTCTGTGGATTACACATGGTATTGCTCCCTTTAAAGAAAGCTCATTTAGCAATCCTCATCATGGGAACATTATTTTAATGTTTGGATTTGACTCTTCTGTTTCTTAAGAGGAACTTAATTATTTGTGTATTAAACTGTCCATCTCGTTATCTCCATTCACCTTTTACATACTAGTGGGAGATATAATTATGCCAATTAAATAAGCTACACATACTAAAGGACTGAATACATTTAAGCTAAATCTGAAACGTAGCCTTCCTCTAGGCAGTAAGGTCCTATTTTACTGGCTTCTGCTCTCTTGAACAAATGGTATAGCCTTGTTATAATATCGCTGTGGGTACAAGGACTGACATGTATACTTAGCAGCTTAATAAAAACTTTGTTTAACTTAGATTTTTTTTCACTCTAAAAAAATCATTTTTTCACAGAAAACCCAGTTGACAGCTTAGTAATAGCTGCAAAGTTCCATGTCTGTAGAGGCCATCTCAAAGTCTAACTTTCTCCCTCTGCATCTGTTGTTCTGCTTAGCAATGGAAATGCAATTTTGCTTTATTCAAGCTTGTTCCTGAGATGTCTTTATTGAAATATGAAGTTCAAAGAAAAGTAGCTAAATTGTAACTTTATAGTTTAGTAAATTATTACTTATATGGCCCTTGCTTAGACCAGGGAATAGATCCTTAACTTGTTAGTACGTTTCTGCCAAGCAGAGCTTACCATTAGAGAAAGTGAAATCCTTTTCTTCCTAAGCAGTTATCAAAACTTGTATGACATATCATCTCCCAAGAGCATGTGAAGTAAGTCACTGTGAGTGTCCCTTGTGTTGCAATTTCAAAATCCTCCTGAAACACGTTTCATGGTTTTCACACTCATGGAGTGAATTAAGCCCCCAACATGCTAACACACAGACAAACCGAGTGGGATCATAAACAGTGCAATTAACTCAGTCTCCAGAGACATTTCAAAGGCAGTTACTGCCCTGAACTTTCTCCCAATTGCTGTAACATTTCAGTAATAACACTTAGTAACATTCTGTAATGGCCTAGGGACAATTTCAAGGATCCCAAACCTTATGACTCATGCAAATGTTAGGATACACTTGACAGCCTTGAGCATATAGATTCCTCAACACAGGTTGTTAACACCAGAAATATAGAAGTGTGGTTGGCATGTGAGCGCATGCACACACACACACACACACACACACACACACACACACACACACGTGAAGTCTTCCTTTATGGCTTCCCTAGAGAAATAAAGTGACACGATGCCAACACACTACATAAGGAGAATACCTCAGTGAGCCTGGGATCTTGTTGATGAAGCCTCTTATTTAAGAATATGCCTATGTAGTCATGGGTATGTAAGTGAAAGGATAGGAAGATCCTGTTTTCATCAGTGAGATGTATCAAGTGTTGTCCATGCTTCTCTCAAGCATCCCTGTAAAGGAATTTACGCTTAGACAAATAGCTAGCTAGCCTGATGATCATTAGTCTAACTGTGCTGTCTTAAAGAAATATGTGGCTTGGGAGTGGTTGAAGATGATTCGTGCCACACTAGAACTATTAAAGAGGAGCTTTGACTCTGAGGAGCATGAAAACAGAAACACTATAGCAAGTTCAGGTCTCACCAGAGAGCCACACGGATGTTGTGATAAGAAGAGAAATCACAAAGCCCACTAGCATTGTGCCTTCCCTACCATTCACTCACATGGCCAGGCAGATCAGAGACTTGACACATACTGTACTTAGTTTGTACCATGATTATAGCTGGTCTTTCCAGGTGAGAGGGAGGGGGGTGGATGGTCATGGCTGGTCTTCCTGGCTAGAGGTACTAGGAACTGCAGTTTTTACATATGTCTCCATCAACTTCCAAATTCCTGGAAGATAAGAAATGGCTTCCAGATACCAGATACCCAGGACCTCCTTGGGGCAATTCTAGCTAACCACTTACAAAATGCCTGTTCAGGAAGGGTCACCCCCATATCTCAGTGGACAAACTTTAAAAAATTTGTTTAGATACTGTAGAGCCAAATTTCACAAATACCGGTTGATATGAATTAAAATGTTATGCTGTGGCTCTCCTCCACTGAACAGAGGCCAAAGTGTGTGGGAAAGCGCAGCACCACCTACTCCCTGCTTTTCTCTCTTCTTTTCCTGAATCCTTCTCTCCCTTTCGCTTTTCTTCATCTACTTTACATCTTCTCCTTGCCCTCTTTCCACGCTTTTATGAGAAACTGGCCTATTGCACAGCTATTGTGTCAGTTAGTAAAAGTGGTGTAAGGGTTCAAGGAAGACTGTGCTGAGTCCAGTTTTTTGATAGTTTTGTAAGCACCATGTCCCTTGTTAGCTAACTTGGCTTAGAGCTCTTGTTTGGATGGCAGAATTTGAGCTAGCACTCCCCAGAGCTCCTATTACCTTTGTCCTCTCAAAGAAAAGCACATTTGGTGAGCTTGATGGGCACAATCTGCCTACCTTTAAATTTACAGTAAGAAGTTGAATGTGCTTTGATGGGATGTTTCTTTCCTCTTCTTTGGGAGGAGACAGTCTCACAGTTTATCCTAGGCTCTCCTGGAACTCACTGTGTAACCCAGGTTAAACGCAATTCAAAGCATTCCTCCTATATGGGCCTGGTCTCCTCAATGCTGAGGTTATAGGCAGGAGCCATCATACCTGTCTTTCCCTATAATTTTGATAGTCACCGTCTTCATGAAGGGAGCTTGGGCAGGAAGAAAGGATGGGGATAAGCGGGGAGTAGGTTGGAGAGATGGAGGGAGAGGTGATATATGTGTACTCTTTCTTCTCTATATATCCTTCTCTCCTCCCTTTCTCCCTTCTTCTGTCTTTCCCTCCTTTTATTAGGAAGATTAAGTCCCTTAATTCAAAGGCAAAAGGTATTTACCAAAAAATAAAGAACCCATTCCTACCAATTCATCTAACCTCTCCCCTCCTTGCAAGGCCTTCCTTGGGTCCTACAATCTAATGGTGTGATTTATTTTGTGCTGATAATTGTTTAGGAGTCCCTTAAAAGGACCTGTTCCCTTTTCTATATACAGGGCAGAAAGGGGGGGCTAATCTCAAATACAGAAGTGGGTGCAACATTAATCTTTATGAAGACTACCTGTGTAGTTTGTGGGAGATAGTTGAACCTATTAAACCCATTTTCTTATCTGGAAAGCTGAAGTTAAAATATTACAAAGAGTTGTAGTAAAGAATCAATATTTTATTATATGTGAATGTGTTATACACTTTCAATACTTATTTAGTTTTTTTATTGGAATATTTTTCACACTGTGAAATATATTCTGAAATTTGCTGATCTTGGAAAATATCAGTCTTTTAGAAAGAGACACACTGTAAGTTTCAAAGTCCTTGCACTCCTAGAGGAATGTAACAGGAGGCGGAGTTTTCTGTCCTGACCGCCTGGTACCAAAAAGAATTTAAAGCTCTACTTTCCCATTTCACCTTTCCCCACCTACCTCTTACAAGTGCTAACTTTGTTATCTCACTGGCAAATGGACCCAGTCAAGAATAATGTCTCTATTCTTGTCTCAAATGAAAAAAAACACTGTTCTGTCAGCCAAGTATATAACTAGAGTATCATACTGTGTTGAGAAATTAGCCAAAGATGTGTAGCCTTCCAAAGAATTCAAAGCCTATGTCTTTGAATTAAAATTTAGCCTTTCCGTTAATATCACACCAATTCCATGTCATTTTATTATTTTTTGCATTAATCTAACAGCGTGATCATACTTTAATACTAGTTGGTGTCAGAAGTTGTTCTGAAATGGCCAGAGTGAGCTACTTCTGGACCTTGTAGCCAGTTTCAGAACTTCCCAATGGCCCCACACTTAGACTACCTCAAGCTTAGATACCACAATTCAGATCCAATTTGTTCTTCACTCTTGACCTTTGCCCTTTCTACATAAGGAAATCTCTGTTTACTGAAAGTTCTACCTAACCATGTACCATGTGTACCATGACAGCTCTTTGTGTTGACAGGTAGATATCAAAACTAAATAGATCCTAGAGTTGAAAGAAGGTTATAGCTTTGTGATATGAGATTCTTCTTCATTTGTTTTCCTTGGCAACAGTTGATTGGCATGCTGTTGGCTTGCTGTCTGTCCCGGTTCATCACTGCCAATCAGTATGAGATGGTGTAAAGAGAAGGTAAGTGGCAGTGGGCAGTATTGGATCTGGGTGTTTTTCCCTTTGGTGCTCATACTACCCTTCAAGTGAGCAAGAAGAGGGCTCAGCCACTGAACTACCTGGTGTTAGCCATGCACAGAAATCTCATATCCATATGCTGGGGAGGAGGTAGGGTGGATGCCGTTGTGAAAACATGAGAATGCTTACTTTTCAGCTTGCTCCTTTTTTGTGTAGGCTGCTTGTGATAGTGAATCACTCACATATTTTCTTTTTCTCTTTCTCTCAGTCTTTCAAGAACTATGGAATAAGAGGCCTGTTTTTAAAAGGAACTGCCACAATCTCTGAAAGACTTCCAAAGAACGTTAGAGCACAGTACATAATACCCCTGCCCTGCTCCCACCACCCAGTCCCCACAACCCCACCCCCTATGTGCAACTGACACTCCTACCCAGTCTATGCTCTGCCTTTCAGCCCACTTCATGTGTAGTGTCCATCTTGTGAAGCCCTGTTATGCCACACAGTGTAGCCAGGCCCCCTGCAGCTAGTCATAGTGAACCCTACCCTAAGGCTCTGTGAGTGCTATCTCTCTCACATGTACTTGGTCCAACTGTAGGTGACTGGTTATCATATCATCACTGGCCCCTTGTGGCCCTGCATGTAGTAGGGGAGGCTTCAATCAGCCCCTCACTGTGGTCCATGAATGCCACTCACCTTTCCATAAATAAGCAGATGGTAGTTATCTTTTCTTTTGGCTTAATCTGATTTGGTTTGGTTTGGTTTTCCCTTTGCTGGGATTATTTCCTACCTTCTTTAGGCTGCCTAGGACATGTGGAGAGACACAGCGGGAGTTACTCATAAGGAAAAAACAGCATGTGGCATGCATGGTGGAAACTGTTGTTAAGCATTAGGTGGCCTCCTTGCTCATAATTGTTCCACACGTGGGTGTGGAGAGACAGCTTAGTGTAGGATTTCCTCTCAGATGAAACCTGTATAATCCTGTTACAAGGCTCTGTTGTTACTCCCCATGAAGGCTCAGATACTACTTTTGATTTGCCCCAACTAATTTCTACTATTTTACTTTTTCTTTATTTTTTTTTCCTTGCACTGACATTATAGACATTGAGGACCTCATCAGATCAATTTAAAAGTGAGTGCAGAGGGGAAATGAAAGTCAAAATATTTTTTAAAGACCTTAAAAATAATGCCTCTGTCTAGCATGCCAACAAGAATGCATTGATATTGTGAACATTTGTGATAATATGTATTAATAAATAGAGCAATTACAAATGGCTGTGTTGTGGTTCTCTTCTTTGATTGTGATTACAATCTTTGAATACATATTTCCATTCCGCCGTGCTCTTCACGGGATAGGGGGAAAGCCCCATCTTATACATGGATAGCTACCAAACCAAAATGCTGGAGGGTTGGGTTTTTTTATCATGTGTATTCCAGAAACTTAAATGGGTTGTCATGAACAAGAGAGACTGTTGGCCACAGAGTTAGAGCCTTCATAGTGCTTCATGCCTCTGCAATTCTTGAAGGAAATACAAAGAGTTCAGCAGAGTTTTTTAAGTCTCAATTCCATTTGAAAATGAAATGAGTATCTTTATTTCTTTCATCATTTCTGTAAACACATATTCTTCCCTCTTTACTTTCTCCTCTAGATCAGATTGAGTATACATGATCTAAGGAACAATTCAATGTCCCAGTGCCCTAATCTGTATGCTCACATTTGATGTAAGGGCCGTTTTAACAATAGGTACAGTATGACGAATTAATTGAAATCATTGTGCCACCACAACCAGCACCAATCATTGTTTTTTGATGAGTTGTCAAAAAGAGAAGTACCAGTAAAAGCATAAATTGATTAGTTAGCAAATTAGTAGATCTGAAAAAGCTCTTTATTCCCTGAAGAACAGCCTGGAATTAGGGAAATAGTGGCTTCCCAGCTAAGTGCATTTATGAGTCTGAACTCTGCACACCATAAACCCTACAAGATACACAAAGGACATCATTGCCCAAACATTCAGATGTCCCCTTTAGAAGGTGTCTTAGAAACATGTGCCTCTCAAAACTTTTTCACTATTTTATTTTTAAGTTTGCAATGTATATTAAAGTGAGGCTTTTTCTGTGAAGTCTTAACTATCTGAGCCCATGGTTTACCCTCTGAAAAACTATAGGTTTTTTTTTTAGTGTATTTTGGTAAGAAATCTTTCTAAATTAAATTCAGATCTCTGCATTACATACTTTTAATATGAAACATTTGGACTGAGATTGATTTTACTTTAAAATTTAAAGTATTCACATTTCAACTCTGAATAACCTGTATACAATGCACATTCCTCCTTTAAGTAAGATTTAAAAGATACAAATTTAAATATCTTCCTTGAATCATTAGAAATAAAATGGCAGACAAGTTGCTATATACACAGCTCAAACTTATACATAGGGGAAGCCAGTATACAAAATATTCTCAGAACTCCTGAAGTTTCCTCTTCTGTGTTAGCAACCATAACCCACATCCCTACCCAGGAGCAGCCACTGCTCTGTACTCTATGACCAAAGGTTGGTTTTGTCTGTTCTTAAACATACAAATAGAATTGTGTACATGGACTGTTTCGTGTACATTCTCTCATCTTCATTGCTACATAGGATTCCACTCCACAAATATGGCACAATTTGTTTTATTGTTGCTGTGCATTTACATTGTTTTCAGGTTTTTGATAGTATGAATAGAGCTGGAATGAACACTATGGCACATCCTTCTTTATGGCCATGAACATGTGTGTAAAATTACTTGAAAATAATATATGTTCTAAGTTAGGAGGTACTGCTTAACATTTTTTTCTAAAATAGATACAATAATTTATAATTCCACCAGCAGTACAAAGAGCTCTCTAGTTCCATATCCTCCCTAGCACATACTATTCTCAATGTTTTATTTTAGATGTCCAGTGGATGTATAGTGGAATCTTATTTTAATTTGTCTTCCCCTTGTGACTAACAATATTGAATACTTATTTTCCTCCCATTAGCTATTTTGATATCCCCTTGGGAGGTGTTCAAGTATTTTTTGGTTGTCTATAATTCCGCTGTCTTTATTGATTTGTAGTAGTTCTTTATATATTCTAGATACAGGTCCTCTCTTGGACGCATGTGTGGCAAATCTCTTCTGTAGCAGGTCTTTCTTTGGACTGCCAGCTCCCAAATAATGACACAGGAATTTATTATCAAGTACAAAATCTTGGCATTAGCTTAGGCTTGCTCTCAACTAACTCTTAAAACTTAAGTTAACTCATTTTTATCAATCAACATTCTGCCACATGGCCCATTCCCTCTCTGGAGTACTGTACACCCCACTTCCTCCATGTCTGGCTGGCAAATTCTGCCTCTCTTCTTCCCAGAGTTCCTATTTCTGCCCAGAAGTCTTGCCGATTCTCTCCTGCCCAGCTATTGGCCATTCAACTCTTTAGTAAACCAATCAGAAGGTGCCTTGACAGAGACACATCTTCACAGTATACAAAAAGATTATTCCACAATGCTCTTCTCATGTGGGACTTCCTATCCGAGAACAGTCAGTTCTTGATTATAATTTGAGAGGATAAGCAGTGATACAGATAGCCCAAAATAACAAAAGGCCTTTCTTCATAGCAAGAACAATACATTATGCCACAGTGCTGATTGATTTCAGATGAAGCTTTGCCTTTTATTTGTTCTGTGCTTATTATGATGAAATTAGTTTTTTCCCTTGATACGCAAAGATTTGGATCTGGCAGGAAGAAGTATCTCCTATTTGTTGAGCTCTGCTTTGCACCCTAATGGGTACAATGTTTGTTTCATATGTGCCTAGCAGTACATATACTCTCTGATTGTTGGGTTCAAGGTTAGGACAAGCCTGCAACTACATCCAAATAATAAATTTTATACATCTTAAAAGATTTAGTCCATGTTCTTATGAAGGGTTCATCTTTTTAATACATTTCTGTGAATGTATATTAAAACTCCCCACTAAGATTGTAGATTTTAGCCAGGCTAAAATGGTGGTGCCCCTTTAATCCCAGCACTTGGGAGGTGGAAGCAGGTGAATCTCTGAGTTCAAGGCCAGCCTGGTCTACAGAGTGAGTTTCAGGACAGCCAGAGCTGTTACACAGAGAAAACTTGTCTCAAAAAACAAAACAAAAACAAACAAACAAAAAGATTGTGGATTTTGTCACATTTTGCTTTATTTTTAAGCTATACTATTAGGGATGTGCAAGTTTCATGTCTCCTTGGTGAGCTTGCTTCTTTTTCCCACTAATAATGATTTCTCTCTAATGTTCACTTTGTTTGAAATTACAGCTGTTCTAATCACTTTCTTTGACTTGTACTTACCAAAAGAATTGTTCCCTATCCCTCTATGTTTAGTTTGTTTCTGTGTAGTTCAGATATGCTTCTCAGGTGGCATATGACTACATCTTTAGGTCAGTCTGAGGCAGCCTTAATTGACATCTGAGTCTGGTTATATATTATTGTTACTGACACATTTGACTTCTCATCTTCCTTATTGCTTTTTGCGTCTCAATCCTTTGGAGTTCAGAGGTGTGTGTGTGTGTGTGTGTGTGTGTGTGTGTGTGTGTGTGTGTGTGTGATAAATTATGTCTCACTGCATTACTTTTAAACTTTTACTATATTGT
>LZPO01089909.1:1040095-1060095 GCA_001675575.1 Neotoma lepida
CACACACACACACACACACACACACACAAACACACACACACACATGATGCTCACGTGATTGGAAAATTGCCCTCATTTGAAAATTTAGTTTAACATGAGTGACTCCATTCTGTTTTGGTTTCACCTTTTAGTACCTAGTACAAAGAAGGGCTCAGTCCAAAACAATGACCTGCTTTAGGTTTTTATTTATCAATGCATATTGAATGGTCCAACATATTTTTATCCAGATTGTAAAGTTCTGCTTGTATAGGTAGTTTTATCTTTCTTCAGGTTGCCATGTTACCAGGACCTATTATTTACATTATTTTCAGTGTATCATAGTCTGCTTCCTGGTTTCTGTAATTGTTTCTCATGCAATTTCACTGACATTTGATGGAGATCTTTGAATTATGTTCTTGGGAACAAAGACAGTCTAACAGTATCTTTATATCCCTGCAAGGACATGCAGAACTGAGCACTTTTGGGTTTCTCAGATTCCTTTGTGAATAATAAATGAATATACTCCCAATCTTTAGCTATGTGCCAGAAGATCAACTTATCTTATGTGGATATATTTTTCTTTGTTTAATTTCTTCCCTGAGTCTTATTTGTAGCTTTAATTCTAGAATTCTGAATTCTGTAGTATTCCATTTTTGTGTTGTGTTCTCTTTACTAGTTAATGCACCATATCTTTGTCTCATGGGTATGTCATGGTTTTTCAACATTGCCTTCACAGTAAAGTCTGGAGTAATAACGGTATGAGCCAATCTGGACTTTTATGTAGACTTACAGTATATCCCTAGATTTTACTTTTAGATTTTGTTTCTTGAGTGACAAAATGTGGTAGGTTTTGCCCTCTAACAGACCCTGGTATGTGTAAAATTGGCTAATGGACAAGAAGAAAGGGATCAAAGAATTGACAAATGAACTAGTGCTAGTGGCTCTCTGCAGAAAATAGTACTATACAATATATGCACAGAAATTTTATTCTATATGGTTTCCAAGGAGTCATACAATTTAATTTAAAAATGATTATTTGAAAATGTCCTGAACTTAGACTGTGGGACATGTGAAAAAGAATAATGCATGCACCTTCAAGCAATGTTGATTAATTGCTGTGTATAGTGCAGCTTATGAAAGCTAGTAGACTTTCTACTAGAATAATTCAGAACTGTACAGTTGACTGTAAAAATCTAATACAATACCATCTATGAGTACAACTGCATTAGGTATCTATTGCTTTATAACAGCACATCCTATCATTTATCAGTTTAAAATAGCAACTACTTATTATTATAGGTTTGAGGGAATCACCATCCCAGTATAGCATAACTAGAGGTTTCTGGCCCTAGAGTTCTTTGATGAGGTAATAGTGAAGCCATTGGTTGGACCTGTGACCTCCTGTGAAAGCTCAACTTGAGGTAGGCACATCAGCTTCTAAGCTCAGTCACTTGTTGATGGCCCTTGATCCCTTGCCATGTGTGATTCTCCACAGGGTGGCCTTTTGACTAAACAGTTGCTTTGCCCCAGGATGGACGATCAAAGCAAGAGTATCTGAGACAGAAGCCACAATTTTCTATCCTAACATCACTTCTGTAATACCCATTTGTTAGAAGTCTTTGAATAAATGTAGCTCATGAAAAGGGAAGAGGTTGATACACAGTTGTAGTTATTAGGAAGTTAGGATCACTGGGCACCATCCTGAGAGCCAAGATACCACAATTGTACTTGGTTTTGCTCCCCCTTGGGACTTACTGAAAAACTCACATAGATCCTAGGTAATGGCAGCTAAACTAAGCAAGAAGCATGTTTTGCACTAACTTTATACTCCATTTTCATGAATCTTAATGTTTTCTCTTTCTTTTATGATGAGCCAAGGCTTTTTTAATCATCTCAAATAATCTCTTCAGAAATTGTAAGTCCTGGTAAACAAATAAAATGCTACAAGTTTGAAAAAATATCAAAACTATTTTTCTCTTATTTTGGAATATTTCCTAATTTCTGGATATCTATGTTTTCTTTTTTTAAAAAAATATAGTAATGATCTTAGTTACATACTCCTACACATGTCTTGATAAAATAGCCCCCTAAAGAAATCATTAAAAGTAAATTATTTGGTATTTGATTTTACCCTTTCTTCTATGAGTTTTATTTCATTAGGACTAGTTGGAGTCATTTTCTCTGTAAAATCTTTGTGGAAAGAGGACATTGACAAACTGGTAAATGATGTCAAAAGTATTCTTCAGAATAGTAAGGGTCATCTTTGAATTGGAGGAATTTGTGAGTCTCATCGCACAGGTTTGTGGATATGGCAATGGGGCACATTAAGGCAGAAAATAATTTTCTTCTTTAAACACTGAGTTCATGAGGGTTCCAACTTTGGTCATCATCTCAATCCTCTCCTCCTTGGCAATTTTATCTATCCAGGTTGTTTCAATTACCATATGGATGGCAGTGTCTTCCATTTTCAGTTATCCAACTCACTCTTCTTGGGAACTACAAATGTATATAGCTTAGCTGCCAACAACTACAATGCAGAAAAGAACCTAGAAATCCAGAGTGCTGATAATGATGTGACTAACAGGCTCAAATCCAGGAGAGGTCCAGATCATTGGACTGTGATTTGAACTAAAAGAAAAGAATTTGGATAGATTCCCTTTATGTAATAATTCTGCAGGCCAATGCTATATGATAACCACCACTTTCAGTGTGGGAATACAGTGGTGACAAGACAGCCCAGGCCATTATCCATATAGAATTTATGTTTTAAGAGAAGATGGCAAGAGGCTGGAGAGATTACTCAGTGGTTAAGAGCACTGGCTGCTCTATCAGAGGACCTGGGTTCAATTCCCAGCACCCACATGGTGGCTCACAACTGTCTGTAACTCCAGTTCCAGAGGATCCAACACCCTCAGGCAAAACACCAATGCACATAAATTTTTTAAAGACTATTTTTTAAAACAGAGAAGATGGCAAATAATGTGTGGCTCAATAAGGCTAGCAATAGACTTTAAAAATAAATGTAAATGAGCTGGAGAGATGGCTTACAGGTTAAGAGCACTGGCTGCTCTTCCAGAGGTGCTGAGTTCAATTCCCAGCAACACATGGTGGCTCACAACCATGTATAATGAGATCTGGCGCTCTCTTCTGGCGTGCAAACAGACAATCAGGCAGAACACTGTGTACATAATAAATAAATAGATCTTTAAAAAAAATAAGTGTAAATGACTGACATCAATGACCCTACTTCAGCAGTTGAACTTTCAATTTCATTCATGAACCTGGACAGTCAAGTTCTGTTATCTCATCTGAGTTCATTTAAAAGTGGGCTGGAATCAGATAGTATATGCCTAAGGATTGTTTGGGCTAAGCATTTTGGCTACAAGAGAATATTTTAATACAAGTATTAAAACTAGCCGTTTACAATAATATAAACTAGGCTAACTTCCCCAAATTTGGAGCCAGAACAGTCTTCCAGAAAGACAGTAAATCAGTAATTGGATATCCTGTTACATAGAAGAATTGACTTCAGACAGAAAAGGATGAGTGAGTGTTCATGTGAGAATGTTAACAAAGGAGGTATATTGTGATCCTGCTTGATTAGCTTAGTGTGCTGTCCCTGACCCTTCACCCTTGGACCAACCCCAGATGTGTTCTTACATACAAGGCTTTGTTGTAAGGGGGGATTTAAAGAAAGGATGCCAATGGCCTTAAGAAGAGATGTTTTTGCAAACCATTGCACTATATTATGATGCAAGTGAGAGGATTTGGAGCTACACAGATGTGATCTTGATCAGTGTTTGTGCATCACCTGAGAGCCTGGTTGGAACAGCAGATTCTCAGGCCACACTCACAATCAGAATCTACATTTTTTTGGAAAGACTTTAGGGGATTCATATTCACACAAAGTTGAGAAGTACTTATTTATGATTTAGGCCACTCTTCCAAACATAGCTGTACTTCAGAATGACCTAAGAGTTGAGTAATTGGCTAGGCATGGATTCGTGTTTGTTTGTTTGTTTGTTTGTTTGTTTGTTTGTTTAGCTCTCCAGAGAATTCTGATGTGCAGCCAAGTTTTAGAACACTGATTTAGATCACAGATTGAGCCCTAATGTGATTGGCATCTAAAAATGTGGGCTGTGTGGCTACCCAAAGAAGCAAGTTTGTAGTGAATCTATCAGCTACAACCCTCTACCAAGGAAGGAAAATAACCGCCCCTCACCCAACCTCATCCTTTCACATGAAAGCTGGTAAGTAATGGAGAATGGCTATTCTGGTAACTGGGTGGGACAAGTGTCAAGGGCATTGCGAATTCCTTTCCAGCAGATGGAATCATTTATCAGCTGGATTAGACAGCAGCTCAGATAATTTTTATTAGAAAACACAGATAAATTATTACCACATTTCCCTTTTTTGTCTAAATAAAAAAAAATAAAAAATACAAAAAATTAAAATATAAGATAAACTATATACAATATATACAAGCAATTAATACATCAACAATGTCTAGTCCATTTGCATTTAACAAGTTCAGAGAGAATACTCCATTATGTATCCTAAATTGGTGAGTTCTAAATGTACCTAACTTACTTTCTATCCTAACTTATATTACTAACAGAAAACCATCTTTGATACCCTTCCAACTATATGTCTTTCAAGCTTACATACTTAGCACCTCTTGGTGAGTTCCTGTTCTGAAATTTCTCAAGAAAAACTATAACTATCTAATCTTCAACTCCTTCAGAAACCTGAGAAGGAAACAATATTGCCTAGTAAAAACAGGAAGTGCAAACAAGTGACTTCCACAAAAAATGTGAGTTGAAAGAAACAGTCAGCTGCCTGGACAGTCACCCGAGGTTTCTCTGCAATGTTGGGGCATATCTTCAGCCCATAGGCTTAGCATATCTGACAGACTCATTTTTGAAGCAGGATGTATTCAAGGTCTACAGCTCGATCCCACATTTGGTATTCCATAGACCAGATAAACTTGAATTCCTCCAGTGTCTGGAAGTTGATGGTGTTTTTGGAATTCAGCTTCCCATCTTTCTCGGCTTGTGGGTGGTTTCATCTTTATTGTCAGTCTATCATTGAAAGGCCAGACTCCATCAGCCTAGTTATTCCTCCAAGAATAACTGTTCCAGCTGATGTTCCATTGTACACCAGAAGCCATCGGCCCACTGCTTGCGCAACTGCCGAAGGAAAAGGCACAGTACCTTTTCTGGATTGCAAAGTCACTTCAGCGATGGTGCCATATTGTCTTGGCCTTAAAGGATGCCTGTTGCCAAAGCTGCAACTGCTCATTTATATGCAGTGATTTTTCCCCCTCTTCGCTAGGGATTAACTCCACAGAAACACTCAGAAAAACTAGCCTGCCTGCTACTCACCCTATTCAGTTTAAATTTATTTTATGTAATTGTATGCAATAATTTATCTGTGAAATTCCTCCAGGGAAAGAAGCCACATGGATAGCTCAAGCTGCTGAAGACAGTAAATAGAAAGGTCTTATGCATTCATTAAGTCATAAAGCAAACTGCAGAGGATTGGTGGACAAGGGAAAGTAGTTAATAAACATTCATAAAAGGATACCTTTGGGTCTGAGCACCCTTCTTCCATCTCTGTCTGTCTCCCAGAAATGTGATTTGAACAATTAAATCTATATGAGTACTTCCAGGTTTTTAAATGAATATCAAATCATGGAAACACGCAAGCCATATACTACTTTAAGAATTCTAATATATTAAATTCCCCATGGTCCTAAAGCTACATTAACTGAGACATTGTTAGAAGGAGGCGTATGTGAAGTTTTATCTTGATGCTCAGAAGGCAGGCTGCAGTGAGCTTTTCATTATGATTCAAGCTTGCGAGCTTGTAATAACAAGTGAAAACTGGTATTCTGAGAGTAAATGTTCTTTATGTTACAGATATGGTAGTACTAACACCTCTGAGCTCTGTGATCTTACTGAACATCCATGGTAGCTGAAAATGCCAAAATGTGCTTATACTGCTACTCTGGGATTCGTAATTCAGATATGTGCTCCATTTTTATACAAATTTACCCACAGCAAGTCTACCACTGCACACGGCGTCCATAAGTAAATGCAGCATAGCTGATCCACTGGAAATCAGTTCTTACAAGCAGTTTTGTCCCCAGCCACTTTCTCCACAATCTTAGCATTCATTCCCACAATGTCTGTGGCTCTTGTTTAGAGGCAAGTGTTGGGACTTTTCATAAGCTGGAGACTGAAAGTCTCTCTCAAGTAACATGTATTCTATGAGAATGTTTTCAATGAAGATTTTTTAAAATGGGCCTGGAGAGATGGCTTAGCGGTTAAGAATGTGTACTATTCTTTCCGAACACCCGAATTTGGTTCCCAGCACCCAGTGTAGGTGGCTCACAAAAATCTGTTAACTCCAGCTCCAGGGGATCCAATTCCCAATTCCCTTGTGTAACTTCCATGGATGAACACACACACACACACACACACACACACACACACACACACACATGTATACACGCACGTGCACACACATGCATGCACACATGCACACACACCCCACAATTAAAAATAAAACAATCTTTTAAAATTAAAATAAAACAAGAATTTATAAAAATAATTTCAGTTTCCCCAGTAACACTTGTTTTTCTTAATCCCTTCTAGACAATGTATGTAGCATAGAATTCTTCTATGAAATAGCAAACTGAATGGAAGATTTTTCATTTTTTGTCCTCCTGATTCTAGTGCCTTTTTATCTTTACTGTTGTGAGGAACCCATGCTTCCAAAGGGTCAAAAATGGTGGTGGGGAGGGGAGAAAGGGAGGTGGCAACACCATTTTTTTGTATCACTGAAAACAAAATTATACATATTAATTCTAAAAATTTCTATAAGCATTGCTTATTGATTTTTCATATACTCCCTTCATGATACTGAATGAAAGAATTGGGGAGAGGAAGCAAAGAAGAGATGGCTCTGTTGTATAAAGCACTTGCCATATAAGCGTGAGGACCAGAGTTTAGATCCCCAGCATCCACGTAAAAAGGTGGGTGGGCATGGAGGCCTTCCTATAATCCCAGTGCCCTAGAGAAACAGAGGCAGAATTTGTGAGGCAAGCTGGCTAGATAGACTATCCAAATTAGTGAGCTTCAGGTTCAGTGCAAGAGCCTGCCTCAGTAAAGAGTGATCAAAGACAACACCTGACATGAATCTCTGGCCTTCATATGGACATGCATGTGTACCCACACAAATGTGCACCCACACTCTTGTGAACACACACCCACATACATGCAAAAGAATCAGGAAGATTTGAGTGGTAAGCAGGGGTGAGGAGAGATGCATCAGAGGTAGGCAGTCTGACCACTGAGGTAGACAGATACAAAATTAGGCTCTTTGAAGCCTTGTTCATATTTTAACATTAAAAATAAATAGCAAGACGTTTTTGAACAATTTAATATACCAAATGTCCTAGGCTAGGTTGTGGTCAATATAGGTAGGAAGAAAAAACTAAGCCAAAGTTAGCATTGCCAATGGAAAGAGTCAGCTGTTTTTGGAATCATAACAATTAATCAATGAGAAAGTAGAAGTTTGAAAATTCCCATTACATTAATATGTACCATATTCCAGGTCACCATTACCATTTCCTCATGAGCTTTAGGTGAATTTCAATCCATTTTGTAGACTTTCAGATGCCTGGATGTTTCTCTGAGCCAATAGCCCACCGTAGCCTGATTTCCAGCCCACAGTTGAAATATAGTGATGGAGTTTAAGCTGTCAGCCCAAGACTTAGCAAGTTATTTCCACTGTACCATCAATTCTACCTACTGTACTAAAGTCCTAAGGAAAAGTATTTTTTCACTAGGAAAGCCCAAATGTGGCTGCAAAGCCCATTCACAACCTATTTCTTACATTTAAGCCAGCACACTACTGGTAGTAGAGACTACCAAAAATGTACAGTGGGAAAAAGAGAGGAGAGGCAACAGAAACACTTAAGATACATGGCTGTTACACAGAGAGTCCTGAAATCTAAGGGAAAGAATATTTAAAGTTCACAATAACTACATATGAAAATTAATCAAGATAAGCAGGGGAGTGCCGTAAATTGTAAACAGATGAGCATTCTGACCACAGCAGGGTTGTTATTCAAATTCAGTACCGTCTTCTGACCAGTGCTTGATGAATAAATGTGGGACACACTGTGAAATGGAATCAGCAACTGTAGACCCAGCCTTGAGTGTTTTGTGTCTTCAAATAGGAAAACAATCATAACCAAGAGGCCAAAGTTCCTCAGGTCCCACGATTTACCATGACAAGGTGATCTCCCTACAGAGAATAGCTCATCATGTTAATGACCATTTGCATTTGGCTTACTGTTTCTCTATATCTGGTTCAGCTGAAGAAAATCAAGCATTTCCTTTTTCCCTGATGACAACAGGTCAGTTTTGTTCACTGGCATATTTTGAAGATCTCCTGTCATCCATCCCATTCATGGGAAAAAACAAACAGGGATTCATTTCAAAACCTCCAAGGCTGTTTGGGGACTATAAGGAATTAGGGTAGTTGTGGGGGACATTACATAGGCTCAAATATGACCTTAGAGACTGTAAAATACTCAATGTGTATTTTCACTAAAATTTTGTGGCAAGGATATTCATAGTAGCTTTATTTACAATAGGTCCACACTAGAACCAACTCAAGTATCCATTAACAGAAGAATGGATAATGAAACAATGCTATGTGAATCAAATTCTACACAACATTAACAGAAAACAAACCTTCACACAATGATATGAATGAGTATCTTAAGCAAAATATAAAGTGAAAGAATATACAAAAGAGGATGTTAGTCTACTAATATGAAATTCAATAGCAGATAAAACTAAGCAATGCTCAGAAGTCACAAGAGTGGTTACAAAGAGTCAGAAAAAGAAATTAGAACTGCCATATGATTCAGCAATCCCACTTCTAGGTATATATCCAGAGGAAATGAAATATGTATCTTAGACAGACATCTGTATTTTCATGCTCATTGCAGCACTATCCCATAAAACCAAGATATGGAAACCACATATGTGTCCATCAACAGATGGATAGATAAGAAAATGTGTGTGTGTGTTGGAATATTAAGTCTTTGTAAAGAAAGAAATCCTAACGTTTGATAACACAGATGAACTTGGAAGGCATGCTAAGTGAAATAAGCCAGACATCACATGACAACTTCTGATTGCATGATTTCACTTTACAGCTAGAGTTTTAAAAAGGCAAACTCTGTGGAAATAGAGCAGAGCAGTAGGAGGCAGGGGTTAGGGGTTTTCCGGTTAAAAGAACAAGCTCATTTTCAGTAAGTTCTGGATGTTGAATGTACAGCATAGTGATTATAATTGATAATGTATACTTCAAATATGCTAAGAGAGTAGATCTTAATGTTCTCATCACATACACAAAAGTAGCTGAGGGGATGGATATGATAATTAGCTTGATTGTGGTAATCATTTCACAATGTATGCATATATCAAAAGAGCATAATGTACACCTCAAATACATAAATTTTATTGACAATTATGCATCATTAAGTGAGACATGGGGAGGAAAGATTTTAAAAAGCCTATCTTGAGAACCTCTACTTCCCAAATTAACTCCCCAGAAATATTCCTGATTCAATTTTCACTAATGTCTAGTTTTTAGACCACTCTAGTTTAGTATTGGGAAATGTCTCATTCTTCTGCTCTTAGGCCAAAACATACCTATGCCAGAATCCAGTGTTTAAATTACTCACAAGCGAGAAGTGAGCTAACACCAAAAAGGAGGTTGAATTAAATGACAGTCAGCAAGTAACAATGTGTCAGAAATGTCATTACTGCCACACTAACATGTTTGTATTTAGTGAGGAGGGCTGTGGTGCCAGAATATAGCCAGGAAATGAGCTGAAAGAGACATGAGTCTCAGCCTAGGCTTAAGAATTTTCTGAGACTTGCAGGCTCTTTTAAGTGTTTTATACTTCTATTTCATCATCTACAAAATAAGAGTAGAAATATATGGTTCTAAACACCCTGAACTAATGACTACTCAAGTTCTTTCAGGATTCTTTGTTGTTAAGACAACCAGGAAACAAGTGAGACCTCCCTGACCAGAAAGTGAGCACAGCAGTACAGACTGAGCCTCCATTTATACAGGCTTTAAAATCAACATTTATACAGTTTTTCTGGCACTGCATATTCACAGACACACAATCATAGGCGGAGTTTCCAGTAAAACACCTTTCCAGAGTGAAAGATACCTTCTGAGTAGCCTTTTTGCATGAATCACTGTCTGATAGGGAAGCACACGATGTAAAAGCATTAATTAAAATACTACATTAGTTAGAAAGCACAAAACTCCAAATAACATCAGCATAAGTAAAATAGAACAATGTAATATTGAAAGGATGTCACATAGCAGGGAAGGATTAGAAGGAAAAGCAATTATCAATTTCAACAAAATCATTTACCCTCATGGCTGAAACAATCACTAACTGGTATGCCATTGTTCAAGACTTTGGAATCAAGTGATGAGGAACAGGAATACCTTAGGAACTTATTACTTTATAGGCCATTTTTAAATAGGAACAGAAATTCCAGAAGCGGGAATTAGAGGAGATGAACCCTGTGATATCCTCAGCTTACTTTCTTGAGAGTTTCGATGGCATCATGTAGGAAGAAGGAATTCTCTGAGGTCAAGTCCCTGAGTTGAACACAGTTGATATTCCAGGAGACCAAAGTAGCCAGAGTTTTCCAGACAGAGTAGCTAGTCTTTTCATCTCCTTACCAATGACTTATCTAAGAAAACTTCCTGTGACCTATGGCATCTATACTTGCATATATTCCTGAAGAGAATACACATATCCATATTTGACGTACAATAAATGAACCTATCTAAAGTGTATAAATTGATAAGTGATGATGTGTAGATACACACTTGAAGCCATCAGAATCATGAATAAATACATCTATCATGTTTACTCCCAAATCTCCTCAAAGAAACAAACACAAGCATTTTCTATATAGGAAATCTGATGAAATCTCAAAAGCTATGAACAACTAGATGAATCACCAATGAGTAATCTGAAATTGAAATCTTAAAAACGTCAATTACAATTAAATTCTTCCTCCACCCCACCGGGGCAGTACACTAGAGCTGACACTGTTGGCAGTGGTGCAGGTGAACTGCCCTGAGGATGAGAGAACAGCAGAGCTGACCCCGCTCCCACCCTTGTATGCCCCCTACTACAAGAGAATGAGAGATCGAGCCATGCACCTTGCCTGGGCAAGACAGTGGAGCTGGCTCTGGTGGTGTGAGTGTGGGTGAGCCAGACCCGCAGGCCTGAGAGCAGGAGAACTGGCCCCACTCCTTGCTGTACGCTGCATTGGATGAGCTAGCTGAGGCAGTGATGGAGAGCTCATCTGGGTGGTGACAATTGGGAAAAGCTGGCGGGCTGACCAGCCCAGCTACCACCCAGACCCAGAACCATGCCCATGAGTTGGCCCACCCCAACACCCACCTCATCTATAGACTGTTGGAGAATGTGAAGGGGACGGACCTACAGATCCAGAACTGCAGGATCCCCACAGGACAACGACAGGGTAGCCAAGAGGAACCCCAGTGACAGCCCATTTTTTGTTTGTTTGCTTGGAGTTTTTGTTGTTGTTGTTTTGTGTTTTGCTTTGTTTTGTTTAGGTTTTGGTTTTTCTTTTAAATTTTGCGGGAGAGGTTACAGGATCAGAGGGCAAATGCGAGGGGATGGGGAGACGAGTGGGATCAGAATGCATGATACAAAATCTGCAAAGAATCAATAAAAGTCGAAAAAATATTTTAAAAAACAAAATTAAAGTCTTAATGATAAAATTGACAAAGATTTACAAAACCTATAATCTGAAAACTAAAAAATCATTGCTGACAAATTATAGAATATATTTCAATATATATTGATTTTCTATAATATCTTCTGAATATACCATATATATATATATCTTCTATATATATACCATCTTAATTGTTCAGAAGACTCAAAAGTGATGTCTGTTCCTATAAATTAACAAATTCAATCTAGTCTCAAAAGCTCTGCAAGGCTTATTATCTTTTGTCAAAACTGTATGTTTGACATTAAAACTCATATGGAAATATGAAAGACTCACAATAGCCAAAATAATTCTAACAAAATTGAAGAGATTTGGAAGTCTAAATAATAGAGCAACACAGATGTCAGATGGCTGAGTTTTCACAAAGGTTCAATAGCAAAGGAACAAATAACAGCCCTTTCATTAAACAGTGGAGAAAGGTTTAAATGGCTACAAGCACAAAGAACTTGTAGTCACACTTTCATAAAAAATTACTTATACATTTAATGTAAAACCTAAAACTATAATAGCTCTGTGGGAAGCCAAGGAAGTCTTGAGTAAATGTGTAAGGAGTGGATGAAGTCCTGAGTGAATGTATATTATTGACAAGGACCAATACACCTCAGATCCATGGGAATTGGAAAAGCTTTCCCACCCATGAGGCACAGTAGCATAGCAAAGCCTTCCCCTGGCCTAAATACAACTATTTACAAATGATGGACCAGTGTGTACAAAACCACAGCTTCCTCCTCCTAGATGACTACAACCAAAGATGGCTTTCCTACAGAGATCTCCTACGAGACTAGCTAACCCTTCTTGTCATCCTGTACATGATAAACGCCCCGAGGTTCTGGGTTGTTGCATAGTTGATGCTGATCCATCAAAGTGAGCACAACCCTTCTGCTCTCTTCTGTATGTGTGTCTGTGCTTTCATCATTGCTTCATCCTCTTAGTCAAATTTCCAGGACCAAGCTATGCTGGATGTGGCAAAATTCTAGAAAAACATAGGACCGTATGCCACACAAGTATTTCTTAGATAAGACACCAATAAAGAAATGAAAAACAAGCTACGGATTGGAATAAAGTCTTTGCAAACTAAATAAATAGAGCAACACAGATGTCAGATGGCTGAGTTTTCACAAAGGTTCAAAAGCTACAATGACTTGTGTAAAATAAATGACTTGTGTCTTGAATATATTGTAAACTGTCTCAAAACCAAATAAGAATGCAACTCTAGTAACATGGGCAAGATAATTGAACAGATATTTCCCTAAAGAGGACACAGATACTACATAAGTGCATACAACTATGCTTGATAACACTACTCATTAGGAAAATAACTGTATAAATCAATAATTAATAGTGTAGCTAGTCTTTCTCTGTCCCACCAACCAGCTCTCAAATCACAACACAGATACTTCTCATTAATTATGAAAGCTTGGCTGATAGCTTAGGCTTGTTCCTAACTAGCTCTTACAACTTAAATTTATCCATATTTTTATTAATCTACATTCTACCACATGGCTTTCACCTCTATCCCATTTTGTGTGTCTGACTCATGCCGAGTCTGTCTAGCTTCTCTGCCCTTCTTCTTTCCAGCATTTTCCCTGCCCCAAAAATCTTGCCTAGCTATTGACCATTTAGCTTTTTATTAAACCAATAACAGTGACATATCTTCACACAGTGTAAAGGAATATTCCACAACGTAATAGTTAACTCTGTAAATCATAATTACTTTCTGTATTTATGACAATAACCAAAATTAAAATGATTTACCATATAATGCTGATTACCATACCCACTATGCCATTTGGTATGACTTTATAGGTAGAATTGTCTATCAGTAGGGAAAGGGGTGAACAAATTATAGAATACATTGGACAATAAAATGTGATGAACAACTAATACAGAAAAGAACAAAGGTTACTATCATAATACCAAGTGAAAGAAGCCAGCCAGAAGAAGAGTATATATTTTATGATTCCATTTATATAAAACTATAGAAGGTACAAATCCTCTCATAGTGATGAAAATCAGATTAAAGATTGTCTGAGTGCAATGTCAGTGATAAAGAGTAATGAAAGGGAATGGGGGGAAGACATGATAGATGTGTTCATGATCATGATTATAATGGTTTCAAGTATGTATATACACATCATCACTTATCAATTTAAACATGTTGGTAGTTTCATTTATTGTATGTCAAATATATATATGTGTGTGTGTGTGTGTGTGTGTGTGTGTGTGTGTGTGTGTATTCTACTCAAGAGAAATGAAACCATCTCTTCTCTAAACCTAAAGGGTCATAACAGCATTTTTCATAATAGCCAAAAAGTTGAAATAACTTGAATGTCCATCCACTGAAAAGTAAATCAAATACGGTATGTCCATAGAATATTTTCCCAGCCATTCAAAGAAGTGAAATACTGGCACATGCTATAACATGGATAAACCTTGAAACATCATGCTAAATTAAGGACACCAGACTCAGAAAGGTAAGCACTGTATGATTCTACTTGTGCTATAAATAATATTTATAAACTCAGAAAGTAGTAGTGGTTGCCTGGTATGGGTGATGGTGACTACTGGAGAGAAATGGGGAATGCCAGCAGCAGAGCGTTGAGTTTCTTCATGAGATGATAAAAGTGGTCCACAGTTAGTTGTCTCAATAGCTCTGCAACTCTGAGAACCTACTAAAATCATGAATTATAGTCTTTACATGGTTCATATTATAGTGCTATAAAGTAAAGCTGTTATAAAATAGTGTATCAACTATTGTTTGTTAATTGTTTTTTTAAAGGAAATAGTTTTGTCACACACGTGTGCACACATGCGTGCATGCACACACATACACACACACACACACACACACGAACACACACACACAAAAGTGAAAATAAAAACCAGGAGTCAATATATAATTGACAGATCTCTTCAACCTGATAGGATGCTTAAGTAACTGTTGGCAGGGACTTATTGGCCCAGGAACCACAGCAGTTGTGATGTGAAGGCACAGACAATCCTGAATTACCTTCTGTTCCTCTCCACATCCAGTTTTATATTCTTCTTCATCCTGATTGTAATATTATCATCTTTTTAAAAGCCAGTCATGGTTGGCTTACTCTTGTAGCTCCCTGTGTCATTAGGAGACTTTTGGTCTAACTGCAGAAGTAATATCCAAGTGAATCTTACTTTGTAAGGGAGCTCATTGCCACATTTAACCTACATCATAATCATTGCCTGATAAGTATGGAGTTCACTTCTACTCTGTGGCATGCTAATATTAGCCAGGAAAGGTTATGAAAGATCAAGTCTCTGAATTCTTTGTCTTAGCCAACTCAGAATGACTAAGAAGAATTCAGTGTAAGTTCTTCAGTTTATTGCAATATTATGTGATGGGTGTAGAATTCTTTACATTCTGAGCACACCTGCTTACTCTGGATGATCATGTCTGTATGTAAATACATTTAAAATTGTTTCTACAAACAGTTGTGTGATTTTCCTGGCTACATGGTTGCAAGCTCTGGTCAATGAAGGAAAGGAATACCTTTCTTTGAAAACTTTTCATTAGTGTGAAAGGCATATAGGAATTACTTTTTAAAAGAAATTAAAAACATGTTTTAACAAAATTTCACAACCTACAACACCCAAAAACTTTGACCAAGGTCAAGAACAGAATAATTACATGTTCCCAGAAACTCCCAAGTTTTCAGAACAAAATGCCATTTTTTCTATTGCTGGTAAAACTAATATAATTTTTACCACCTTACCCATTATTGCTTAAGTACATTCCAATAGTTGTGAAACAGAATGCTGCAAACTTCTTTTCATCTTGGGGACCTGAAACTCCATACCCATTAACCAACTCCCTCCCTGTCCCTCTCTGGAGTCCCTGTGAAGCATCACTCCATTGTCTATAGGAATTTGATTAAAGATCTTATGTAAGTACAACCAAGTAGCACTATGCCTTGTGGACTTATTTTACTTAGTGTAATTCCGTCTGGGAGGTTTATCTGTGTTGTCACAGACACAAGGTTTCCTTTTGTGTTAAATACTAATGATATTCCATATTGTGTGTTTCACTTGGTTTGACACATTTTGTTTGTCCAGGGATATTCTATCTGTTGACTATTGTGAATAACACTGCTATGAATATAAGAACTCTTCTACTATTAACAGCAGCAAAAAATGTCTTCAAGATTTGTAGATCTCCTTTAATCTTCACAACAAGGATATGAATTAGGGAGTGTTTTACTTCCCATTTTACAGATTAATAAACCAAGTAATGGACCACTTTCCATGAGGTTGCACCAGTGAAGCTGGTCCCACTGAATCAGTAGGAACAGCAATGAACTCTTACCCAGAATGCACTACTGCTTTATCTTTATTTTCTAAAAAGGATCGCCTATGAAGCATTTGTCACTCATGCACTCATAAATGCTCAGGTTAACCCATTAGAGTTTCCTTTAATTAAAAACATAGGTATTTCCTCTTAAAGCCCCAAATTTCACTCAATTTTGACTAATTTACAAACTGTAATACCATAAAGCATGTTTATTAAACACTCAACCTTCGAAAACTCCTTTTCTTATCCTGGACAAGCATTTCAGATACACTGTACATTGGATAGAAGAAATCAAAATTAGCTTCATGTACTCAATTCTATAAAAAGTTATTAGCAATTAGTACAGACTTGAGGGGGAGGGGAGTAATTAGCCTTCTTGCTCTGAAAATTAATGGGTCCCTTTCATTATACCCCTAAGGGGTATTTTACCCAATAACATTCCATTTCAGATTAATGTAAAACAGAAAGTACATCATTTGAGGATGCTGGTTACATAACGATTACAAATCACAAATCTTGCCAAGATTAACAGAGAAGGAAGATCAAGCAGAATAACACACCATTAATAATTCTAGACAGGATGAAGGTAATGAAACCAGTGTGTCAATCATTTCATCACAATCAAGAAGCCATAACATGTTTTGAAAGCATGGCCAGGCTATGTAAAGTAAGAATTGAAGTAGTTCTTTGTAGGTTAAGCTAAGCTTTTAGGAGCGAGTCGATATTGGGTAGTGACTAAAGAAATAAAATATACTCCATAAATTCCTGTTTTAAAATGGAAAACAAAAATCTAGACACAAATACATTCTTTTCTTCGCTTCTAGGGAAAATTATCTTACCTTTCCTGAACAATAGACAAGGCATTGAAAGCAGCTCAAGTTCCATATGGATCAACTACTCCAAATGAACCACTAGGGGGCAGAAACAAACAAGCTGGCTACCAGGTTACACAAATCCATTCATCACCAGTGGCTTCAAACTGCTGCAATTGCCCCATAGAATTCAAAGACTCAGTATCTTATTTCTCTGTCAAAGACCAGGATCCAGCTGGGGAGATGGGTCAGTGAGTAAAATGCTTAGTGTGCAAGCATGAGTTCAAATCTCCAGAACCCGTATAAATTTGGACATGATGGAGCACATCTACAATTCTAGTACTGCTTCAATGAGATAAGAGGAAAAGATAAGAGAATCCCCAGAAGTTTGCAGGCCAGCTACCCTTGGTGCATGCAGCAGCAAACAATATACCCTATCTCCAACAAGGTGGAAGGTGAGGCCTGACACTGAAATTTGTCCTATGATCACACATGCACTCCGACATATGCATACCTACACTCATACGTGAAGAAGCATGCTCATACACATATCATAGATTCACACAAGTCTCACACCACACACATCATAGACTTACACAAGTCACACACTGTCTCTTCTACACATCTAGATGTGTATAAGAGACAGGCTCCCTGTGTCATTAGGAGACTTTTGGTCTAACTGCAGAAGTAATATCCAAGTGAATCTTACTTTGTAAGGGAGCTCATTGCCACATTTAACCTACATCATAATCATTGCCTGATAAGTATGGAGTTCACTTCTACTCCTGTCTCTTATACACATCTAGATGTGTATAAGAGACAGGTTGTGATGTGAAGGCACAGACAATCCTGAATTACCTTCTGTTCCTCTCCACATCCAGTTTTATATTCTTCTTCATCCTGATTGTAATATTATCATCTTTTTAAAAGCCAGTCATGGTTGGCTTACTCTTGTAGCTCCCTGTGTCATTAGGAGACTTTTGGTCTAACTGCAGAAGTAATATCCAAGTGAATCTTACTTTGTAAGGGAGCTCATTGCCACATTTAACCTACATCATAATCATTGCCTGATAAGTATGGAGTTCACTTCTACTCTNTGGCATGCTAATATTAGCCAGGAAAGGTTATGAAAGATCAAGTCTCTGAATTCTTTGTCTTAGCCAGCTCAGAATGACTAAGTTTTTTTTAAAATAACAAATGCTGGTATGGATGTTGAGAAATGGAACATTTATTCACTGTTGGTAGGAGTGCAAATTGATACAGCCACTGTGGAAATCAGTGTGAAGATCCCTCAAGAAAAAAAAGACTAGAAATAGTTCTGCCATATGTTCTATACCTCTCCCGGACAGACTCCCAAAGGACTTCCATATACTACCACAGAGACAGCCATTCATCCATGTTTATTGCTGCTCCATTCGCTATAGTCAAGAAATAGAATTAGCCTACATGTCCACCATCTAATGGATAAATAATGAAAATATGGTACATTTAACAAATAGAATGTTATTCAGCTGTAAAGATAAATGAAATCATGAAATTCACTGGTCAACAGATGAAACCAGGAAGTATTGTACTGAGTAAGGTAACCAAAGCCCAGAAAAACAAGCATTTCATGTTCTCTCTCATATGTGGATGTTAAATTAAAATCTTTAGATATATGTGTTTAAACTGGAGTACTCATAGGAGTAAGGAAACCAGTAAGGGCGCAGGGTAGGGATTTAAATAGAAGGTGGATAGAACACAGGAGGTATGGGGGAAAAAGGGGAATAATGAACCAGGAAGGGTTATATGTGATGGAGGATAGGATGGCAGAGTAGAGGAGAGAGTATAAGGAGGGATAACTAACACAAAAGACCTTTGAAATGCCATATGGAAACCTACTGTAGAAGCTTCCATATATATGTAAAGTTTATATGAAAGTATCTTATAGCAAGGGGGTAGAGACAATTCTTCTCCCAGACCCCATTGTTCATCAATAAAAATAAAAAATAAAAAGCCCAGTACTAGGAATGAGTTGATGGTCCCACAGACCCCCAGACACCACAGGATACTGCCAATGCTCTTGATTACCCTCCATACCTTGACAGTAAGACTCTATTGCTGAAGATATCACATACTTAAGTCATAAGACATGGAGAAATCAAGCTGGGACAGATCTGAAAACTTCATAGCTCAGTAGGCTAGCTGTGATAGAGCTGGGAGAGTCAATGCACACTACTGGGAAGGGCAGTAATCAACATCTCATCCATTTCTAAATCCTTTAAGCAATGACAATGACAGGCCTGGCAAGACTTGCCTACTAGTGCAGTCATTGGACAAATGTCATGAGAGCATAGAAGCACTTTCTGATTGGATTTTAGGTCTGTTCCACAAGATGGAACTCATGTCTAGCAGGGCCAAATCCTGTGGCCAGCTAGACCATAGGCCCTAGAGAAGAACTTACTGCTATTATTCTGCTAAATGGAGATAGTAATAAACTACCCCACAAGTTCTTATCTTTATACCTATAGATTAATGCATTCTCCCCCCATCAGAGAAGCTGCTTTTTAGTATAAATGGTGATTAATAAAAGTGACCCACAACTGGTCAAGGTGCAGAGAATAAACGACTGTGGTGTACCCAATTCCAGATGGGATGTCTGTATCATATCCTCTCCCCTCAAGGCTCATCATGTAGAAGGTGGGGCAGAAAGAATATAAGAAGCAGAGGGAGCAGACATCTTCTGTGAAACAGTATTTACTGGACATGACAGAGCCATTTCACACATGACTCACAGCAGCTGTGACTACATGCAAAAGATTTGCAACAGATAAGGCCAGCCAAAATTCCAGCATGGACAGGGGAAGGCTCACAAAATCCCACTCCTAGGTAGCTGAGGAGCTATTGGCAATTGATGGCTGCTGGGGAAACAAAAAGAATCAGTTTTCTATAGGGATACAGCACCAGGGAAGCTACTGATGCTCCAGTAGGTGGTCCTATGCCCATGCCTTTAGAAGC
>LZPO01089909.1:1114575-1125029 GCA_001675575.1 Neotoma lepida
CACACACACACACTTGTGAACTAGCAGTTCCTAAAATACCTTCCAAAACAAATATTATGCTCTGTTTATGAGGACCCAGAATTGTGGAGCTCTAGACAAAGCTCAATTATTTAATAAAATGCCACATCCAAACACTAACTCACTGAATGAGCCCTTCTTCCTTGGCTCTAGGACAAACACTAGACTCAGATTTATCAGTCCAACCAATAAATACTAATTATCTGTTGGTTTTGTCTTTTAAAACACAAAATCAAATGAATTTTTACTGAGTGACAGTTTAAGTCAGACTATTTATTCAAATCCTTCCTTTCTATTTAATATTTGCCCACTTGACACTTTCACAGAGATATAACCATGGATGCAGCAAAATATGACTTTGTGAATGTGGTCATTTGATTCTATAACTGTTGATTTTATTAAATCATGGATTATAAAGCCACAGTCTGACCTGTAACAAATGGTTAAATATATAACAAATATTAATGTTAAATAACTCATGAGAAATAACAGCCTAACTTTGTTGTAGGACTTGATTCACACAGATCTTTTCTAGTCCCTAGGATTTTTCCATATGCTCATAATCTTTTTAGACCTTATTTCTACCGTTTCTGCCCTCTCCTTTGTGATTTGCAAGAAGAAAATAAAAACGAGAAGGAAGAGGAGTCGGGTGTTATAAGAAACAAAGAGACTTACTTAATTTATCACAATTAATTTTAAAATAAATCAGAAACAATTCAAGTCAACCCTCCATTCTCAGTGATGAAGATGGTAAGCTCTTTCAGGAGTAGTATTCATATTAAATGTATTCCAAATAATTTGTAAATTTTGGGTTGAAGAGGAAAGTAACTAGACACTTTCCACTTTAAAAAGTTCCTATTAGATGTTAAGCTTTGGGATATACTATAAGGAATAGAGACAAATCAGGGAATATTTTGAGTACAGAAATAATGGATGAGAAGCATTTCAGAAATTCAAATTGAAACACCTCCTTCTTGCTCAGTAAATGTCATACACAATGAGAACATTTTATTTTCACCTACTTTCAGAAAGGCCACACTTACCTTTGATATAAAGTTGATGTAAAATTAGAAAGACTAAAAGAATTGAGGAAATATGAAAAAAATGATCACTCTAATTTAAAGCAGCAAACAATTAGCATTGTAAAGGTTTTTACATTGCTGCATCAATTCCTTACATTCTCACTCCAATCTACTAAGATGGCCCAGTGACACATGAACAAATTCATTCTTTTGTTCAAAATCACTAATTATCTAAATGTCTTATGTTACAGGGTTGGTGGAGGAAGGTTACAAATATTTTTAAGCTATAATTAGACTGGGAAGCAAAACACATAGCACAATCATAAAATTGTAAAATATAATATTAATTTATACACACAAATGTAGTAAGGTCACAGATGAAAATTTCTGTTTCAAGTAAGAAAAATAATTTATATATCATACTAATTAGTCAAATTAAAAAGATATATTGGATATATATACATACCTAAACAAGTAGAAATATGTACATACATGTGTTTAGACATTCCTATTTCAGATTAATTAGTAATCAGGTATTTTCTAGTTATGGTATCCACTGTAGTTTTAATTTTTGAATTCCCTAGTTGGAGTCTGATAATAACATCCCACAGTACTAAACAAATTATAAATTATAATGAAATAAAAGAAAATCTTCCCAATGAGGGAAATACCTGAAATGATCTCTGTCTCTACCTAATATATATTAGAATATGTATGAAGTTAATATTATATATTAATATATGTTTTATTTGTTATGATTTTATATATTATATAAACTTCATACATTTGTTTCTAATTATGTCACAGTATATCAAAACTAAAAATGCAATATTACAGTGTTCTACTAGAATGTTCTTCTGCCCCATGTATCCAAATCTTGACACACCTATAGCACTCATTTGATGAATAATAACATTTTAGTACACTAGGTGATGCACATGTTTTTTTTATTTACCATAAAGAGCTGCATTTCTTCAACTGATTTATATACCATCTGGACAAAATTATTTTTTATTATGGTTTATTTCATTTTTCCAGCATCCACAACTTAAAAGTACTTGTAAACTGCCAATGGCACAGCTACAATGATGAACAAAGAACAACCTTGGAGTTCAAAATCCAAACCCCACAACTCTTAAGAGAACTCACAGTGATCAATGCTTTCAAACTAGCATATTCACAGTAAAAATCAAGCAGTGACCCATTTTGTGCTTCATGTACAAAAAAATTCACAGACAGTTTCAAAGTTTTCCAAAAGAGGTAATCATTTGGGTCTAAAGTTTGCATAAGGGACTTAAAAAGGAACTAGCCAAACAATAAAAAAAATGATCATTACATAGTAATGAGGTATGTTAATGATATTTTTCTAATCATATGACTAATCAATTTCCTGAATTATACTTCATGTACATCCTGAACAAAAAGACAGAGAGAGAGCATTCTACTCTCTCTAATTTAAAAATACTTCTTTATAGATTGAAATGGTTTTCTTCACATACCACTCTGTGGTATATTGTTTTGATGACTTCTACTGAATTTTCTCAGTAATTTTTTTAGACATGAAATTACAACATGTCAAAGCCAACAATTCACTGAATGTTTGAGAAACATCACAAATGTTTGAGGCCATTTGCCTAATGAATATAACATGGCCTCATTTCATTCTCCCTTTATTGAAATTGCTTTGAATTTTAAACAGTTGTTAGCCATTAACTACACTTTATATCTAATACTGCTGACTTCTTCAAGATAGAACAGTTAGTTCTGACTTGAGCAAAACAGATTAAGAGAATTTTGTCTTCAAGGATATCTTTGGTGGCTTTCCAAATCACTCAAGCAAACTTCTCGAGAATCTTTTCTAATTAATCCATTCCTTTCCCCCTGATTAGCTTTAAGTCCCACCTAGTCTAACATTTGCATTGCCATTATCCCCTCTTCAAAATCTGGTAGTATTATTGTTATTTTTGAACAAATCCTGTAGTCAACCAAAATAGGGATGCTAATGAAAAATTTCCCAAATATAAGTCATAACATGCCTACACAAACATGCATATGAGCACATGTACACACAAGATAGGTATTTCTTGATTCAGGAATAAGCAACCTATGAATGTTCTTATGTATGCAAATAGCTAACCTCTGATGGTCCCAGCTGATATCAGGGAATACCTTGAGAGGCTGCCAGTCTTAAGTCTTACTACAGATGCCATAAGAGTATTATCAAACTCCCAGCATTCTTTTTTCCTCAGATTGATTCACAGCCTTTGAAGAGAGGAGGGAGAGTCAGGTGCTCTAAATTCCAAAAACTGATATTTCCATTCATAAGGTGTAGATTTACAGAAAAGTTCACAAAGAAGCTACATGTGTATCTCCCATACAAGTATATCAGTACACGTGTTCACAGTCATGGCTTGAAATTGCTGTCTATAAGTGCTCATCCAAGATAAGGTACAGTATTTTTAATTGCATTATGAATTATTCAGTAGATTATAAAGCCTTCAAGATATGTATAAAAACTGAATGGGTTTCAATCCCAGAAACAGTAATGCATTACCTATAGTACATAGTATGTATAGTACATGTAATAGTGTTTATCTGTATAATCTAATTGATACCTCTAGGCCAGTTCTCAGAATGATATCACCAACTGTATCATGAAATTGTGCTTGGTGGGTTGTGGTACTTCTCAAGATCCTGGTAACAAATAGTAGCCCATTTTCTGTGGACAAGCCTTAGCAAATATGCTTTGAATTTCAAACAGCCAATGAATAGTTCTTCTTCTTCCACTGAAGAGTGAGTTTTCTTTACACTTACAATGCATCTACATCAGTTAAAGCTGGGTAGTTTATGGGGAAAGAGGACAACACATAGCAACTACAACAAGACCACGGAAAACACAGTATCAGAGCGGTCCAAATGAAAATGGAACCCAGAGGCAGCCAAAGAGCTTACAGATGACTCTTTGGAAATATTTTTGCTTTGGTTATATCTTAAATGATGAGTGTGAATACCTTGGGAGCAGGGAATGTGCATTTGGGAACTAAAGTAAAAATGCAAGTACAAAATTATTGAAGAATATAGTGTGATTGGAACATAGTATATATACATGATGGAGCCAGACAGGATCAATAGCTGAGAGCTGATACAGGGATCTCAAGCTCATAGCTTGGAGAAGCAGGTGAACAACAGAGACATAGAGGTAGGTTTTTAATATTTGTTTTTAATCTATTTTTATAACGGTGAAATATAACAGAAACTCAGGAAATCGCATCAATCATAATGTTCAGCTAAGGGAATTATCATAAATACATTCAGAAATGAGAATATTGCCAGCTCCTGTGAAGCCCCCTTCTCATGTGCCCTCCCAATCCCTGTATTATACTCTCAAAGGTCACCACCAGACTGACCTTTATGATAATGAATCATGAATTTCTCAAACATCATTTAGTTTTGTTGGCTTATGAATTTTGTGGAAGTGCAATTGTGTATTATAAATTATTTTGTGTCTGGCTTCTAACAATGCTGTTTTGTGAGCTTTGTCCATGTTGCTGTGGAAGCTGTACTTCACCCATTTTCATTGCTCTAGAGTGTTCCTTTACACAAAGAAACCATATTGATCCATGCTGGCATAGATAGGTATTTGGAGTGTTTCTAATTTGGGGCTATCATGAATAGTGCTACCAGGAAGTGAAGTTTCTTTTATCGGTCTCTTGATGGGAGGAGTGCTACAGTTTTGTGTCATTGGCACTGCAGTTGCACATAAAGATAGAATAGCTTACAGACTCAGGACAGAGAAAGTTCTTCGATATGATAGTTAATTTTCATTGTTACCTTAACTAGACTTGAAATCACCTGGGGTGGGAAGCTGGCAAAATGACTCCAGCAGTTAAGAGTGCTTGCTGCTCTTGCAGAGGACTGGAGTTCAGGTCTGCATGTGCAGCTGTGGGCACACACAGGCATAGGCACAGACACAGACAGACAGACACATAAGTGCGCACGTGCTCACACAAATAAATCTAAGAAAATGGAATAAAGGGAAGAAATCACCTAGAGGTGAATTCCGGAGAGGTAAAGGTGCAGAGGGAAGACACACCTAGCAGTAGAATCCCATGGGCTGAGGTGCTATACTGGACAAAAAGAAAGAAGAAAGGAAAGCGTGCCATGAGTACCAGAACTCATATTTCTCTCTGCTTCCTCACTGTCAACCCTGTGATTAGCTGCCTCATATTCCTACTAACATCCCTTCCTACCATGATGGTCCGTGCCTTCAAACTGAGATTCAAAAATCGATCTTCCTCCTTGAAGTTGTTGCTTATCAGATATTTTGCCACAACAATAAGAAAAATAGCTAATATATTTGGTGACAGAAAACTAGGCAGATAGTGTCTAACTAGTCTTGAGGGTATAGCTTTTGTTGCCTCATTTGGCAAAAGCTCCCTAGACGAAAATCCTTCAATTTACAACAGTCAAATTAACACAGTATTTTTCTTTCCTTCTTTGGCTTTTAGCATTAGACTACAGCAGCAAAGAACTGGTCCGTGATGAACTCTATCACTCTTGCACTGATGACCTACTTTAAATCCTCATTCTGTTTATTTGGTTAGTTGGAGTAACATAATAAACACCTGCAAAGAAGCCACAGCCCCAAACAAAAGTCAGGACCTTAGTAATGGCTACAGTGATTACATGTTTCTCCCATCATTCCATCTTTCGGCATCTCCCTATCTATAGTCAGAGTGTTTTTGAACATTACATGGAACTTTTAAAAAGGTCTACTGAGCCCAGCTAAGTATCTATCTGTGCTGGACAAGTAGGAAAGATACTGATTTTATTCCCTTTATGTCCTATTACTTCAGGAAGGCAGATACATGATAAAAATGATCAGTTGTGAGGATCATGTAAACCCACATTCTTCCTGGACAAAACAATTGTAAAGGTTTCACGTGTTTTCCATACGTGATTCCTCGTTCCTTTTAAAAAGGTTTCTGGAAAGAGCACAGCTTATTGCAACAGCAGACTTCGAGATGAGCCTGGTGATCTGAGGAACTTCCTAATCGCAAAATGGATCAGTGCCCTGAGGTTTGAACTCTTTCCTTATAGTCTACCACCAAAATTGCTTGATTCCCTCAGTTTATCCAGGAATACAATAAACGTCTTTGGTGGACTGAATCACGCCAGGGCACAGAGAAAAGGAGTCAGAACATCACATCATGATTTAGAGGAAGAGACAATAAATTCTATGATGCAAAGTTACAGTAGATGGTGCTATATGGGTGGAAAAGATTCAACCACCATCTGGCCACCTTCAAGATTTCTCCTGAGTTTAGCAGTTTAGAAAACTGTGCAGTTTAGATTTATCAATTCAGGAGAGGCCCTCAGATAAAGCAGTTGAATTAGTGAGATCAATGAATGCAGAACCCTATAATTAGACAATGTTAAGGTTTTTTTATGGAAATTAACAATGAAGACAACTTTAAAGCTGGGGTCAAATCGTCTATCTTTCTGGCATATTGGTGCCTACATTAAATTACTAAAAGAATGATTTTCATTCGTTTAAAATAATGTCATCTGTAAAGTTGATTTTTTAAACTAATTTGTTCCCAGCATTATTTACATTATTTACATCATTTATAAATGCATTAGTACTCTTTGTTGCTTGGTGCTGAGATTTAATATCCTATGTAGTTATGAAAAGTAACTTATGGAGCATTTCCTAGATTAAAATATTCTATACGTAAAGTACAGTTGTCAGTGTTTTCGTCCAAACATTCATTTTTTTTAATTATTTGTGCTCATGAATTTTTTATAGCCATTTTGTCCCAGGTATTTTTTAATTGTTCTTTTTTTTTTAAAGGTGAATGGCTAAGACATAAGATCATGGAGTGAGTAATTTTGAATATATTTGTTTTCCCCTTGTAGCACAGTACAAAAGGAATCTCAAATCAATGAGTGAGAGATCAGGCAAGGCCCTGTACTTCCTGAGCAAGCTGACTCCCTTGAGCTGAGAAGAGACTCCAATCCCATTCCCTGGCACATGCCTGAAACCGACGCTTTCCTCCCATGATCTACTGAACACTCAGTGGAGGCATTGGTCCTTGGCTTCCCTTGAGAAAGGAGCAACACGACAGCGCTAGCCACATGCAGGATGGCCCTTAGCTCAGAATCTGTCAGTGACTGCAGGAAAGTGTCGGATCTGGTGCTAGGGTCACCCCCCTCTCTCTTCCCAGAGCCATGTTCACATGAGGTTCATTTATAGGACAGGGAGTGGAAGAAATTCTTGTTTGGAAAGGTAACCCACATTCTTCAGCATTCAGTGATAGGTCCATTCTAAATTATTCTCTCAAATGCACATTAGCAAATCTGTGGAACTGCAAAAATATTTTTCAGGGGCTGGAAGGTCAGGCTTTTAAGTGAACTCTATATATTTATGAATCATTATGATCTATTGATTGCATGTGTGAGAGGTAGTTCTAATGTCTGTGTGCCTTATCTAAACAGAATGTAAAATGTCTTGTGGCTAACTATCCATAGTGACAAGGTTTTAGTGATGCTCGCTTGATTTTTCAGACTCTAACATTTGAGTGCTTAAATAAATGCAATTAGTAACAGTAGTAATATATAATAATAATATATTTCTTTGATTTATTCTCTAAGATGTATTTCACAGACTATCCTCAGTAGAATATGCTCATCCATGATGTGATCGATAGTCATGACAGTCACTGTGGCGATGGCTTCTCCGGTTACACTGCCCGTCCGTATATCCAAAGAGGAATATGCAATAGGTCTGTCCAGTAAGTAGCAGGACAAAAAAAAATCCATATTTTTAAATGTCACAGAAGCTATTCTTGAATTTGTCTAGCAGCCGATTCTCCAATGTTAATAAATAGGCTGCAGGCTAGGCCTATGGCTCAGCAGCTAATGCACTTGTGTGTGCTGCCACATGGGAGATCTCAGGCTATGCTCGTTGGAAGCTCCCCTATTTTGCAGCTGGAGCAGAGAGCACCACGGAGGTGACATGGGGAGCCTGAGAGGAGAGAGCTGTGTGATGTATAACCACTCAGCAGCCCTCGCTGGAGACCTGTTTAGAGTGAGATTCCAGTCTCAGCAGAGCCTCTCATTTCTCCCGGTCACAGGGTTACAGAGCACTTTACAACTTGTGCTGCAGGATGCCAGGGAGGGATTTAAATGCAAGACTAAAGAGACTCTCCATAAAACTCAGCCACGGCAGCTCTGACTCACAAGAAATTTCTGCGCCGACTGCCTCAGAGACAGCCAGATCAATGTTTCCAGAAAATGTAAACTTTAAATGTGGATTAGATTATGTATTGACCATGTTTCGTTTGATCACAAATGTAACAGATGACTTGGGGATTCTTATGTTAAAATGATTCTCCAGATTGAGGTATCTTTACAACTGATCTCTATAGAGCATCTTCTACCACTAATGGGAGAACAACTCTAATAAGGTCAACAAAAATGTCCCTGTAATAGTGTTCATTAACAGTGCTGCTGTGGGACTGCTGAAAATTGTCCATGCTACAGTTTCCTCCATGGATGGAAGCATTTGCCTCATTTTTTAACCATTGCTTGGCACACTAATCCACAAATCTTCACCTCTGTTTCTTCCTCTTAGCGTGTGACTTCCCAACATTAATATGCAGTTTCTGGAGGATAGCATGGTGGTTTTGAAGGTTGATTCACTACCCACAAAAAAGACACTATTCCTACTTTAAAATTCCTATCAGTAATATTGTTAGAAGACCCCTTAACAGCCCAGGTTCACAATGCCATCATGTCATTTTCTCTCCTCTCCTTTGCCTCCCTCATACAAGTTGCCACAAAATCCAGCAGCCTTCGTTCTTTTATAATATCCCTACTACATACTTGTAAATTCAACCAATATTTGTCATGTCGTAGAAATACTACTACAAATAGGAGCTCTCTAAATAATGTAAGAAAATATTTTTATTTTATATTTCCAGACTTTTAAGAAAACGCTGAGGTCATATCAACACTGAAAAGATTGTCAAGTTCTAATTGACATGAATTACTTTGGGTGGGCTAGCAACCATTAATCATGGTGGGTTCATATCAGACTCATGTACAGAGCAGGAAGTCTAGTCATTAAAACTAAACAAAAAATTAAACACATAAAACTTCTCAGTGGAAGAACTGTCCAAGAATTTGTGGCCATCTCAGACTTGATTCAAAATGAACAGAGGCCAAGCTAGTCTAGACCTTGCGTACGTATGTGAGGAGTGCACAATGCCATGTGTGGGAAGATCAGAGGACAACTTGTGGGAGTCAATTCTCTCTTTATACCATGTGGGTTCCAGGGACTGAATTCAGGTCACAGGCTTGATAGCAAGCACCTTTTACCCATAGAGCCATCTCAGTGACCCAAGTAATTCCCTTAAAAGAGCTCATTAATTTTTTCCTTAGGTAACTAACAGAAGTTGTTATATTCTTACAACAGAAACAAGCATTTCTAAGGATTGTGTACATTTTTTTGAGACACAGTCTGACTATATAATCCTGCCTGGCTTGGAACACATAGAAATCCACCTGCCTCTGCCTCCTGAGTGTTTGTATTAAAGGTGTGTGCCATCACAACTAGCCTTATTTTTAACAGAACATTTTTATATCTGTTAAAGAGACTTCAGAATGGCTCGAATCTTCTGGATCACTTTCATTGGGCAATAATAATCATACCCTTTTTTTCCTTTTTTTTCCTTTTGGTTTTTTGAGACAAGGTTTCTCTGTGTAGCCTTGGTTCTCCTGGAACTCCCTCTGTAGACCAGGCTGGACTCAAACTCAGAGATTGGCCTGCCTCTGCCTCCCGAGTGCTGGGATTAAAGGTGTGTACTACCACCACCGGCAGATTTATTTTTTAAGGTGTAAGTGTTAGACAAAATATGTACCTATTTAATCTATACATCTTGGCAAATTGGGTCATGTACTTGAATTTAAATGTTGCTCTTGGGCCAGCGAGATGACTCAGCAGGTGAAGGTGCTTGTTCCCCAGCCTGGTTGAGTTTGATCCCCAGAACCCAAGCAGAGAATCAACTTTTACAAGCCGTCCTTTGAACCCCACATGTGTGCTCTGACACATGTACACACACACACACACACACACATACACACACAGACACGCACACACACAAAAACACACATGCACATACACAAACACACACAAATTAATTAATTAATCAATTAATTAATTAAAAAAAACAAATGTTGGTATGATGTTATCAAGAAACCATTTGAACTCTGCAAGAATTTGGCAGTGATTCTGGATAGACCCTAACTAACTTAATTTGAAATTTAGTTCAGCTGGGCGGTCGTGGTGCATGCTTTTAATCCCAGCACTCAGGAGACAGAGGCAGGCAGATCTCTGTGAGTTCGAGGCCA
>LZPO01089909.1:1154310-1165258 GCA_001675575.1 Neotoma lepida
TAGCACAACACACAGTCATAGCCAGCAACACCTTTATATTTTTACTGCCTACTATGATCCTGATATTCTACTGGAAATAAGCCTCACTGTCTTAGTCACTATTTTATTGCAGTGAAGGGATACTATGACCATGACAACTCATAAAAAACATTTAATTGGGACTTGCTTATGGTTTCAGAGGTTTAGTCCATTATGATCATGGCAGGGAGCATGACAGCACACAGGCAGACATGGTGCTGGAGAAGTAGCTGAGAGTTCTACATCTGCATCCTCGGGCAGCTGGAAGAGAGAGAGAGATCCAATAGGCCTGGCTTGGGCTTCTGAAACCTCAAAGCTCACCTCAAGTGACACACTTCCTCTATCAAGGCCACATCTACCCCAGCAAGGACACATTCCTAATCCTTCTTTGTAGTCCCACTCCTTGATGACTAAGCATTCAAATACATGAGCCTATGGAGGGGGCATTCTTATTCAAACCACCACATTCACTATCTTAGTTAGGGTTTCTATTACTTCGATGAAACACCATGACCAAATCAACTTGGGAAGGAAAGGGTTTATTTGGCTTACACTTTCATAGCACTGTTCATCATCAAAGGAAGTCAGGAGAAGAACTCAATCAAACAGGGCAGGATCCTGGAGGCAGGAGCTGATTCAGAGGCCATGGAGGGGTGCTGCTTACTGGCTTTCTCCACATGGCTTGTTCATCCTGCTTTCTAATAGAATGCAGGACCACCTGCCCCAGGGTGACACCACCCACAATGGGCTGGGCCCTCCCCCATTGATCACTAATAGAGAAAACACCTTACAGTTGGATCTCATGGAGACATTTCCTCAACTGAGGCTCCTTCCTCTCTGATGACTCTAGCTTGTGTCAAGTTGACACCCAAAACAAGCCAGTATATCCACCTTTAATCCTTTCATTAACTCTGCAAGGTAAAGGAATTGAGGCTTACAAAGGGTTCACGTGGCTTCTGAGCAAACAAGCAACAACAACAAAATGACAATTTACTGAGGGCTTTTAAGGATGGTGACAAACAATTCTGATTCTAGATTTTTTGCTCTTTTTGCTACTCTGGGTGATGTGCCACTTTCACCCTCTCAAGTAAATAGAAAGTTCATTAAAGAAATCGATTTCTACTTAATTTTGATATACAAAATTACTCAGATGTTTCTATGTCCTTTTTGTGGGTGTATCATAATAAAACTTTATCAAAATGGTTATGAAACTGATGAATGGATAAGTAAAAAAAATACAGCAGTGGTCTTTATAAGAACACAGGATTGGTCCCTTACTTTGCATTGTGTAGTGAGTCTTTTTTTAATTTATTATATCATCTTATATATAGTATCATGACTGAACATGACTTCCTTGTACACTTTGGTTTTTAAGTATATTGGACAGCATTCCAAAATAATTAAGAAGTCAAAGTGCATTATATTCCCATTGGGAATACTCCATTTTAATTTCTGGCCCAAAGAGGAAGGAAAATAGAGGATAGAAGTAAATGGAAGGAAGGGGGAGAAGAAAAGATGGGAAGGGAGCTACAGAGGATAGGAGTGGGAAGAAATGACTGTTATTGTCTAGAAGATACAACTTGGGGCTTTATTTTAGAAGGGAGTCAAATAATGCCTTATACTTAAACAAAAAAAAATAGATCTTGACTAAACATGGCATTAGGTAGTAATAACTCAAATATTGTATTTTCTAGCCAGGGAGGCATTACACAAATGGTACAAAGAAATGTGAAACAGTTGAACCAATTGGTTGAATGTATGAAAGTTATGGTCCCAGCAGTAGGTCAAGAACATCATTATAAAAGCAGCTGAACCAGCTGTTAGAATGGCAGCAAATTTGCTTCAACTTGGATATAATGAAGCAGAATGTGTTGCCTGAAATTAAAAAAACTGAGAATGGAATGAACAAACACTAAACCTTGGTTTAGAATTTCTTAGTTTACCATATCACAGAGTCCCAGGAATCTTCAATTTGGAATATCCTGGATTCTGCATCCTAAATGCTGTGATTCAGATAATCTCCTTCCGGTAAAGGAAGAGACTAAGTGAGAGTGATGCGCTTTAGTATCTGGCCACGGTATTCTGTTTTTTTTCCCCTCTTCTTACTTAACAGATTTTTTGCTAAGCAAATCAAGGTTGTTGCTCTTTCTCAAATCCAAGATCTAATCACTACATAAATCACTTCAGCAATCCCATTTAGATTTGCAACTAGTTTACATCAGAATTGGAAAGTTATTTGAATCTGTCCAGTAGAAATCAATGGGTCATTTCTATGGACACCATGTAGTCATAGATAAATATTTACCACAAATACTGCTGAACAAATGATGCCACACATGAATGTTTTTATAATTCTGGCCAAGATAATCACTCACTTTGCACCAAATGAAATTACACCAGGCACTTGGTGTTTTAAAAATGGAAAATGTGTTTCCTTGTTTAATATTTTTTCCAGGAACAAAATGATAACTAGAGCAAAATAACATATCTATTAATAGCATATTCATAAATTTATTTCCAAATTTCTACTAATTGTGGAATCCTTTAGGGGACAAAGAAATTGATCATGTGTTCAAGATGGATTTTTGATGCCTAAGACTAAGGCTTACACACAATTCAACCTTTGTGAGCTAAATCGGCTAAGATAATCTGTTCATTGCAACCTAGCTACAAGCTTATGCTGATAACATAGGCCTCTGATCAGATTTAGAGTATAAATGAAGGCAAAGGGACAACTCCACTAATATTCTCTCTTTTTTTTTATTTGTAGGGTTAGAAGGAGAGACTTCACAGAAAGGATAACTAATATCAGATATTTCTAGATATTTCCAATCATAAGCAACCAATCAGAATGGCAATGGTGAATATCCATACATAAATGTGCTATAAAAACGAATACTTAGAAATAGCATTTAGAAGGTTGTAGAAAAACATTCCAAGAATATCTTCTCTCTAACACTAAAGTCCCAAAGCAGATAAAAATTGGAATTTTTCTCTCTCTGTGGTAGCTAGGATTGAACCTAGAGTCTCATACATATGAGTTAAAGGCTCTATCTCTGTTTAAGTTAAGGTTTCTATTGCTGTGAAGAAACACCATGACCATGGCAACTCTTATAAAGGAAAACATTTAATTATGGTGGCTCACTTTCAGTTTCAGAGGTCTAGTCCATTATCATCATGGTGCAACATGGTGGCATGCAGACAGGCACGGCACTAGAGATGGACCTGAGAGTCCTACATCTTGACTTGCAGGCAACAGGAAATGGTCTGAGACACTGAGCATGGCTTGAGCATATATGAGACCTCAAAGCCCGCCTCCACAGTGACACACTTCCTCCAACAAGACCACACCTACTCGAACAAGGCCACACCTCCTAATACTGCCACTCCCTTTGGAGGGCCACTGAACTACATCCCCAGCTGGACTTTCTTAGATTGGGTCAGAAAGTAAGAAGCATGGTTTAACCAGGCATAGTGAGTGGTTCATGCCTTTAATCCTAGCTCTGGGAAGGCAGAGACAGGTAGATGTCTGAGTTCTAGGTCAGTCTGGTCCACAGACTTCCAGGACAGTCAGGGCTATACAGAGAAACACTCTTAAACCTCACCCCCAATAAAAACGATGGTTCATCCTAAGCTTCCACATTTTAGAGAGCTTACTGTTTTTCTACTCTCATTTTAGTTCAGTTCAGTTTTACCCTCCAAATCCTGAGAGCATGTAATTCCAAATCAGATTGCTAGATTGAGTTGACTCTTCCCTTTGCCCTGTTCTCAGAATCATGCATGGATGCAGTTTCAAAAATATTAATCAAGCATAACATATATGCAGAAAAATAGTCAATCAAATGTGTCAGCCTGACACATTTTCACAAATTGAACAAACCTATTTGACAAGCATCTAGCATCCTGCTGAAGAAACAGAACATTATTTGTTGTTGTTATTTGTTTGTTGTTGTGAGACAAGGTCTCACAATGTAACTGAGTGGCTTGAAGCTCTCTCTATGTGCACAAGGCTCGCTTGAACCCACAGAGATCCACTTGTCTCTGCCTCTTGAATTCTGGGGTTAAAGGGATGCATTACCAAATCTGGCTCATACATATTACTTTAAACAAAATGTTAAAATTTAATTTTGTTGACTTTTTGGTAGTAACTGAAGTGATACTAAAAGAAATTATGAACTCAAGAAAAGGGATTCTTCACTATAGAAAACATCAGTCCTGGGCTGGAGAGATGGCTCAGAGGTTACACTGGCTGTACTTCCAAAAGACCTGAGCTTGATTCCCAGCACGACATGGTGGCTCACAACCATCTGTAATGAGATCTGATACCTTCTTCTGGCCTGCAGGCATACATGCAGACAAAACACTGTATCCATAATAAATAAATAAATCTTAAAAAAAAAGGAAACATCAGTCCTTAAATGTCCCTCTTAGCTGAGAAAAAATATTGAGACCTTTATATCTTGCTTTTTAAACTGGCTCAACTGGTTTTAGACATCACTGACTATAGTAAAAGTTGATGAGCTCTGGCGTTATCCCTCCATCTTCCAATTCTGTCACTTGCATTACTTGGTTTTCTTAGGGTTTAAAATATTTACTTTTTGATCTGCAACCATAGTGCCCACAACGGGCTAATCTTATTCCTATAGTAAGTGGTTTAAATCTACTGTGATCCTTTCATCAGAGCGTCTCTATTCCGATTTTGATGCAACTGTTGGTGCTGCTGTGCTAGCAGAATGTTATCGTGAAGGTTTTCAAGAAGAGTTCTGAGTTCATGTTTGAGAATGTCTACCAATTTGTACTTAAGTGACATGATAGTCTTGAATCATATATTTTTTCTTACAGCTCTATTGTGTTATCCACAGAATGACTCTCCCTACTCTACCACCTTTTTGTTGACTTCTTTTCCTGCCTGAATATTTAAAAAGTATTCTTCTTTTTTTGTTGAAGTTGAAAAAGACAGTGAACTTGTTTTACAACTGTTCTGAATAATTCTGTCTAATATTCAGCATGTCTACTAAGCATGCAGATGAACAAAATTTTTCAAGAAAAATTTTCTGTTACATTCACATTTTTTTCTTTTAAGATTTATTTTATTTTTACTTGTGTGTATCTCTCTCTGTGTATCTGTGATTGTGAATATAGGTACCTGCAGAGTCCAGAAAAGGACAATGTGTCCCATGAAGCTTGAGTTACAGGCAGTTGTGAGTCCCTCAATGTGGGTGCTGGGACTCTGCAAGAATGGTACATGCTCTTAACTGCTGAACCATTTCCTCTGCCCCTCATTGGTATTTTCTACTTCACTTGCTGAGGCTCTTCTCCAGGGACATCCATTATCCTTAAATTATGCTCTCTTTGTCTTCCATATCCAGAATCTACTATTTTCCTTAACTCTTTCTGTTCATTCACTCACGCATTTCCATGAACTCCTGTGCTTTTATACTTGTCTCTACCCTTCACTCTATCATAACTAATGGCTTGGCATACCTGTTTTGTTCTTTGTTGTTTCTACTTAGCTTATTAGCTTTCTAGTAATAGGTTGATTCAAAGTGTGCTTCTTTTGCAATTTCAGTCTTCCTAAGGATTTATTATTTTCCTATTCTTATCAAAATCTTTTACAGTTCTTAGTTCTTCTGAGTCATACTTTTGTCCAGACACATAATTTGTTTACTATCAATTTTAGCCTATTAATTTTGCATATTACTATTTACTTCTTACTCATGATTATGAGATTAGCCTATACATACTACTGGACAGTCTTATAAAATATAGGTAAATTCTATAGACTACAGCGTGCAAGTTTAGTTTCTTTCATTATTTGAGTCAGAAAAATAAATTATTTATGAGATACTTACTGATGGAACATTTGAATGTGTCCATTGGGTAATATATTTATGATACTATAGTCTTCACAAAATGCAAATAAATATATGTTAGAGTTTGAACACATGCCATGAATAATTATATCTTTGCTTCCTATGTTACAGATTTTTGAACTTTGAGTTTGATTACAGAATTTGTGTTAGATTCTGCTAGAATGAAAGAGGGACATTCTCATTACTCCTTTAAGTAGATCTTGGCATTTTAAGAAACTCAATAATAATTAACTTTATTGTTTTAAAATTTTGATTTCTTTTATTTTTGAGATTTATAATTTCATCTCTCCAAGCCCTCCCATATCTTTGCTCTCTTTTAAATTCAGGTGTTCTTTTCAGATTAATTGTTGCTATACACATATATGTATGTGCATAAAACTTCCTGTATGTTAAAAAAGAAAAAACAACCTTATAATGGGTTTTGTCCTTTTTTTTTAACCTGTTATGCTCAAATTGAATGCATCATTTTCTATGTAGAATTCTCAAATAAGTAGAATTACTGAGATTTAAAAGTTACACTGTAGAATTGTCATCTTTCCCTGAACTCAGGATTTCGATCATGACACTATTTCTGGTTTGTTTATTATTTATTTATTTGTGTGTGTGTGTGTGTGTGTGTGTGTGTGTGTCTGTGTGTCTGTGTGTGTGTGTGTGTGTGTGTGTGTGTTGTCCTCAGAGGCCAGAAGAGTGCATTGGATCCTCTTGAGCTGGAGTCACAGATAGTTGTGAGTCACCTGATATGGGTGCTGGCATCAGAACTTGGGTTCTCTGGAAGAGCAGCAAATGTTCTTAACCACTGAGCCATCCCTCCAGCTTCTATTTCTAGTTTATATATCATGTGACAGTGGTATATCTGTAACACTACAAAATATTCTCCTTAACTCTATAGGAAGGAAGCTGGCCATTAACTTGAGAGCTCAGTAAAGCACTTAGCAAGCTGTCTCATACTATTCTGTCTTCTGGGTGATGGTAGAATTAATATGATTCATAGCTGGCTGAAAAAACATGTCAAAAGTACCAATTAATGAACTAATATCACACTAAAGGAGCTCTCCAGGTGTGTAATAGTGCTTTGTCCTTTGTGCAGTACTCACTTGTACCCATTATCAGTAGCTTGGATGAATACACTGAACAGGTATCAAGTGTGTAGCTAATATCCAAGTGTATTAGAGCACAAAATCAGAATCCAAACTATTGAAACAGGCTGGAGTAATGATCTAAAATCTACTTAGGTAAAAGTAATAGAAAGTTCTATATTTTGGTCCACAAACATCTCTACTGCTCAAGAATAGGATACACAAATTTTGTTGTGCATATAGCAACATATGAGCATAACCATTAAAACAAGTTCATTAAATGCTAGACAGCATTGTACAAAGTATGTATTTGTTGGGTAGCAGATGAGCATTGAGTCTGACACTCGGGGAATTCGGTCTAGAAAAGTTATCATTCACAATAAAATAGGTGGTTTTGCCACTCCATTTTGTCCTAGGAAAGATGGTACTTGGAATGAGATCCAAGTGTGACACTTATAGACCAACTCAAACAACTTCCCAAGACACTGACCAGAATATATGAGCAACTCAACCAAAAGCATGGATTGCTACAAGAAACAAAGGTAACTGACTTGAGATATAGTGGATTCAAGGGAGACCATAGCTATATTCAAACACCGACCATGTGCTTTATGACTTTCTGAAGAGTTCCAAAACCATAGGCTGGATACTAGAGGATGCAAAGTACAAGAATGTAGGCTAGGGTGACCACTTGGTGGAGAAGTTGTAAGCAATTTCAGTACAAAAGGAAGGTTGGACTATATGGCCTTTAAAAGGATAGTGCAATTGTCAGATTTCCAGAACAATTTTCATGAAGTTATTGCTTCTAAGTCCTGGATCAGTGTGATCAAGGTTCTCTGTTGGCTTGTTTCTAGCCTTAAAATATCACAGTTTTTGTCCAGCCCCAAGCCAGACCTTTCATCTTTCTAGTGTTCCTTCTTTCACCAGTTTTCTCTTGCTCGCTACTTTGCTTAGCAATTTCTGGTCACCTTTAAAATACCACGTTTTCCCAAACCATCAAAGAGACACAACAGGAGGGGTAGTTTGTGAATTGTTTGGGGGGCGGTTGCAGGGGGCTGATGAGGCAGGTAAACTCATCATTTCCTGGTTACTGATTAAAGTAAAGAAGGAATTCCATGATTTCGTTTATTTAAGAGCTCCTGAGTTAGAGCTGTGAAAAAGTAGAGCGAGTGCAGAATGTCAAACCAGGCTTCTAAACAGGGATCTAGCACACTGGTTAGAAAAGTAGAGACCAAGGCACTTTGCCTTAAGCCAGTACTCAAAAGCCATTTATTCAACTGATGATTAGTAAGGTTCTCATTAGGCAAAATGAGTCTTGGACAGGTTGCTGGGAACTTTCAGTGGTTCCAGATCGAAGATAGGGAAGGTGCCTGGAGCAACCAGAGAAGCTGCCTACTTTTTACTGGGCCTGGCCCAACCCGTTTAGTACCCACGTGACCCCCGGGACTCGTTTTTATTTTTTTACAGCCTTGCATTAAGGGAAAACTGGCTGCAGGCCGGTTGCCAGGGACGCTTGCCATTAGCTCTTCAGGGCTAGGGTGAAAGAGGACACTTGGGGGAAGGGTCTGTGGCTTCTGACTGGTTAGGGCCACAGGTTCATTTGCATAACTCTCTCGGAAGCTTTCTGATTGGCTGGGGCAGGAGGGGTGGCGGTGGGGTGATTCCAAGGGCCCGGAGCTCTGGCCTGAAGACCTTTTCGGTCTGCAGTTACCCCGTGGGTGTGAGTTATTGTGTGGGCAGGGGAGAGCTGGGAGGCCCGGTTTGGGAAGTTTTGCCAGCAGGTGCATGAGCCATCATCTGGTAGTTTAAGAAATGTGTAAGAACAACCACCGAGAGTCAAGACACTGGAAGATGCAGAAAGAAGGGAAGAATTGATCCTGAGCAAGGATGGAGGCCAAAGAGAAGGGGCTAGGGGTTTTCTCCCAGGCTAGGCTTGTTTTCAGAGTGGGATCCCTTTGCTAGATAGTTTGGATTTCCGTTTTCGGTGAGCTGTTAGTCACATTATTGGGACTAAGTAGCAGATTAAAAAAGACAGGATTCCAGCATTTAATAACTCAAAGCAATTCCAGGTTTTCATCAGGGTGAATTCTTGAAATATCCAGGGGGTCTGGGATGGGGTCTAACTACATTTTAAGTTATGAGAAAAATCAACTACTGGAAACTAGGTAATATGTTTTTTTCCAGAGCCCACCTCTTTGGATCTCATCTGGCATAAGGTTTAAAACAAGCCTGGCCTGTTTTATACTCTCTTGCGCCGAAGAAGTGGTGGTGGTTGAGGGGGGAGGGGGCGTCTCTGGTTCATCTTAGCCCATTTCCCTATATTTAAGGGTTCAGACTCTAAACATACAATGCCTCCAGTTTATGATGAAGTCCTATACTAAGTACAATTAATCTCTGTACTTTATAATATACACAATGAGAGTTTTACCTTCATTAGCTCAGTGAACCCTAACAATGATCTTTGACATGACCCAAGAAGTTCCTTTCTATTGCTAAAGAAACACTGGAAAAATTTCTCACATGGGACACACTCCACTTAGTTGACAATCAGAGAGGCTGGAAAAGTTCACAAGTCTGTGTGCAAAAGGAGAAGGGTGAGGTGATTTACATAATGCATCTTTCCCTCTACATGCTTCTTTTCAGTGATCTCCTCAGGACAGATAACATTATTTCACTTTTAAACATGAGACACAGAGGCAGCAGGATGAAAAGTTCAGTTAGAGCTGTAGTTCCAAATCAGTCTGGCTGGAGGGGACCTGATCTCAAAAAACCAAGCCAAACCAAAGAAAGCATGGGTTATAATCTGGAAGTAGTAAGCTGGCTTCTATGGTCACCAGTGACTTTTCTGTTATCTACCCTTGTGGCAAAGTTAGCTGTCCCTTCAATATTAGGAAGAAACATGGTTTCTGGTAGACAATACAGGTCTTTCAAGAGAGAAAGGCATAGGTGTTTCTCCTTGTCTGGGGGCACATTTTGTCTTGCAGGGGAATGCCGTACTAAAACCTCCCCCAAAGATTTTAGAGGAAAGGAACTTAAACTTAGAAGCTTGAGTCATAATTATCTGCAGGAATGTCAGAGCAGACTGGAGGATGAGGGATGTGGCAAAGGAAGTGAAATGGGAAAACGAGTATGGGCTGAAGGCTGGAAACCTTAAAGTGAAGTTTTGAAAGTTACATCCAGGGCTATGGTACACAGCTAAGGCCTTATTAAGTAACCTTTGCTTAAGAACTATCTTTTGAAAGGAGCACTTGACACACACTCCAGAAAGTTATTGGATACACTCCCACTTTTTTCTGTTACATGATGAGATACAACTAACACCTGGCCTAACTTGTGGCACCTTCTCCTAGTTTTTGTTTGATAGCCAAAAGGCCACAAGGCCCCAGTTCGTGCTCCATTGCTATGCTCTGATCCCCTGGTGCGAGGGGGTAAAATATATAGATGAGATGGCAAGGGTGCGCTTCATGCCTGGCTGCAGTAGTGGGAAAGACCCTACCAGGAGGGAAGCAAATGCCTCAGCGCTCCCATTCCCCAGCAGTCCCATTCCCCAGCAGCTGACCACGGCCAGGGCCGTGGTGGGAGCACCGCGTGTCCACGTGCATCCGGCATGTCCTGCTACTCTTCTTACATAAGACTCCTGATATGGAGTCAGGGCAGCTGTGAGTCCCTCTTACCCGACGTCTAATAATAAACCTAAGCTAGGTTTCCCGGCTGCAGCCACTCTAGATTCGGCATTGAGGGGATCTTTTGCAACCCGGACACACATGCATTCCGGTCATCCCACCCGGAGAGTGCGCGCCAAGCCCGCCCAGCCCGCGCGCGCCAGTCCGCCCTCTGGTTTGGACGGCGGCTCCTTGGGCTCAATGCCTCGCCCTCCCTCCCCCAACCAGCTTGCTCTGGGCTTGGTGCTGGGGCGCGGCCGCTCCATCCTCTCAGCCCTACCCTCCCTTGCCCTGCTGGGTCGCCCAGCCTTAACCCGGG
>LZPO01089909.1:1172579-1191711 GCA_001675575.1 Neotoma lepida
CACATTTAGCAAGGAGCATTCAGCTAACAGGATGAACTGGATGTGATTCATTTGATATTTTCAAAAGCAAAAATCTAACTTTGTAGATCCCCCCCTTTCTGAGTACCACACTGCTGAGGAAAAGAATGCTGCAGCTTGTAGGTGAGCTCAATAGGGCCAATTAAAACCTGACTACTCTTCCACCATGTTGAAATAACTCATAGAACTTGCTATGTCATTAGATAATGGCCCTTGTTTTTTTCTTCCTCAGCAGACATCTAATTGGGGAGATTTCTTGTTTGGTAGTTAAGGAAAGAAGAAAAAGGAAGAATTACATCATCAGTTTTAACCAAGATAGTGAAATGCTTTCCAATTGTTCACATGAATTAATAGTTTAATCCCTGTTTTTAAAAAATGAAACATACATTGTAAAAGAATACATGTGTGCTCCAGAGGAGCCAAAGTATGTTTAGAATGTAAGGAGTGGAGTTAGTATAGATTAGTCATTCAAAAGAAGGTACAGTATTTCATAGTATCTAATTGGAATTGCAAACTGCAATTCATAGATGCTTTAGGAATATATACGTGTGTGTGTGTGTGTGTGTGTGTGTGTGTGTGTGTGTGTTGTGATAAGTAGTTGATATTGTGATAAGTAGTTAATAATTCCTTCATATCTTAAATATCTGAAGGGCAAGTGCCAAGCATTTAAATAGTTAACTCTAGTGCTGGGGTCAGGGAGGAATTCTCAGACCTAGCAGCCCTTTCCCTAGTGAATTTGAGAGCACGAGAAATGTCTCCTCTCAGGTTGCTCTCATGTGGAATATGGAAGGCATCAAGACTCTATACCTAATTTGTTCATTGTTTGCTTACTTGTTTGTTTACTTATTTGTGTGTAGTGTACTTTATGAATGTGTACATGAGGGTACAGAGGCACATGTATATGTATGTATGTACATGGAGCCTGAACTCAATGTTCAGTATCTTCCTTTATCACTCTCCACCTTATTTTATTTATTTTATTTATTTTTTTTTTTGAGGCACAGATTCTCACTGAACCTGGAGCGCAATAATTTGGCAAGAGCAGCTGGCCAGAAAGCCCTAGGGATTCTCCTATATTCACATCCCAAGTACTTGTATTACAGGTGTGTCACTAAAAAGACCTATGAAGTTCTTTCTGATCCTACATCCTCTGATGATCTTCTATCAAGAGGGAGGATCTCTGTCTCCACCGCTTGAATGTAGGTAGGGCATTGTTAACTAAATGAATGGTACTTTCACTCTCAAGACCAGGACATAGAAGATCTTGCATGACATACATGGCTGTTTCTCCAGATGTATGCAATCCAGCTGCCATGCTCAAAGGAAGCCCAAGTTACATGGAGAGCAGACCCATAGGTGTTCCAGTCCTTAGTGCTACTCACATTCGAGCCAACAGGATCAATTCCCAGACATGTGAACAAGCCATCAATGATGATTCCAACCATCTTCCATCCAGCCTTTACGCTTGCCCAGCTGATGCCAAGTAGAATACAGACAAGCTGTCCTCCCTGAGCCTTGCCCAAATTTCAGAATTGTGTGCAAAATATTTTTGCTTTTTTCATGCCATTCAGTGGTTTGTTATGCAGTAATAGATTGCTGGAACAGAGGCCCCTTTTCAAATCTGAAGGAACTGATGAACTAAATGAAAACAACTGAGAATTAGAACGGAATTCATAGAACAGAATCTGTTTTACCACATTTCCCTGAGAAACAGCTTAGAATCCACTGGAAGCCTATGAAACATTGAGTTCAGAGCCTAGGAAGATGGTGCACATAACATTGTACCATTCTATGAACTTTTAGTTGTGTAGGCACAATAGTATCCCTGCTCCACAGGTCCCTCTCTCTGACTAATTCACTAGACCCTATAGAATATATCCCTTTGTATAGGTGGGGGCGGGGAGGTGAGGGAGGCAAGGCTAACAAGGCTGCAGATGAATTAAGGTAGCTGGTCACGTGACATTGAGATTGGGCAGATTATATCGGTGGGATCAATCTAATCACAAAGGGTTTTCAAGGATGGAAGTAAGAGGCCAAAGAATTGGAATCAGAAGGATGCAGCTTGAGAAAGACTCAGTAATTTGCTCCTGTGGGTCGTAAAGATGGAGGAAGGTACTGTCTAGGAGTTAGATCTTTAATTGACAGAGAAAAGAAATCCAATCAAGACCCCTGACACCGTAACATTTTTAACCAGACAAAGCATGCAGGGATCCTCTCTAAGCTGGGGAAAGTGAGGAAACAGAATACCTCAAGAGTTTTCTGAAGGAATCAGCCCTGCCAACACCTTGACCTTAGCTCACTAACACCACTTGGACCTCTGATCTCTAGAACCTTAAGAGGATAGTTCTGTGTTTGTTTTTTGTTGTTGTTTTGATTTTTCGAAACGGGGTTTTTCGGTGTAGCCTTGGCTGTCCTGGAACTCACTCTGTAGACCAGGCTGGCCTTGAACTCACAGAGATCCACCTGCCTTTGCCTGAGTGCTAGGATTAAAGGTGTGTGCCATTATGGCCTGGCTCTATGCTTTTTTAAACCACTGAATTTGTGGAGATTTTGTCTGGAAGCACTAGGAACCTAAAATATTTGGCGTCTAGCATATGGCCAGGAAGACACTGTATTCTTGGCCATAGTCTATTTGCTGCTTTTGAGCTGGGTGAAACCTGATTTCTAGCATAACTTGAAGAAGATATTGAAGTGTTTGTTTCGTAAAAGAAACTTTGAGTTTTCTTTGTCAGCTCTCATCTGGGTGAATGGACTGGCACGGGACATCCCTTCCCACAACACCATCACATTACTAACCAGGCTTCATTAAATGTAGCAGTATTATTCACTTTGTATTTGTGAGTAAGATCTTAAATTCATCCTCTCTTTTCTTATGCTCACTTTCCATTTCCAAAAGAATTTGTGATATTTTGGAGGAGGTGAAGCATCCTCAGTTTCATTATTTTTATTGCCATATAATTTCATGTAATAAAACTCACAGAGATTAAGCATTCAGCTAATAGCTGGGCAGTGGTGGCACATGCCTTTAATCCCAGCACTCAGAGGCCAGAGTGAGTTCAAGGCTTGGTCTACAGAGCAAGTTCCAGCACAGGCTCCAAAGCTACAGAGAAACTTAGTCTCAGAAAAAAAAAATCATTCAGCTGAAATTTTAATAAGCGCATAAAGTCATACTCAGTCTCTCCCGCAAGGTACAGAATGTACCCATCACCTTAGAAAGTTATCACATCTTACCTCTTGATCTCTGACTCCCACTGAGACCTCTCCCTGAAGGCATCCAAATTCTTATCTCTATCACTGTACAATTAATTTTGCTCATCCTCGACCTTCATTGAAAAAGAATCATAGAGAAAGTCCTCTTTTATGTCTGGCCACTTTCATACAATGTACTTCTGAGATTCAACCACACGTTTGAATATGTTAACAGATATTCATTACTTTTCTATTATTTAAAATTTTTAATTACATTTATTTATTTAGAGTGTGTGTTTGAGTGTGTGTGTTTGTGTGTGTGTGTAGGTTAGAGGACAGCTTACAAGAAGCAGTTCTCTCCTTTACCATGTGGGTCCTAGAAATAGAATTCAATTCTTCAGGCTAGGCAAACATTTTTACCTACTGAGTAGTCTTGTCGGCCGAGCTATTCGTGTTCTTTGCTCACAGTATTCCATTATATAGATGAGTCTCCTTCCAGTGAACACTGAAGCTACTTATTAGTTAATTTATTGATTTTAGTTATATACGAATAAAAAGACAATCTGGTTCAGCCTTTTTAAAAAATAATAAATACACGGGAATGAAACTGCTAGTTCATTGAGTGGATACATATTCCTCAGAAGCTGCCAAAGCGTTTCCACAATGGTTATAGCATTTAACCCTGTCAGCAGCAATGAATGAGAGACCCAGTTTTCCAGTCCCCTTCTAATTAGTGGTATCCTCAGTAGTGGTATATACATAAAGCTCTTTGCTCTCACTGAATGGATGGGATAGAGCATAAATAAAAGTTTTTCATTGGAGAGAAGCATATTTGATGAGGTTGTTATGAATACAAAGGTCATAATATTGGAGGTGGTTGTGGCACAAGGCAGTAGAGAGAAAGGTGGCATGCAGTAGTAAAAGAGAATCCAGGCTTTCCCAGTCAAAGAAATTGAAGTCTTACAGGCTTCTCTGTTCTTTTTGTTTCCTGGGCGAGTTAATCACATTCTTAGCTCCTCAATTTTCTTTTTGGCAAAGTAAAGACTTCTAAAGAGCTGAAACCCCAATTCATATGGGCCTGCAGGGAGCAGGAAGGCTCCCAAAAGAACCGACTGGACTGCTTCCCATCCCCCACCTCTCCCTATTGTGATTTTTGGAGGCAGAATAAACAGGAAGTGGAGTGTGAGGGGGAGGAGTAGCTGAGAGTCACATTCCACAGCAGCCTCTCACCTGCTCAACACAAACTCAGAAGCCTCTAAACTCTAAAACAAAGGCCTAATCACCTCCTGGCTTCTCTCTTCCCTCTCCCTCCTGTCTTTCCTCCTCCCTTCCTCCCTTCAACTGTCGTGACATTGGTAGCTTATGTGGGCCTAGGAAGGTCCAGAGCCCAACAAAGCCCAAGTGTAGACAAACATCTGAAAACATTGGGAGAAAATGGGGTCAGGCAGGGCCCAAGGAGCAAGCAGAAAGCTCACAGAGGTCAACTGGAAACAGTGTCTCATCCAGGAAGTATTTATTGGCACCTATAGTGTACCAGGCATTGGGCTCTGTGATGGAGATAAATATGAACATTGAATAGCTCTTGTCCCCAGATGTTCAGAGAAAGGTAGAGACAAAGGAACTTGTATAATACTGTCTAAGAAATGTTATGATGGCTGAGTGCGTGGCACTGTGCCAGTTCACAGGAGGGGACGGAAATCAGGCCTAGGAATTAGAATATGGTCCCTTTGACAAGATGACCTTCGTGAGATTTTCGGGAACTGAATTAGCCAGGTAACCATGGACTAAGACAACGTCTGGGACCACATCTGAAAGCCTTGAAGCAAGAATGCATGGAGGAGCAGGAGGAGCTGCGTGTAGTGGCAAACACCTTTAATCCCAGCACCTGAGAGGCAGAGGCAGGAGGATTTTAAGGCCAGTCTGATCTACTTAGGCAGTTGCAGGACATCCAGATTACATACAGAGACCTTGTCCTGTCTCTTATACACATCTAGATGTGTATAAGAGACAGCCCCAGGAATAGCATGCTGGGAAAAGGAAAATGCTGAATGCTAGTGCCTACCAGAGGATGAACTTGTTTCCCAAGCAAAGATTTCACACAGTTTGACAATTTGCCAGAACACCTTGCAGCAGAGACTGGGAATGGGGGCGGGGGGCAGGCAATGATAGATTTGTGATTGGCAGGACCACACCTTGAGTCAAGATGCTGAATATGGACTTGAGTGGAGTAGGGTGTAGGGGGGTGTAGGGGGTTTGTGTGGGGGTGGAGGGTGAGGAGTGGGGAGGGTGGGGGTAGCGTCACTTAAATTACTTTCTCAGACCTGTAAACGACTTTCTCAAACCTTTATGATTTTCTTAAACTTTCATATCTTCAGATCTTAACATACACCATCATAACTTTAGACCTATCTTAGACCTGCATACCTTGTCTCATTTATTTTCCTTTACTTATGTAACTTGTCTGTTTTTTATAACCTCCAGAAACTTGAACTCTTTGTTAGTGTGAAGCCTGTCAACAGCTACTCTGAATAAATCTTCTTTCTCAACTTTTCACTTATTTGTCTTTCATTGGCACATTGAGAATGGGAGGCCAAACCTAGCTTCTTAGGGCTGCCAAGGTCAGGGTTCTGTGTCTACCAAGTCCACTACCAACACTGTGAAAAGCGTGTTGACAAGATGAAGGAGCTGCCTCCAGATGTGTATCATGTGCTGAGGATACATCACTTCTGTGATATTCCTGTCCCAATGCACAACAAAAATTTAATTGTGAGGAAATACAGATCCAAACTGTGGGAAATTTTATCAACTATCTCGTCTGTACTTCCCCAAGGTTAGTTGGGGACATGAATGATAATGACAGGTGAACTGCTCCAAGTCTGCAGACCTAGAAACACAAAAACCAGAATACAGTGTGTAATGCTGGAACAGAAGTCAACCTATCTATCTGTCTATCTAGCTACCTACCTATCCATCCATCTATTACCTATCTACCTACCTATCTATCTATGCATGCATGTGTTTATATCTCTTTTGCTATAAAGAAGTAACTATTTATTTTTAAAATTTTTATTTATTCTTCTCTCATATAATACATTCCAACCGCAAATGGCTCAGCTGTTAAAGGCCAGGCTCACAATGAAAAAGACATAATTTCAATAGGGAAAATCTGAATGAAGCTTGATTATTAAATGATTATATTGTAGGGTTGAAGGCCTACCTCAACAATGTTATTGTTCTGATGATGAAGGGAAATTGTGTTTACAACTCATTCTCAAAGGATAAATGACTCAGAGAGAGAAAGAGGTGCAAAATATGATATCTGGATGAGGGGTACACAGAAAGGTGAAGATTTTTCTGAAAATAATCCTTGAAACTTTGAATTTTCTGAAAATCAGGGATTATTTTAAAACAACAAAATAATTGAACCTCAGATGGTGCTGGTCACTCCTCCCAAGTGCTAGGGTTATGCTAGTTTATGTGAAGCTGAGGATTAAGACCAGGGTTTTGGGCCTGTCAGACACTACCAACTGAGTCAAATTCCCTGCTCTTGTTTTATTCTGAGATAAGTTCTGATGTAGCTCATATTAGCCTCTAACTTGCTATATAGCTCATGATGACCTGAAACTTCTGATTCTCCTGCCTCTACCTCTTGAGTACTGAAATTTCAGTCATGTGTCACTGTACCCAGTTTATGAGGTGCTGGGAATCAACCCCAAGGCTTTGTGTATCCCAGGCAAGCATTTCACCAATGGAGTCACATCCTCAGCTCTCAAGACAAAAATGATTTAATAATCCACACTAAACACTTTGGACTTTACCTAAGGAGAAGAGACAACAGTGGGTCATCAGAGGGTACCATGTTTTTGAATAGTAACTCATGAGACAGGGGAATGAATGGTTCAATCCAAGGAAGATTTATTGTCAGCTTGGAGACTCTTATCATGTATATACAAGATCATGGTGGTCTTAAATAAAATGATGGCACTGGAGACAGTAACTGATAGATAAAAGAGAGACATTCCTACATTAAGAAGAAATCAGAAGGCTTGATGGGTGTTATTGAGGTTATAGAGATAAGAGCATGAAGAACACTCCCTGTAGTAATTTTCTCCGCATTTGAGTATGTCTGTGAAATGAGGCACATTCCTATACTCCTCATTAAGAAGTGGAAATCAGAGGTCCTGGTGAGGTGTTATTGAGGTCATAGGAAGGGAGGAATTGTTTGCAACTCCATCTTCCACTTGTCCAGCCCAAGATTCTGAAGCTACTCTTGATTTATCTTTTTTTCACACTCCATGTATCAGGAAATCATATAGGTCTGCTCTCAAACATAGCAAATGTTTGATACTTCTTGCTACTGTCATTAATATTAGGGCGGCTCAAGTCACCATCATGCCACTTCATTACTACAGTGCTTTCTTAACCTTTATTCCTTCTATATCTTGTGACCAGATGGCTGTATTTAAAACAAACGTCACATGCCATTCCTCTGCTCAAGCTCTACAATCTCCTATTTATCAGTTGTAAAGTGTTTCAAAGAACACTATGACCCTATGGGAGAAGGCTTCTACTGTTTCTCTGTTCTTATCTGATGTTCTTCTCCTTGGCCACACTGGGACAATCACGTTAAAATGTGCATTGAATTTGTCAGATATGCTTGGGCCTTGGAGCCCTCACTTGCATTGTTCTGTCTTTTTGTAACATTCTTTCCTCTGATATTAATCCAACAGAAAACTCTGCAATGATGAAAAGCTTAAACAAAATAGAACCATTATTCCCTCTTAGATGAAGGAAATGTGGAAGTAAGATGTCCAGAAATACTATGGTGCCACAATAGTGTTCCATCATGCCCTGGGCTCAGATAGTTTGCTGTCACAGGCCCAGCATGTCTCCTTAAGAATACTTCATGGCATAAGCTGGATGCCAGAATTTCAGATACCAAGTTCATGTTTAAGTTTCCAGCATGTAGGTGAGCAGAGACTGAAAAATATTAAGCAGTTGTTCTCAACAAAGTCTGTTTCATTATAATCAATAATATATCTTGCACAGATAATTCTGTGTATTGTATAATATTCAGGTACAAATTACTCACAACTTACAACTTGAAAGCCTTTGGAAAAACTTTACCTTTGACATTAATAGACCTTATTTAGTAACTAGAGAGGTTGGAAAATGCAGTTGTTTCTTTACAGGGGTTACCTGCCTGGCTAAAAATGAGTTCTGAGGAGAACAGAGGCATGGATACTAGCTAGCATCAGTAGCTCGCTGACTTTGACGCAGTCCTCTTGTTTCTGACATCGATAGTCTCACTATTTCCTCCATCCTCCACCACTGAGATCATGGGCCGGTCCAATACCATATGGATCACCTTTGTGTGGGAGATAGGTGGTGCAGAGATTAGGTTTTTGAGCGACACTGGTAAGGCAGAAGAATGGAAGGACTGGCCAGGACAGATGGTGTAGAACTCTCTCAGACTTGAAGAAGAGGGAAGAAAAATAAATACATGGGTCAGGGCTCTGTCTTTGATGACTACAAAAGTAAAGAGAAATTTGATGAGCTATTGATGTTTATTCTTGTTCTCTTTCCCTGGGATCATAAACACCCAGGGTGGTCTCTGTCAGAATTGGCAGGACAAGACTTAGTGGCCCTGTAGAGCCTGGATGTGAGCTATGTCCTTGTTAATACTTTCTCCTGTTTCACATTCTTTCTCCACTTCAGGGGAGGACTGTAGGAGAAAATTTGTCCAGTCCCACAGCCGCTTAGACCCAAATAAACACACAGAGACTTACATCATTTTTAAACTATGGCCCTGGCAGGCTTCTCACTAGCTAGCTCTTACATCTTAAATTAACCCATTTTATAAATCTATGTCGCCACGTGTTCCACGTGGCTTTACCTGTATGCCGTTACATGTTGCTCTCTAGATGGCAGAATGGCGTCTCCCCAGCTCTGCTTTTTTTCTCTCTTCCCCTAGTTCGAATGTCCCTCCTAACCTTATTCTGCCTCACCATTGGCCAAGCAGCTTTATTTATCAACCAATCAGAACAACACGTTTTCAGAAAGCCATTCCCATCAGAGGACATTGGAAATTCTTTCTGGCCTGTGACACTGCAGTGATGGCACATGTGTTGGAGCTAAGGACCTTCTGCTTATGCCAACTCTCCTGAGTTACCAAGAAACTCTTTTCTAACTTGGCATAATCCAAAATTCCTTTGGAGGAGGAGTAGTTTGTTGAATAGTTTCCCATTCTGCTGCAGGGATAATGACCTAGCAGGAGGCCGCTGTGTTTGATCTTTTAAGAATCGCAGGGTACAAGAGTCAGTCCCCAGCCAACATAATGATTTAATCTGCCATTTCTGACTCTTATCAAGATTTGTCTTGCATGCTCCTATTTGGAGGAAGATTGGGGAAAAGATAGAGATCTTTTAATTATGGAATTCTGGGAGATGAAGGTTGTTCTAAACTTTTAAGCCCAGAGTGATGTGGACACTTTCCAAAACATGTAAATTATGTTGAGTGCTTAGCAAAAGAGAACAGTAGAGGACAGGTGTCTGATAATGAATCTTGGGAAAACGGAGACACGATTAGCATAGAAAGTAGCATTGAGGGCAGCAAGGACTCTTGGAGGAGCCCAGGACACAGCTACAACTGCCTAGGACTAGCCTGCTGGGCAGAGAGAGTAGGGAGTCCATGTACAAAGTCAGTCTTGAGAAGAGAGGAGAATTAGCGTGTTAATCTTCCATGCAGAGACACCCTTTCAGAAGAAGCCAGAAGGCTGTTTTGTCATTTTAGGTCATGCATCTTCCTACCTCAGTAAACTAATTTCTTCCGTAGATATATGCTTCCAATTCTGTAGATGAAGCTTAATCCTATGATGTAATACCTGGTAGGAATTCTCGCTTTTTCTTGATAAACATCAATTTTTTTCACTAACAATTCTTTTCTCGTGGAGATAAAGATCTGATGATTATTTCAACAAAAAGAGCCTTCATATTTGTTAATCCAAAGCATTTTGTCTAAGAAAAGCATTTATTCTTGTTACAGAGAAAATGATTTTGTCTAAAATTTGTAAATTCTTATTCATTTCTTTCTGAGACAGGGTCTCACTATTTGTAGGAAGCTGGTCTCAAAGTTCTGATCATCTTTTCTCAATTTCCTGAACTCTGGGATCACAGGCATATACCACCAGGCCTGGTTAAACTCTTATTTATTCAGGAAGTTTCCTTTTCCAAATGAGCCTATGATAGCATGTAATTTATGAGTGAGTTGCAATACCGTGGCTAGATGGGTCATAGCATCAAAAACATCATTATCATGTCACAAAGAAGCCCTTTGATTTGAGTCATCAACGTAATGTAATGCTAAAACCTTTATCTCAGTAGCAAGGCAAATTATTTATTTGGGTCATTTTATTAACACCACTATCTCCTCATTATAGACATCGTGGTTATATAGCTTATTCCTATGTGTTTGCAGCTATAACATCTAGACTTAACTGGATGTGAAAAGACAGTATCTTTCATTTTGAAATCATGAAGTTAAAATGCAGAAAAAATAAACCACTCTGCTCTCTGAGGCAAGTACTTTAACCACTTAAACCGAACAAGTCAAGGTTCCATTTTTATAGGAAATGTAATTTTCAGATGGCCTTGCTTATTTCCATCTGTTCCTAGGGTGAATTAGAGATTTTATAAAAATCATCAAACTAAAGGAAATACTGAGGCTCATACTACTAGGCTTACACCAGCAATGTTCTTTCCATAGGTGTTTTTTCTCCATCCACAAAGCAAATAAGTTTATGACCTTAAAATGGTCACCTGAATAAGGGCTTTTGTGTGGGAAGAGATGTTCCAAGTACTGAAGCCCTAGATATAAAAAGAGAAATGTGATATGAGAAGAGGCAAAAATGATAATCCTGACTATATGAAGCAGAATGACCCAAGAGATGTCCTTATTTAGCTCTTAGGGTGAGAACCAATGTGGCCCGCCAGAAGTTTGCTCTGACAATAGTTGTACCTTTTTTAGTCTCTCCTGATGGCTTCAGATTGAGGTGGCAGTAATTTCTTATAAAGCTAACTCCATTTGTACACAATTTTTCTTAATGCAATTTCTAGCCTTTTAAATAATCTAGGCTGACTTTACAAAGTCTCCTGTGAGAATTAGCTGGCACATGATGCATAACCACTTAGTAAACATGAAAGTGTCATGTGAGTGTTTAACGTTCTAATAGCGCAAGATAAGTCTACCTGGAAAGAAGATGTTAGGAGTCTGCTAAAACCTTCATGAGACTGGAGCTTAAAAAATAATAATGATAAAGATATTTTAGTATTAAATTTTTATAAGTTGAGGCATGAACTCTACAGAAGAATATAATTTAATGTATCTGTCTAATGTAATGCTGTTCCTCTCCAGGATCACTTTAAAGTTAATTAAAATAATTCTGATGAAAAGGTTACTTCTATGAATGTGCATATGTTTCAAAAAGTAGATAATGTGATTGATAATTCTTGAGCTGAAATGGACTATTAGGATTCAATGTGTATGTTGTATACATACACATTTTTTTAATTGATACTACAGTTTGTTCTGTTTTTTTATTTTGTTTTTGAGACAGGGACTTATTATGCAGCCCTAACTGGCCCAGAATTCTGTTGACTAGGCAGACTTCACACTCACAGAGATCCGCCTGCCTCTGCCTCCTGAGTGCTGGGATTAAAGTTGTGTGCCTCCAAGCCTGGACATAATATATTTTTTATCACCTGGTTTGTGACAGAAGCAAGGCTAGAGTTTAGTTTTGTCAACTTCTGAATCTCAGTTCTTTTCACTGCTCTCAGTCCTTTGCTACCACTATTTAAATTGTTTAATGCCATCATAAAATTAACAATTTTGACAACCCTTCTGGAAGGTTTTCATCCTTTGGAATGAATTTTTAAAACGTTTGAAATATTGCTTCCAATTTTCTATGGTAAAAGATCATTTGACAATGAGAATTATAAATAATTTTTAAGTTTTCTCTCAATTAGTAGGGCAGGCTGTTAATCTCAAAAAGATTTTAGTTTTTCTTTTAGGAATTTTGCATTTTTTTCTCCTTTGATGCCCATTGTGATCCTTTATATAATCCAAGATTAAACCTCCAAGCTTGTAACAATATCAACACTCCAAGTTTGGGTGGTAGAACTTTAAGGAAAATAAAAAGTTCTTTCTTTGTTTTTGTCTCATTCAGATCATAATAAATATTTCATTCTCCATCTAATGGATTTGGCTTGGAGGTACCTTACATAGCCATATTGTGATGTTAGGGTTTGGTTCGTTTTAAAAATTTATAGCAGTTCCAAGCAGAAGTTAGATCTGTTCTCACAATTGCCAATACCGCAGGCCATTTTCTAGAAACATCTTCTCAAAAAAAAAATCAAACACATATTACCCAAAGAAACAGAGGTACAGCTGTTTCTGGTTCTGATCTTAAGAGACATCAAGTTTGTNTGCTGAAATCTGATCCCTATTCCAAGGAGTTCTGCCCAGGGATGGAAAGAATAGAAGGAGATGTCTCTGGCATCACTTTCTCATTTAATTGAAAACTTATTTCCTAGCTGAGAAGTAGAGGTGGTAAAAGGAACAAGATAACCCCCAACTAAGATATACTACCATTATTTTGTCTTTCTGATTTTAAAATTATAAATTCATTGAGTTAAATGTATATTTACCACATGACCCAGCAATTCCATTTCTAAATAGTCATCCAAGAAAACTAAAAACACATGTCTACCTAAACACTTCTACATGGTTTTCATTTTATTTTTAAATTTCCCAAGCTGGAACCAACCCAATTGCCCAGAAATTAAGAATAGACTAGTAGTTAACAAAAAGAAACACATTTAAGCAGGATAACATGAATGAATCTCAGCATTTTGCTGAGTAAAAGGAACCAGAGATGAAAGAAGGACTAAAGTATTATTCCATTTTTATAACATTTAAGAACTGGAAAAACTAACTTATAGTTAAAAAATAGACAAAACGAAATTGCAGAATAGTGTTCATTAGGGAAAAGATGTTGATAAAATGGATTATAGAGAAATGTAAGGGATGTTTGAGATAATGCTGGCATATTGAAGTTGTTCAAAATTAGCAAGCACAGTTGGCATTATAGGTTAGATAATTCTTTCTTGCCCTATGTATTATAGAACTCTTACCTATTAGATAGATGCTGCTTATATACATTCCCTCTTCTCTCTACCAAAAAAATGTTAAATGTGCTCTGAATCACTGGTGAAAATCAGCCCTAGTTAAGAACTACTGTGTTGTTCATCAATCCTTGTCAAAATGTATGCTTAAGATGGGAACATTTGTTTTATTGTATGCAAATTATACTTAAATAAAGGAAATAAAAATGAGCCCTATAATGTAAACAGACTAACTACAGAAAAAAAAATTGAACAAGCAGCACATCTGCCAGGTTATCAAGGTCTACATCAACAATGGTACTCATATTAATTGTGTATGCTCTTGAAGCGATGTGGTTATACCTTACCTCTGCGCTCTTCTTCCCCAAAACACATAGCCCGAGTCTAATCTTGAGTAAAGCAGATAAAGTGCAATAGAGAGGTGCTCTGCAAAATGCATGATCAGTATTCTTCCAGGTGGTCAAAGTCACTGAAGACAGGGAAATCTGAGAAACTGTCATAGCCAAGAAGAGCTTAAACAGATGTGATGACTAAATGTAATGAGGTATCCTGGACGGGATTGATCCTGGAGCAGAAAAGGTTCAAGAGCAAAGAAATAGAAAATATGAAATTGGTCCATAAAGTGTGACATGTCTACCACATCGACAGAAGATGTTAGTAAGATGGCAAACTTCATAAGCCAGAAATGGGAATGCCCTGCAGTATCTGGACCATCGATTCAACTTAACAAAATCTAAGATTGTTCTTTTTGATGACCCTCAGTCAATTCATTCAGATCTGATCTTAAGGTCATTTATGAGCTCAAAATAATAGGGGTGAATAATAATGACAACAAATGTCTTTGCCACATTTATAGTCAGCAGAATTAAGAACAAGCAAAAACAAAGGAGCAAGAGGTGGTGGCCTCCTTTAAAAGTACTGCTCCATGTGGAGAGACAGGAAAGAATGGACTTTGATGAGGAAGACAATAACTTCATAGATATAAAGACTTCTTGTTTGCTGAGTCCAGAGAACCCAAGGATGGCTTTCTGAACAAGGAGTATATCACAATTTCAGAAGCATTTGGAGAGGTGAATTTGTAATATCTCATCTGAAGGATTTCTGCATCATGTCCTATCAGTAGAACACTGACCTGCATAATTTATGATATACTTTCTCCAACTGTCTCTCCTGTTTTTGTGTGAACAAGGGGGCTTTAATCACTGCCGTCTTATTTTTGTTGTCTTCTTTGGATCATGTTATAGTAATAAAAGCTGATTCTGTTTTTCTTCATCTTCTCTCTTCCTACAGTTTCACAAAGCTCATCCAACTTGAATATCTCATGAATATGTAGAAAAATGTAGTTAACTGCATTTGCATCAAATAAGTACAATAAGGCTGAGTGGAGCAGCAATGGAGGTTAAAAGTAAGCCCAATTCATGTGCTAGGAACAGGATGAGAAGTGAGATCATTTGTAGCCAACTGGCAGCTGGAGGGGTAGTGAATTGATAAGGCCACAGTCACAGACCTTTAATTGATGGCTTTACCATCTGTAGAGAAATTCTGTGTAAATCAGAATGAATAGTTTGAGCACAGAGCTCAGTGTGTCTGTGTGATCAAATCACAGAAGACATGGCAAAAAAGAAAAAAAAAATCAACTCAATCCCCAGTTTATGTTGCTCAGTCTCCAACTGGCTGAGAATGTTTTCTCTGCTGTGGCTTAATTGATGCCTCATCTTTATGACTCCAGTAAAGAAGCTTCTACACCAATGCGGTAACAACAGAGGCACAAACCTCTACCTGGCAATTATCCTTTGCTGGCATGTCCAGGTCAAGCCTCTGAAGCAACCAAGAAAACACCAATCGTAAAAAATGATCTGTATGCAGTAATGTGAACTTGCCTTCAACACATGGTCACATTTCTTTAGCTTGGGTTCTACTGGGGACCAGGTACAGTACTTGCTGCAGTGATTCAGACTGAGGAGTATGAACTGCTTGCTTTGGACCTGTTGTTAAGGTCATCCTCGTGGATTTCTAACATGAGAAGACCAAGAAGTGTCATAAGCTCCAGAAGGTGTGTAGCAGCACTTGCTAGTTAGAAGGAATGAAGAGCAAGGCATTTGGCATCCCCTTGCAATCTGTGCAGCAAAAGATAGGCTTGTACATCAAACGACAACAACAGCAACAAAACCACCCTGATTCATCTGCGTGATATGGGGCTGAGAGATGCTGTCACAGAAATGAAAACAAACATACTTGGCTTTGGGATCTAGCAAAGTAAGTACGATGGCACTCTAAGGGTGGCTCCACAGCAAGCAAAGGCTAGCTGTTAATGTCTGCATCCATGTTTGTCTCTAGAGGACAATGGTGACTCTCAAGGGCCATTTTTACTTAGTCCTTTTATTTTTTCATTTCTACCATATTATCTTTTTTTTTCTCAAAACTTCTGGCTTTCTCTTTAGGGAAAATGGATAACTTATAAAGTAGAAGATAATGGTTTCCATAAGCAATACCCCAGAAAAAAATACTTTTAGTATCTGGCGTATTTCATGAAAACCTTTTTGTCCAATATGTGGGCATTACACAATTTTGATCAATTACATACAATTTTCTAAGCTATCTTGATTCATTAAAATTTTACACTGTCATTGAAAGTTCATTTTAATGTGTGTTCTCTAGAATAGAGGTCCTATGTGACTAAGTGCCTTGGAGTAAAAAAGATTGCAATGTAGAACTCATTCTTCTAGTTTCTATGTCTGTGAAAGGGCAAGTGATGTCAATTTCATTTTCTACAAAATGGTTTTATTATTGGCTATATTATATAGTTTGTGTAAGAATTAAAGATCTATAATTCTCTTGTGTAGTTTCTATAGACAGCAGATGTGAAACAACATAGGTTAGTTAGTATAACATCATTGACCAACAGTTGGAAATGGAGTCTGTTTCCAACATTTGCATTATAATGTAGATTTACATATATTTAAAATTATTTTCTTAGGAGAAATTCCTAACAGTGAAACATAAGACACAAACATTTTCTCCCATCTAAACATTTTTATTCAAGATTCTTCTGTTTTTAAATCTTTTTTGGCACTTTTTTAAAGGTCAGAAAGCTGTTCGGTTTAATAGTTTAGTCTCTTATCTACTCTCAAACTACAATTTTTGCTTGTTATTTATTCTTCACTTTTATATTATATCTTAACTACAGTTTCCCCTCCCTCCTCTCCTCCCAATTCTTCCTGCCCAAACATCTCTCCTTCAGATCCACTCCTCCTCCGTCTCCCTTCAGAAAAGAGCAGGCCTCTTCCCAGGGATAGCAACTGAACATAGTATAACAAGTTACATTAACACTAGGCACATACACTCATATCAAGGCTGGAAGAGGAAATCCAGTAAGAGGAAAAGTGTCCCAAAAGCAAGCAAAAGAGTTAGAGACAGCCCCTGCTCCCACTGTTAGGAGTCCCACAAGAAGACCAAGCTACACAACCATAACATATATGCAGAGGGCCTAGGTCAAACCCATTCAGACTCCCTGATTGTCAGGGAGTCTCTATGAGCACCTATGCACACAGGTTAGTTGGTTCTGTGGGTTTTCTTGTGGTGTCTTTGACCCCTCCAGCTCCTGCAATCCTTCCTCCCCCTCTTCTGCAGGATTCCTTGAGCTCCACCTAATGTTCGAGTGTGGATTTCTTCATCTGCTCCCATCAGTTGCAGAATTAGGAATCATTTCATTGACTTTTCTTTGGTCACTTGTTTTTGATTCTATCCTAGTTCTCTGCTCCATCCAGTCTGGTTCATGGCTCTCCAGGTGGTGTCAGGCATGTGCTGCCTCTCATGACAGGGCTCTCAAGTTGGACCAGTCACTGGTTGGCCATCCCACAAGTTCTCTGACACCTTTACTCTAGTACATCTTGCAGGCAGGACTGATTGCAGGTCGAAGGTTTTGTGGCTGGGTTGGTGCCCTAGGCCCCACTGCTGGGAGCATAGGTACAAACGTTGTTAAGGCTTGGTTCAGATGTCTTTCTAGATTGTTGAATCTTACTGACACAGGCATGAATGGTTTGTAGCTGTGATCATGTGGCTTCACACTTGAAAGCTAATGTTTTTATTTTAATTTTCATCATTTTAAATTACGTATATATGTCTATGTATATGAAACCAGAGGAGCTGGATCCCCCTGGAGCTAGATTTACAGGTGCTCATCAGCTGACTCATGTAGGTGCTGCATATTGTACTTAGATGTTCCGGAAGAGCAGTATGTGCTCTTAACCACCGAGCCATCTCTCCAGCCCCAGGAGACAATGTCTTAACTTCAGGAATTTTGCTAATGCCATAAATAAATATTGTCTTATTTAAATATGAATTTGGACAATTATCTAGTAACTTTCAATATTTTTTCATATGCTTGTCTACTTTTGTGAACCATCTGCCCCATCAGCCAACACGTGTCATCACCAGATGTTATTTCTGTGCTAGGATATTCTGGGAACACATGAAGGTGAAGGTAAATATGACTCAAGATCTGTTCATACATCATTTTATTGAGAGTGCTGCTCTTGTTAGAGACCAAGTGGTTACCTTGGTATAAAGTTAATTATTTTGAACATTCTGTTTGTTAGGCTTCCTTTGGCTAATCTGAAGATCACTTTGACAAATTCTTCATTTAGGGCACAATTAGGTTGTTACACAACCTAGATAATTGAACCATCATGGTATGAACTTTTATGTTTTGTTTTCTTGAGACAGGCTCTCTCTACATAGCCCTGGTTATCTTGGAATTCACTCTGTAGACCAGGATGACCTCAAACTCAGAGATCTGCTTGCCTCTGCCTCCCAAGTGCTGGGATTACAGGTGTGTGCCACCACACCTGACTTCATGGTATAAATTAAAGTTTCATATACATACCTGAAACCAAGAAGAGTGGATAGAATTGCTACAAAAGGCACAAAGAAGAGATGAGTAGTGACAAACTAATAATATTTGATTATCCAGGTGTCTCCGAGGAATATAAACCCAGTTAAATCATTTTAGTAATTGTGAAGTGATACATTTAACATAAACATGAAGGTGTTCTTTGCATTCTTAGATGGAAAAGTCTGCCCTATATTTGGCAACTTAACTGTAGGCATCTTATGGTAGCTACTTATCTGTCTCCACACCCACCATACAGTTGCATTCCAGATTAAAATTCATCTTTAATTTGGCAATTGGATGTGGTAGCTTTGTTATCTGTAAAGTTCAGTGAGTCAGAAGAGTCCAATGGGAGGCATAGTTGAAAACTGTCTTTTTATGTCTAGTGGTATATGTCGGATGCAGCAATATCTTACAGTAGTTTCACTGAGTTGTTAAACAAAAGGGTGTTTATATCTTTTCCTTGCACATGGTGGCTCCAAACTAAACTTCTCTTTATGGTCCTTTTGCTTTGGGGGTATTTTACCTTCATAGGATATACCCAAAGAAGAGGTGGTGAGTAGAAGCTGGGATTAAGAAGGCACACAAGGACCCTCCGGATGGTCCAGCAGATAAAGACTGCTGTTTGCTTCCATGCCTGCCAAACTCAATTTGATCCCTGGGTGTAAGGAGAGGACTGACTCCATTAAGTCTTCCTTTGTCCTCCAAATGCACTTCGCCTGCACTCCACCCCACTCTCACAGAATAAATAAATGCAAAGATAAATAAGGAAACAAGATAGGGCTGACAAGCCAGGTAGGTGATAATGAACTAAGAAAAGCCAATTGTGCCCTGAGAGAAAGAGTGGAAAGGA
>LZPO01089909.1:1198232-1209676 GCA_001675575.1 Neotoma lepida
CCTACTGTCCTTCAGCTAGAAGTACAGCATTCTGAGTCTTAGGTCTGTAGAAATGGGTTTAGCTAGCTTATCAGTCTTGATTTCACCAGTACTCTTTAGCATGGGTCCTAGTCTTTTTTATGCCATTTGAGAGGCCGCAGTGCCTGCTGGGAATGTAGCCTAGGGGCGGAGTTCTCACTTTCCCCGTAAAACACCTTAGGTTGGATTCCCAATCTTTGATTCCATTCAAAGTTCGAGTCCCTTCACCGCCCGTTTCCCTGTTTGTCTTAAGTTGTCTTTGAGCTCTTTTGTTCCCAAACCCAATGAATCTTATGTATCATTAGACAATGAACCAAAAATACATTCTTCACACAGACATATATGCAGGCAAAACACCAATGCACATGAAATAAATAAGTAAATAATTAAAAATTAACAATATGTCATATTTTAGTACATTTATCTCATGTTTTTCAATGTATATGCTGTACTAACAACAATTTTATTTAATGGTGGCTGCGTGGAAGAACATTTTTCCAGTTGATTGTACTTTTGTTTATCTTTATAATAATTACATCTTATATCTAATTATTAATTTAAGGACACATCACTCAAAATAATAGCAAGTCAAAGTATGTGTTTAGTTTAGTTAATTTTAATAGTTATGAGGCACCAGATATAAAATGCAAATATATACAAAATGCAAATACATGAACAAATTGATAAAATTGCTAATTGCTCTGCTTTTTGTGACAAGCTTCTGTGTGGCAACTGGACATAAGAAAATATTGCTACTAGTTATAAAATTTCTTTGTTCCAGGCTTCATGCATACAGACTAGGATATAAACTGTCATATATCCACAGGAAAAGATGGATTCTTGAAGACAAGGATGGCAAAAAAACAATTTTAGTATAATATATTTCTCTGACATGGTATTTATATGTAATTAAAAAGGAAAGCATTTTAACTTTCTTTAAAAAAAAATAAAAATACAGTCCCAGGATTGACAGAATGTGTGGCCAAACAGAAAAGCATGATTTCTTTCTTTTCTTCTCTCTCTGTCTTTCTTTCTTTCTCTCTCTTTTACTTTTTTTTAAAGACAGGGTTTCTCTGTGTAACAGCCCTGGCTGTCCTGGCACTCACTCTGTAGCCCAGGCTGGCCTTGAACTCAGAGATCTGCCTCCCTCTGCCTCCCAAGTACTGGGATTAAAGGCATGTGCTGCCACTGCCCAGCCTTGCTTGATTTAAACCACTGTATGGTAGTCAGGATGACTTTGTAAGCAACATAAATGAATAAAGTTCAAATAGTTCTATTCTTTAGGATTTTCCTGGCTACTTGAAGAAAATGAACATGAATACTAGATATACATAAATTAGATCTATGTCAACTTGGCTTTGGGGGAGCCGTTGTTTTATTTTTATCTTTAATTTCATTTTATGTGAAAAGTTGTTTTGTCTGTATCTGTCTGTGCATCATCATGTGTGTGCTTGGTGCCCATAGACTCCAGAAGAGGGTGTTGGAGCCTCTGTAACTGGAGATACAGATGGTTGTGAGCCATCATGCTGAGAATTGAACCTTAGTCCTCTGGAAGGACAGCCAGTGCTCTTAATCACTGAGTCATCTCTCCAATGCCCTTCACTCGAAGAGCTCATTTTGGCTGCCTTCTTTTCTTACTTTCATCAACTATTTAGATAGAGATCTCCAAAACACATGAATTGAATTTAGAAATGAGCTAACACTTAGAGAAATTGTTAGACTGAGTATTGTGTAATATGTTAGATGACAAAATACAGATTCAAAGACAGTGTCCTAGATTAGAATTAGGAAGCAAAGGCAACAGTATGAAGCCTAACAGAGATAAGTGGAAATTTCACATTAAGGGTTAATAATTTAATTATGTAAATATAAAATGGAGGAGATCTCAGAAGTTCTTAGGAATATGACCTGGGGGATTTAATTGGTCTCAAGTGTAACACAAAGCAGCAAGTCTGCAAAGTGTCCAAATCATATGATTGCTTTTGCAGTATAAATTACTGAAGGCATAATAGCCTGTTTTCTCTCATAGTCTCCAGAAAGGGAGGTGTGTTGTTTTGGAGTTGTCAGATTCTGGCATATGATCATGCTGTTTTCAAGTGAGTACAACACTCATTGTGTGTTAACAGGTCAGTCAATATTTAGATGTGGCTGTCTTTGAAATACTGTTGAGGCAGAAAGGGTGAGGACCTATTTTCCTATAGGAGATGATCTTATTCTCCTTTTTCTGCCATCAGGCCTACTAGTACTCTCTTGCAACATGTTCAACCAACTAATTTATTCTTCCTTTACATGGGGCCAGAGCACAGCAAAATACCAGATTTGTAGATAGGTGAAGTATGTCCAGGTCTCACAGCCTGTGTTGGGCTGAAAGTACTTAAACTAAGTAATTGAGAAAAAAAAGATAGCATTTTACATTGCTCAGTTTGAGCATCAGAAAGTTCTAAGGATTCATTTCAGTTTTCCTTTCCCCTTTCTTTTTGTGTGCTTAGATTGCTTTTATGATGCTTCCTGGGGTGATGGCACTATTTAAAGTAGGATGTACTATTCTCTGATTCATAGGCCAGAACACTAATTGAGAACAGAGTACCTGTAGACGAACGTTTGTCCAGTCCCGCCCAGCTCCCACGGCCCCTTAGACCCAAATAAACACACAGAGGCTTATGTCACTTTTAAACTATGGCCATGGCAGGCTTTTTGCTAGCTAGCTCTTACATCTTAAATTAACCCATTTTATAAATCTATGTCACCATGTATTTCACCTGGCTTTACCTGTGTGCCGTTACATGTTGTTTTCTAGATGGCAGAATGGCATCTGCCCAGCTCTGCTTTTTTCTTCTCTCCCCCTAGTTCGAATGTCCCGCCTAACCTTATTCTGCCTCACCATTGGCCAAACAGCTTTATTTATCAACCAATCAGAGCAATACATTTTTAGAAAGACATTCCCATCAAGTACCCCAATCTCTACCATCTCAAACAGCTTCCTTGAAAGGACAAAATGAATTAACATCCTTTTCTACTCTAGACACACATTTGTATTACTCTATTTCTTGTCTTTGTTTGGATGACCCATGGGTACCTCAAGGAAGACATCATTACTTGCTGCCTGACTCTTTGACCTTCCACATTTAGTTGGTTACACTTTCCTCTCCCCACAAAATCTTTTTGAAGTATCAACCTTGATTCTCATCCAATTTTTCCATTAGCATATGTCACCTGGATTCTTTTCCTGCCACAATGCTTGGCATACAGTTTTGGCTTTTGGAAAATACAGCTGTTACATTTAACTTCCAATGTTTAATTGAACATGATGGTAGAGAAACACTCAATTCAATTTTGGTTGTTTCAGAAATCAAATTGTCAAATTTTCATTAATAAAATATAGAATTTTGAATACATTAGCTCTAACCATGGAGCAAACCATTTAATGAATCTTTGAGCTCTTTATCAGTGGAACTATTCAAAAGGACTCGCTAGGGTTCAGGGAAGGGTACTGTTAAGAGGATGCTGACACCACTAAAATGTCAAACAATGTGATTTCTACAATTCATTTTTACGATAAGAACTGATGCCTTGTGTACTCATTTTAAAGGGTTTTGTACATCAAAATTACCAGTAACACTAGTTCAGTCTGGTAGAATTAGAGATAAGTGTAATTTTCCATCTACTAATTTTTCATTTAAAAAAATTTTTGAGATAAAAGTATTGATCTAGCCGGGCGGTGGTGGCGCACACCTTTAATTCCAGCACTCGGGAGGCAGAGGCAGGCGGATCTCTGTGAGTTCGAGGCCAGCCTGGACTACCAAGTGAGTTCCAGGAAAGGCGCAAAGCTACACAGAGAAACCCTGTCTCGAAAAATCAAAAAAAAAAAAAAGTATTGATCTAAAATAAGAAAATTTCATTGCAAAGTAAACACAATGGCAGATTTTTGAAGACCTTCTTAATGGCCTTTGAATATATGTACACTCCTTTTTATTACATCTCAAAGGAACATTTTTGTTATTGCATATATATCAACTGTTAGTTTGCTCAAGACTCAATGGTATCTCACAGTGGCTTTAAACAGCTAGATGTTTAGGTTTCTTTAATATAAAAGAAGATTGGATGCAGGCAATCAGAGATAGTACAGTAATTTTGCAGTATCAGGTACCAACACTCATTTATGCTGTTACGTTGTGTGTAGTCTTAATTCCAAAGGTTACTTGGTGATCCCAAGTAGTGACTTAATATCAGTATTACATATGTAATATATAATTATAGGAAAGAGGAAGGAAAAGCATATGGGCCTGTCACTTTCATTTAACGAATTCCGCCCCTCCCCCCCCCAAAAAAAACACCAGACAATACTTCTATATATAAATTTTACTGGCAAGCACTTAGACATGAAGTCATACCAAGTTTCAAGAAATTCTAGGAGTTGAGAGTCAGAGTTTTGTTTCTAAAGAAGAGAAAATGGATATTGGAAGCTAATACTGGTCTCCATTATACTTATTGACTAAAGGTAAGTGAAATACAGAATGATTAAGGAAACATCACGTGCTACAGATCCTTTGCTAATAGTTTTTGGAACTTTTCATTGGGCTCCATTTATTTAAGTCACTCAGCAGTTATTCCCTACAACCGAGTTATTTGCCTAATTTTTTTCTTTCATAAAATGGCTCTGTATCTTCTATGTGGGATTGAAACGAGTATCAAGAAAATGCATGCAAAACACTTGGAATAGCATTGTATATATATGAAGTGTTCAATGCATATTACTCTGATTAATGTGGTAAATAAAGTTGTGATTAAAGATACAATTTCTGCCTTAAGTTCCTTCTCTTCTGGCGGAGAAGGCAAGAGAGACTGACATGAAGCAAGACCGACATTATCAGAATAAGAATGCATTAAAAACCAGATGTCACACAGCACAGTATATTTTCTAAGAATTTAAAGAATGAAAAATTCCTCCTGTATTGTGTGTGTGTGTGCATTGGGGCGGGGCAGGGGGAGAATGTCCTGAATACCTAAGATTTTTAGGTTTCATGATGACATCTTCATTTCTCCTTTGAGTAGCTACATAATTTGATTATACCTCCAATGGAGGTTGGTCACTGGCCTGTGCCATCTCATCAGTCTGGTGAAGGTCTTTCTGTTTGTTGAAAGTTCTAAGGGAAAGGTCATAGACTCCCCAATATTCTTTGTGCCCATTGGTGAATTTATCAGTATTAGCTTCTTTTTTTTTTCAGAGAAAGAGTTTATGGATTAAATTATTTTTCTCAGTTTAAGAATATGGTACTGACTTAAAATTGCATCAGTTAAATGAACAACAACACAGGTAAGGATGAAGATGGATAACCTATTAGAAAAGATGGTTCCTGCTCTTTTTTTTTTTTTCCTGAAAAGGGAAGCGTTTCGTAGAGTTGCATTCTATATTATGCCATACATTTGCTAAGAGAATTCAAAAGAGGAGATGGGGCCCATTGTCCTTCATTCCAGCAGTATTGAAGGCCCAATTTCATCTTTTGAGGCTCTTAAGGAGCACACTACATAAAAAGGAATGGACTGCTTGCTATTCAACCATAGCTGGAATAGCAATACCAATCATTATACTGTTATCTATTTGAAAAATGTGGATTTTACTTGGAGATGGTATTTATTGAAGCCTGTAAGAAATCCGTTTTCTATCTACCTGGCAAGAGCAATTTGAAATGGAAAATTCAAGTTCAGAAATCCAGTTGAAATTTGACCTTCTCTATATTGCCGTGGATTTTGGTATGATGATATATGCAGGGATGGGGGTGGGGTTGTCCATTGGGTTCCAATCCTGTGCCGTATTTGTCTCCTGCTGCACAATAGGGCAATCTAAGAGAAACCTTCCCCAGCTTTATTAAAATGGGGAGGGTGTGAGATACTGGGGCTGATGCACTTAAAATGCGCTTTGAAGCGTCATGGAAATTTTGCAAAAGACTTTTTATGTAGCAACAATTCTATTGATAGAGTCAATGAGAGTTTTGTCTGTGCAAGAGCTGCAGGATGGGACCCCAAGTCACATGCTTTCAAAATTATTCTCTCTTTGTTGGATATCACAAAGGATATTTTCCCATGAAAACAAGATCTTTTGTTTCTTATGAATTCATTCTAATTGTGAAGCTGGCTGATAGGGTTACTGCATGTTCTCTCATGCTGCCAGGTGGCCTGGGAGAGCTGGTGAAATGGGCTCAATCATCTATTAAGGCTTTTCCTGGTCTTAATGTCATTCGCTTCTCATCTAAACTCATGGTCCTTGATGTTCATTTCCAAAGGTGATAACAGTGAGATCACAGAGACTGATTTTTTCCTGTTAGGCTTTCAAAGGCAGCAGGCAAGATACCTCTGCCTTCCTGATTTCTCCACCTTTCACAGATGTGTATGGCTAACAAAGAAAACCACACACAAAATAAAGACAAGTAGTGAAAACCAAGACAACTTAGAGCATCAGTTTTCAGAAGCACTGATTAAATAGTTCATTACCTGAGCTGAGTTCTATGCAAAAATAAAACAGAAGCAGTCTCCTCTCTTTGAGGACTTACACTGGAACCAGACACAGTGCTGTGTGTAAACATTCAATCATTATTGGCACACATGTGTGAGAATGAACAGCAAACCATCTGTGCTGAAGATTCAAGATAGGTAAAGCCTAGGCATAACCCTCAAGAAACTCATGCAGAAAATGCTATGTAAGGATGTGTTCGTGCTCCAGCAAAAATGATGAATTTAAAAGTACAGTAAGAAGTGAGGTGAAATAGAAATTCAGCATGGAAACATAAAGACTGCATCAAAAGTCTGCCATATATTAAACTAGGATGGGAGATGCATTAAAAAATCCCCATGTGACCTGTTATGGAAAGTTTTAAGCAGGTCTTTTGCCACTGCATCTTTAGGGAGCTCAATGTTATCAACAGAAGAGAGAGTATGCAAGCTGTTCTCTGTTATCAGATGGGGCTGGAATGTGAACTTCTCTAAAGAGCCACCGTCACCTCTGCACTGTGAATCTGTACACAGGCACATCCCACACACACAACCTCATGAGTGACAATGTTCAGTACAGCAGCTATGAGGAGCAAAGGAAGGGGTGAGACAAGGCTTATGCTGTATTGTTGAGCCTGATGATTTTCTTTCTTTTCTCTTTTCTTTTCTTTTCTTTTCTTTTCTTTTCTTTTCTTTTCTTTTCTTTTCTTTTCTTTTCTTTTCTTTCATCTCACTATGTATGCTATGTAGCCCACAGGCCAGGTTGGCAACTGGTTTTTGATCCTGCCACTTCGGCCTCTTAAGTGTTGGAATTTTAAGTGTGAGCCATTTTTAAGACATCTTCTATACCTTTCATTTATTTATTTCCCACTCAGTATGAGTTAAAATCCATCTTAGAGCCTAGAGTGGCTAGGGTTAGCCTAGGTCATCTTTAGTGGCTTTGGGAGGACAGGAGGGGCAAGAAAATGGTTACAGGAAAAGGTAACTGGAGAATGTTATATAAGAACAGTGCGTGGTGTCACTTTTGAATCTAGAAAACAGGAATTTGTGCAAGGTTGTATATGAGTTGTCCTCTTGATTGGAGAAGGGTATATTTCCCCTCTTTCTATTGGGAGTAAAGAAAGAAATCTGGTTAACTAAAATGAATGAGCAAAGAAAACATTCTTGGCCCAAGCTGGAGGTGGAACATGGGGTTAAAGGCAAAAGGAACATTTGAGGATTGTTAAACCTGGTTTGATTACAAGTCTAGGACCCAGGTTCACCATTGTGAGAGAGACAGAGGTTGCTGTTCAGGGACTTGATAGCATAATGCATGGTCTGGATTGGAAACAGAGACTCGTGGTTTGATGTGAGATTGAATTCCCAACAATAGGAAAGAGACCGGCAGCAAAGGCAGTGATGATGGTGATGAAATAAGCAGAGATGGGTTATATTCAAAACAGGCTTCCTGGTAAAGTCTGAATTGCAAAGATAGGAAACTATTGCTTTGTATTCATCAAGCTGCATCACTGTGAGACGGCCAAGGTCACTGGATTGCATTAGTTGCTTACTCTACTGCTTAACCAGACTTCAGAAGTCGCTGGTTACACACTAACCTATAAACACACAAGAGCCAAAGTGCTGTGATTGGTGTGGTAAAGAGAAGGTTTTTTTTTTTTCCTGTGCTGCTGTAATGAAAAGTGTGTTAACAATCTCAAGTGACTGTCCCTTGCAGAAAGGGACTTGGAGCTGAAGAAGGATCTTGAAGCATTCTCCTTCCTATTCATATTCCTTTCACTTTCCTCACTCTAAGCATCTTTAAGAAAAGCACCTGGAAAAATACAAAATAAAAGCAGCTCGGGGAAAGTCCCCTGAGTGTTCTTTGTTAATGCTGTGGGCGACAAGTGAGCTCAGGCCTCATAGACAGAGCCCTGGCTTGCTGAAGTGTCTGAGTGTTTCGCTTATAAAGATTTCTTTGAAAATTTCCTCAACTTAATCATGATATATTTTCTTCCACTTACCTGACTAAAGCTGTGCCTGACCCTTATTTTGTCACATGTCAGACAGCAGGAGCTAGCAGACACATTTTCCTAATGTCACCTGTTTGGACTAGTATCCTCATAAGTGAATGTAGACTTCATAAAAGGCAGAACTCCATCAATAGAAACAAGAGTGAGAATTTCAGTGGGCTAAATTGTTGGCTTTTAAAAAGTCTGTATGAAACTCCCACAAAAATAAGGTCTGACCCTCCAATATATAGCTACAAATAGAGAAAAGAAAGCAGAGTCTTCAGAAATACAAGTCTAATCAAGGCTGGTGCAGAATAGGTCTGCAATGTTTGACTGTTGTACTATCATCAAAAGACTTTTTAGACTTACATACCTTAAAATGTTTTTATTAGTATATATATATATAATACATATTAATATGCTTCATTATAACATTTTTATATACTCGTGCAGTGTATTTTGATCATGTGTGTTTCCCTGTTTCCCACTCTTATCCACCTCCTCTCCCACTGGTTTTGCTATAATACTACAGAAAATAACACAATAGCACTAGCTTGTGCTTTGGGCAATGTACTGGAGTTGGCTTATACTTGCTCTCAAGAGCCATTTGTTACAAATTTGAGAGTAGCTAGAATTGGCAACAGTGGGAATATTTACACTGCAAAAATTAGCAAATGCTACAAATCAGGGCCTTTTTTTTCCTTCAGAGAGCTGTTGGTTAAACATTGCCAACATACCACTGGCTAGAGTTCATTTGTAGAAACTACTGATCAAAAGGCTACAGGAAAAAAAATGTAGGTGGCTCTTACAGACATTCTAAGTGAGAGAGGCCAGGTCCCAAATATTTCATGCTGTGTTATTCCATTTCCATGAAGTTCTAGAACTGAGAAACTCATCTATGTTGAAAAAGAAAATCAGAATGAGGCTATGTGTAGAGGAAGAACTTAACTGTGAAGAAGCACGAAGAATTTTCTGGAACAATGGAAATATTCTGTATCTTAATGTGATTATCTATTGCATTCATCAAAAACTCATCCAATTAGGTATGTAAGATCATTCAATCCAGTTTAGTGTAAACAAATTTACCTCAGAAGTAAGAAAAAAACCCTATCATCAAAGCATTGAACCCTACATAGTAGGTTTGCTTTGTGTAATTGTGTTAGCAATTTTAGAATTATTTGTGCATTCTAAGTTTGATCAAATAAATAAAATATTAAGAATAATATGAGCCAGTATTGAAGAAAAATGCCCATAAGTAGGTAACTAGGAAGAGAACCAACATTGCAGCACACTAACTCTATTACAAATGTATAAAAATGACATTATTATTAATAAGTCACTTAAAAATGTTTGGATTCAATTGGACAAAGGGATAAAGAATTACATATCAGGGCTGGAGAGATGGCTCAGAGGTTAAGAGCACTGGCTGCTCTTCCAGAGATCCTGAGTTCAATTCCCAGCAACCATATGGTGGCTCACAACCATCTGTAATGAGGTCTGGTGCTCTCTTTTGTATACATAATAAATAAATCTTAAAAAAAGTATTACGTATCAACCCTGTATCCTCAGTAATCTAAATTAACAATTCGGATTCTGGTACTTGTCTGTACTGGAACTAGACAGAGAAAATTAATAAATTGATGGTGGGTGGTGGAAGCCACTGTTGGAGTGGAAATCTACAGGGGAAAAGGGAGAGAAACCTAGAATGATCCATGTCCTAATGGGTTACACTTGGAGATGCCAATATGAATCCATGTTTATTTTAGTATATATCCAGATGATTACAAATAGAAATATTTACAGATATGAATATACACTGCTTCATGTACATCAAATTTGTTTGCCCTGTCAGCTAAGAGGGGCGTGAAGTAATGGCACCCGAGGAGCGAAAGCAGACCTAATGCCAAGATTTTAATTTCTAATTAGGATTCTCCATAAAACAAAAATAAAATGAAAAGAGAAAAATGATTCTCTTGGAATGGGGTAGGAACCTAGTTGAGCTGGGAAAAACATCTTGTAGTGGAAAAAAATAGAATGCAATGAAATGCTAAAAAAATCCATTGATGGGAGTACATCAAAGGGACACATAGCCAAACGAAAGAACTCCCAGTGGACAAAGCTGGGGAAATTTGAACAACAAGATAAATAATATTGATTGGAATCAAAAGTATAAAATAAATATCCATGAGCCTATGCTGATAAACATTAAGTAAATAAATATATGAGAGAGGAGACAAATCTCTTGCATAAATTCCAAATAACTCACATGAGTACTTACATGCCCTTAAAAGAACAGCACAGAAGTCCTTCTTTTTAGATGTAGGTTACATATGACTTCCTTCCAGAAAATGCAATATGGAGAAGGTGTGGGTAAATTTATAGTGTAGATACCTAACATGATCTTAGCCAGGTGATCAAGGTCAACACCCACAGTGATCAATCATGTTAATAAGTTTCCTTGATGATATGATATGATGTGCTAACAATTCACATATGTGCTTTATCCTCCTCAAACTCAGAACTGCATACAATCTATTGATGAAAAAATTTCATGAAGAATATGAGCTGAAGAGATGGCTCAATGGTTAAGAGCATTTACTGAGCAATCATGAGGACCTGGATTCAGATCCCAGCATCCACATAACAAGTGAGGCAGCTCACAAAAGCCTATATCTCTGGTTCAGAGGATCTGATGCCCTCTTCTTCTCTCCAAGTGCACACAGGCTCATATACATGTGCACATGTGCACATACACTCATACACACACATGCACATACACACACATACCCACATGTAAATAAAATCATAAAATAATGCATGATAGTTAAATGTAATCTGTAATCATTAGATGTGATTCTAAACCAATAAAAGGAAATGAGTAAAATGTATCTCCAGTTAGGGCCCAAGAGGGGACACATGGATCTCCCTGGGAAAGGGTAATAGAAGAGATCT
>LZPO01089909.1:1213247-1223661 GCA_001675575.1 Neotoma lepida
GCTTAGACCCAAATAAACACACAGAGGCTTATATCATTTTTAAACTATGGCCCTGGCAGGCTTCTCGCTAGCTAGCTCTTATATCTTAAATTAACCCATTTTATNAATCTATGTTGCCACGTGTTCCACGTGGCTTTACCTGTGCGCAGTTACATGTTGCTTTCTGGGCGGCAGAATGGCATCAGCCCCAGCTCTGCTTTCTGCTACTCTCCCCCTAGTTCAAATGTCCCGCCTAACCTTATTCTGCCTCACCATCGGCCAAACAGCTTCATTTATCAACCAATCAGAGCAACACATTTTTAGAAAGACATTCCCATCAGCTTCCCAGAAAGTTCTACCCAATTTCAGCTTCCACAGTGTACCCAGAAGTGGGAATGATAAATACCACTGTGTCATTGTGGCTGTCACTTTAGAGAGTGGCATGAATGATGATAAAAGATAAACAAAAAGTCCAGCAAAACTTAGATTGGCTTTCCTGTCAACACCACTGAAATGGGAGAATATTGACAGAAAGCACTCAGTGTCCCTGATGCCATGTTATATAACAATGACTGCACTGTGTAAAGTTACCCTTCACTGTCTCTGGAGAAGCAGAGATATATTCTACTGCAGAGTCTGCTTTTAGAAAAAGATTCTTATATTTTCCTTCCAAGGAAAACCAACGAGGGGGAAAACAGAATCTGAAAGTTTAGAACTCTACCAGACATTATGAGACTATATTTGGGGAACCTTCTTACTACTCTAGTCTCCCTAGTAGGAAGAGATGACATTATTTGGGCTTTGCAACAGCAGCTGGGACTTTTTGAGCCATCTAATGGTGACTTGATTACTTGTTTTCCCTGTGCTTTATGTTGGCAGCAATACTTAACTGTCTTCAGGAATGTTATTGGGATATGTAAGTAAAAAAGTCAAAGATACTTCGAGACCTGACATTGGTGCTGGGGATATAACTCCATTAGTAGAGTTTGTCTGACATGTGGGAGGATCCAGGATCAATTCCCAGTACCCCATTAAACAGACATGGTGATACAGGCTTGGAATTTCAGTATTCAGGAGGTGAGGGCCTGGGATTCCCAGTCATCCTCAACTACATAGAGAGTTCTAAACATGCCTGGGCTACATGAGACCCTGTCTCAAAACACACACACAAAAAGACACGGCATTGAAACATTCTCTTTATTAACTTAATTAATATTTGTTATGGATGGCTGCTGGTACAGTGTACACTATAGAAGTCTTGTTGCATACTCTTGACCTAGCTCTGAATTTGTCTACAGTGCTTCTGAGTTCCTGTGCACACCAGCAGGTACCCATCTGGGACTCTTCTTAAGGTAACTTCATCTCTGGTACCTGTGAAGCTTATGTATTTCCTGGCAGAATATACAAAAATGCTGGGGGATGGAAGGGCCCCAGAAGCAAACCCTGATGAACGAAAATGGGATTTGATAGATCAGTATTGCATGTCCTTAGGCAAACCAGTTCTGGGGATACAAGTTTCCTCAAAGGATTCCCAGTAGAATTGAGTTCTGTTTGCCCGTAGGGAAAGCAGCTCCTTTTCTGTCTTCCTCAGTTTCTCTAGTCTCTCCACTGTGATTCCTGGGATTACTCCCTATAGAAACTGTCTGAATCTAAGTGCTTTCTTGTGGTCAATTTTCTGGGAAATTAGAACTAAGAAACTGTTGCTGACATTAACCACTGCAGAGCCAGGACCTCTGAGCCATAAAAAGTCATGGTCCAAGAACTTATTATTTATGGCTCTATAGTGATTTATCATGTGAAGATAAATAGATGCATACTAGTTTAGGGATTTTTAGAAAATGATCACCAGCTATTGAAGTAATAAGAAACAATTTTTTTGGACTGTGAGTGTAGCTGGAAACCAAAGGGGAAAATATTTCTTTTTAAGTGTAAAAACAAAGCAATGGCTACGTGATAACATGTATAGCAACTCCTGTGCTCAAAGGTCATATCTAGCATGAAAAGGAAAACATGGGTAGCATGTATGCACAGTGGTCTGAACAAGCATGGCAAATAAAAGCTGTCCAAGCCTTTTAGTTCAGTATCAATTCATTCCTCTAAAGGAAAATGCCACCCTAAACATTGTTTACTTGCAAAACAATCTTCAAGCTATAGTGCAATTTATTTCACGTGACATTTACAGAAAATCAACAGAAGTAGCTTTTATAACATGAGAATCCACAAACCACGTTTCCTTGCTCTGGTTATGCGTAGAAATCTCTTGAGGTCTCTTCTCGAGCTGTCCCTGGGAGTGAGCCTTTAGAGATGATTGTTTCTGTTCACATAAGTATCCCTTTCTCAATGGAAAATTTATATGATTCCCTACTAGGGTTCTGCTGCTTTCTTCATTCCCAGGCCCACAAAGACGTCCATTGACAAGCATGGTTACATTCTGCCTTAATAGTTTCATTGTCTCCAGCCTTTCATATGGTGGTTGAAAGAAAAAAAATGAAAGAAGGAAATTAAATAAATGGAAACTGAAGGAGACACAAGACATATTAAGAGAATAATTTAACTGATACAAAAATGATTTAAATAGAGAAGTTTGGGTGAATTCAATGGTAATAATTATAATAGAATCCAAGAAAATTTGATGACAGTATTGGTATGCAAGCTTAGTACATTTTTATTCCAAGTGACCCGTCTCTGTCCCACACATTTCCCTCAATGCTGGAGGATGGGTTTCATGTCAGCTGAGCTCAACTGTGATGAAACCTCTCTATTGGAAGCTATGTAATCACACCATTGACCCCTCCCCACAAACCATTGACTTGCCCCACACACTGTTGACCGCCCCCCACCAGCCTGGCCTGCTGTAATTTGCTACTTAACGCTGGTCAGCAATTGCTATTGTCTTGTTCAAAAAGAATCATCATATTATATTTTTTTAATTTATGGAAGTTTTCCACTGATTTAGCCTAGATTTTGGATCTGAAAGACTTCCAAGTTTTCAGAAGGACACGGTAGTTTCCAAAATGATAAGTTCACTGCAATAATGGGGACGTTCTTAGATGAAGAGTGATGGGAATGTCTTTCTGAAAATGTGTTGCTCTGATTGGTTGATAAATAAAGCTGTTTGGCCAATGGTGAGGCAGAATAAGGTTAGGCGGGACATTCGAACTAGGGGAAGAGAAGCAGAGAGCAGAGCTGGGCAGATGCCATTCTGCCATCTAGAAAACAACATGTAACTACACAAAGGTAAAGCCACGTGGAACACGTGGCAGCATAGATTTATAAAATGGGTTAATTTAAAGATGTAAGAGCTAGCTAGTGAAAAGCCTGCCACGGCCATAGTTTAAAAATGATATAAGCCTCTGTGTGTTTACTTGGGTCTAAGTGGCTGTGGGACCCCGGGTGGGACACAGAAAAACTTTTTCTTACAGAAGAAGGTGAGCTTGGAAGGGTAGGGGATATATTTTCCATGTAATCTGTATGAACACATTGGTAGTTTGTTCACAGTAAGCAGAGCAATTGTGTAATGGTCAAAATGCTGTCTGCCAGCTTCCCTGGAAGTGCAGCTACAAACAGTTGTGAGCTACCGTGTAGGGGTTAGAAACCAGATTCAGGCACTCTGTAAGAGCAGCAAGTGCTCTTAACTGCTAAGCCATTTTTTCCAGCCACTTATTGCTATTATTATTTTAATTTTCCATTTAAAAAGATATATTTTTATCTATGTGTATATGCATGTATGGCACATGTGTGCAGGTGACTGTGGAGGCCAGAAGAGGATGTCAGATTCCCTGGAGCTGAAGTTACGGAGGTAGTACTGTGCTGCGTAATGTTGCTGCTGGGAATTGAACCCGAGTCCTCTGGGAGAGCAACCAGTGCTCTTAACCACTGAGCCATCTCTCCCAGTTCTAGTTTTTAATTTTAGTAGAAAGCTCAGAAAGTCGTTGTATGCAAATTTGAAGTGTTCGCACTAATGTTTTCTGACTACTTGAGCCACTGTCCATGTCTACCCTCACCTTTTCACTTCCTCAGCCCATTTCTCCTCTCCGCAGCCTTTTACAATGACAAAATTTAAATATCTTTTTTTATTCCAGAAAGAAAGTATCATTATTTGTGTCCCTTTTTCTGTCACTATTATCATGTGAGTACATATGTACTTTATATGCACATATATGCATAGTCATACAACATATATACACAAATATACATGTACACATATATATATGTACACACACACACACACACACACACACACACCCCTCCTTTCTGTAAGAGAATCAAATCCAAGCCTCCCGTGTGGAAATGCAGAGCATTACTGTCAGGCTGGTCCATTAAATATCATTTGAAAGTCAATTTTATCCCAGAGTGGTAAGCAGTATGCATGCTTATGTCTTCATCTACCTTAATTAGAAAAAGCAATTTGCTGCACATTTCTTTAAAAAAGAGGGAAAGAAAGTGATCAAATCGTTGCTCCTGATACATTGAAATGCTTCCTATATTGTGGTGGTACAAAGATGTGAAAGTACTTCCCTCATCTAAATTATGTGTAGGTATAAAAAACAACCATATGATTTGCATACTTTCTAGGTAACTTGCACAGTTGTCCATAATTATAGAAATAGGGACCATGTCCCCAAAACCTAGTCCCTCCTCATTTTGTTTCTCAGATTCATACTAGAAAATTTCATTTTGAGTTTATCACTAAAGATGTTTCCATCCTGTCATATTTTCTGTGATTCTTGACCATGAACAATCTTTAGACTATTTTCCCACATCTCTCTTTGCCAAAAATGGTCAGAGTGGCTGAGAAGGCTAATCTGTTGAATGCCTGTCTGCTCTTCACTCCCACCCCTGCCCAGTTTGTTTCTGTTAACTAGGCTGTGGCAATTTTCACCCATGTGCATGTGTCTCTCAGACTTGAAACCTCCTGACATGCAGGTGGAGTGCCAAATATACAACTCAGATTATGCTTAAATGGCTCTGAAATGTCTTGAGGGCTCTAGGGACAATCTGATCGAAAGTCTTTGTGCCTGAGGAACTCAGGTAGCCTCCCCTGGGGCACAAGCCCACTAGAAAGCCTTAAAGAACATGACTTTGTGGGAGAGATTCAGGCCTTTGAAGGGAGAAGTGATTATAATATGTTCTTTCTCCATGGTCACTGGCGCTCTCCCCTGACCTCTGTGAAGCCTCTGAATTCATGTCTGGCTTGTGGTACAGGATGCCTCATCAGTTTTGCTCCTCTCCCATATTCCATTTGCCAAGCAGCAGACAAATAACTGTTTTCAAATAATAAATCAGAGCACTCCTCTGCTTATAAACCTACAGCTTTCCACTCCACTTGGCAGGAAATGAAACTCCCTGTCTGGGAGTCTGCAGGACCCTGTCTAAGATGCTGACTGCTTTGCACCCCTCGGCTTGCACTGCTTGCTTCTCTGTTCTCCAACCACAGAACCTTCATTCTCTCTTTAACGAGGCCCATTCTCACCCACCACCATGTATTTGCTATTCCTGTGTCCTAAATACTTTGTATCTAGAGGACAGCTTATCACACTGGATATGAACGTAAATATCACCCTCTTCAAGCTCTTTTCTAAGCTCTCTCTCCAAAGTGACTGCCCTTCTCAGGCCACATGACCTTCACACATCACATTTTTCCCTTGCTGACCCTTATTACAGGTTGACAAGATCATTGTTGATTTCTAATTCCTCACTTCTTCTCTCCTAAGAACAAACTCTGGGTAAATTTGCCTTTTCTTTTACAAGAATCTGACCGAGATAAGTGTTTGGTGCCAGTTTTTGTTATGTTGGAATATAGATCCCTTTGATGTCTTATAGAAATTTGCTGGATGTAGTGGCCTTTAATCTCAGCACTTGGGAGGCAGAAGCAGGCAAATCTCTGTAAATTAGAGGCCAACCTGGTCTACAGACAGAGTTCCAGGACAGTCAGAGCTACATAGTGAGACCCTTCTTGAAAAAACAAAAACAAAAAGGGAATTTGATAACTGGATCTGATGTTGCATGGGCTTTGGAACGTGTAAGGTGATGTCCATCAAAGAGAGGGAAGCCAGGAAATCATGGAATGGTCGTTGATGACTTCAACACTGAAATGGTTAGTTTTCAAAGTCTTTGTGTCACATCTCTTTCCCATACTTCCTGAGAGCACTTCTAACTTTTGCCTTTACAGCTTCACTGAAGTCCCTCACACTGAAAAATTCTTACTTGTAACCAAGCAGGTAAAATCCATTAGAACTTGTGCCTAACTGTACACTATAACTATGTGAGAAGAAAAAAATGACACTGAATGAATACAAGGCACCTGACCAAGGAATAATACTTGTGGTGATTATTTTTGCACGTCAACTTGACTGGATGAAGGAGTACTTAGAATCTGGTAAAATATTATTTTGCTGTATCTGTGAGGGTGTTTCCAGAGTAGTTTCGTGTGTGAATCTGAGTAGAGAAATTCCTTCATCGATGTGGACAGGTATCAGGTGATCAGCCAGGGACCCACAGAGAGCAAAAGCAGTGAGAAAGGAAATGAATCTATGACCTCAGCTGTGACACGCTCTTCCTTTTTTGACCATTGATAGCAGAACTCTAGGTTCCCCGGTCTTTAGACCCCAATACTTATTATACAAGAGGCCTCCGATTTCTTAGGTTTTCAGCCTCTGACTGAGAGCTACAACTGCCCTTTTCTGAGGTCATTCAATAGTGACTGAGCCATACTATAGGCATCATAGCACATCTAGTTTGCAGATGACCTTTCATAAGACTTCTCAACCTCCATAATCATGTTAGCCAATTTCCTTAATCTCTCTCCCTCTTACTCTCTCTTTCTCCCTCTCTTACTGTTCATATATACCTATTGGTTCTTTCTGAAGAACCAACTAACCCATTGCTTGTCTTTATTTCTCTGCCTTATGTACCATAGATGCTCAATATGTGCTTGTTGAGTGATGGATTCAGAAAAGGGCTGTAAAACCAAGTAATGGTATTAAATTTGGGGACCTGGACGCATGCAAATCATATTGCCTTGGGACCCTTCTACTAAAGGGTATCTCAAAGATCTGAAAGACAGTCTATCCATTATTCCACACAGCTGAGCTCAACTAACACTTCAAAATTTCAGGTTTTAAAGACAGTGTTCAGTAGAAAGTTATAGAACAAATATGGCTCTCAGTGAGGGGTGGCAAATGCAGATACATTTGAATAAGCACGTTCATGAGCATGTGTGAGAAACTACGGGACCTCCATGATCTACTGTAAACAGGGACAGGAGTGAGTGAAATGTCTGCTATTGTCCTTCAGGACCTCTGGGTTGGTCAGGGAAACTCAAATGAGAAAATGTGGAATGAACATAGCCTTCAAGGACAGAGTACATTGTTTAAAAGTTCATAAACTGCCAGATTAGGTTGGCTGCCCATGGGATTCCATTAACTGGTGAGAAAGTACTGCCTGGGAGGATGGAGGAGGGGAGGAAGAGATAAGTTTGTTTTAACAATGTTCTTCCTGCATCTATTGATAACATGGATATGGGAGACAGCGTGAATCCATAGGCCTAAGGCCTAAAAGAAATCAAGTGGTGAAAAGATGAATTAGAATTTAAATCAAACAAGCAAACCAGAGCATAACTGGTGTACATTGCAGAGCATTAAAAATTCCTATACCTCTGTGCAGTAAGCATGAGCCTGCCGAGGTCTAGGGATTAGTTGATGAGACAGAAGAGTGCTGTTCCATGAATTCTATTATAGAAATTGATGCTGTCCCAGAAGCTATTCAGATAAGATGTTTATAAACAGCTATGGAGTACATGTAGTTTAATTCTCAGCTATTATTTGAGTCTTCCTGGGCATCAGGATTACTCTTCATAACCTTGAATATGCCAATTGTTCATTCATTCAGCAAATATTAATTGATACTCTACTATAGGCCAAGAAATGAGCACAGCCCATCAGAACTATTATTACATATTTATTCAAAGAAATGAAACCATAGCAGCTTTATTTATAATAGACACAAACAACCCAAATGTCTATCAGCTGGAGGATGGCTCACCTAACTGTAGTATATCCATATGATAGAGTACTATCAATAAAAAAAATCACTGCTATATGTAACCATATAGATAAATACAAAAAGTTTTTTGCTAACTGAAAAAAGCCAGGTACAAAGTGACATACTGGATGATTTTCTTTATAGGGCAGTGGCCAGAAAAATGCAATGTTACAGGGGCGCAGAATGCAGATCAATGTTTGTCAGTAGCTGCAGGAGACTGATTGCAAAGGGGCACAGAGTAACTTTTAGAATATTGGAAATGTTTTATATCCTGATTAATGGTGGTGGATCTATGGCTAAATACATTTCTCAAACTCTCTGATCTCTACATTTCAAATGATTGAATACTACTGTATGTAAATTGTGCCTTAGGAAATGTAACTTGGGAAAGCCCACCACGCTATATTCTACTAGAGGACTAGATATTAATGGCTCTATATAGCAGATGAAACAGATTCATTTGTACCCTATCATACCCCCCATTAGCCCACTTCTAATTTCACCTTGACATCCAAATGGCAGGTGCCTCTCAACTCATGGAAAGTTCCTTTCGAGTTCACAGACCCATCTTCAGGTCTGCTCTCCATGATCTTTAAATGAAAAGCAGAAAATATCTGCTCTGGGGCTTCTTCCAAATTTGGAAATACTCATCCCACAGGCAAGTGCAGCCTGAGTGGGTGAATGTGTCAGCTTTCAGAGGTAAGTTGAGCACTGTGGACTAAATAGTTCATGCATTTTTTGGGAGATCTCAGTGGAACCAAGTGCCCGCGGCTCAAGTGGCGGCCTTGTTAAAGTACCTTTTCTCAGTCTCTTCATTTCCACACCCCCCACACAAAGGATTTTCAGTGGAGCTCTTGTTTCAGTTTCTGTTTTCAGGGCATCCACACTGAGAGACAGTGTAACAATAGATGGCAGGGAAAAGTGAAATAGAGGGAATGAACAGATATGAATGCTGCTGACACAGAAAAGGTCAAGAAAAGTTGGGATGAAATGAAAACCTCTGAGGAGAAATGAGTTCAGCAGAAGAATGAGCTATGTGCCTATCTGCGGAAGAGTATTTAGGGTCTAAGGAAATAGTAGACATAAATATGGAATCTTCTAGAAATAGCAAGGCATTCGCTGTACCTGGAGTTCATTTAACAAATGATTAAGATCTAGAGGTACTGAGACAAAGTCACGTAGAATTTCATGACCACACAAAAGACATAGGGCTTTCTGAATGAGCTTAAAACCAGCAGAGGGTTTTAAACAGAGGAACAAAATAACTTGACACAGGTTCTTAAGAAAGACACCTCTGGATCCTGGATGATCATGATGAGACTGTAAGGTCACTAGTGGAAGTAGGGAGAATAGTCAGAGCCTATTGGTACAGTGCTGGTTAAGAAAACTATGGTGGATGGAATCACAGTGACAATGGTAATGCCAGCTTAGAAGTGGTTATGTTCTGATTCTACTTTGTTGTTAGAACTGACAGAATTTTCAGATGACTTGTACAAAAAGTAGAAACAGGACCTAGAGAAATGGCTCAGTAGTTAACAGAGCACTTGCTGCTTTTTCAGAGGACCTAGTTCTCAAGTCAGGCCGCTCGAAACATCTATAGTCACTCCAGTTCCAGGAGACTCTGACACCTCTGAGGACAATCTCTCTTTCCCCCTCTCCTCTCTCTCTCTCTCTCTCTCACACACACACACACACACAAACTGGAAATGCAGCTGAGTTCCCAGCACTTGTAGAAATCACACTTCTGAATATAATAAAATCAACTGAACTGAACATTTTTGCTCATTTTCAGTGCTCAATGAAAGGAAGACTCAAAGTCCAAGGATGGTTTCTTCTAATCTATAGGCCAAAGGTCTGGCTTTAGGAAACTGAAGCAGCTCCTGTTGTTTCTGATGCTTTAAATATCACTGTGTGTGCAGGTTTTAGCAACCAGTTCTGCACTCTCGGGATCTGACCATGTAACACTTTGTTTCATTTCTGCCAAGGCTTTTCAAATTTAAGTCAACTAGAATGGCTGGGGGAAATATGGAAGCTGTTAGTTCTCTGTTTTCTCTCTGATTATTTCAACTAGAATCACTGAGGGCAAGGCTTAGAAAACAGCATTTTCCAGTGCTTGTCAGTTATTAAGAAAATAAGAGAACCCCTACACTGAAATAATGGTTGGTCGTCTAGTTTGATTTTCTGTTGCTGTGATAAAATGCTGACCAAAACCAAGTTGCAGAGGAAGGGGTTTTACTTCAAGTCACAGATTATAGTCCATAATCCATCACTGGGGAAACCCAAGATCAGAACCCAAGGCAGGAGCTGAAGGAGAGACTGGAGGAGTACTCTTTGTAGATCACAGCCAATTTTCCTGAACTGCCATTCTGTTTGTTTATTTGAGACTGGATCT
>LZPO01089909.1:1235787-1260612 GCA_001675575.1 Neotoma lepida
TTTTGATGCCTTTATTGTTTTCAAAAGAACAATATATTCTCAAGGTATATAATACAATTTGATCTCTAGAAAGCATAGTTTATATTCTTAAAATCAAAGTGTTTGAATGTGATAGATGCATTTAAAGTTAAACATATTAAGCAAAATATGTAATTAGTTGACCATATTTATGCTCTGGCACATTCATTTGTAGACAGTGTGTTAAAGTAAGAATGTATGATTTCCTTAAGTTTATTCTCACATGTTTGTAGAACATAATTTGACTTAAAATTAGTGACATAGAATTATAGATGAAGTTAAAGATTAGATGCTTGCTTTCTTTGTGTAATGTTTACATCAGGTCTTTCATAAAATATCTAATATCTTGAGTAAATTGATAATTTATAAGTGACAATTACTTTGATTTCAATGCAATAAGAATAAGACATTTAATTATGAAAACATTTTTCAATATGGTATTTAAAAATAGTATTTGTATTAGCTATTTGATTTTGAAATTAAAAGAAATGGTCAGTTCCACCTAATACATAAGTTTTTAGATGTGTATAGATGTATATCTTTATAATGCAATTATAGTTTCTTCAAAATAGTATATATGATAATCTAATTTTCAGGGTTTTTTCTTTATTTAATTTTTGGTAGATTTTTAATATTTTTTCATTAAATTTTCTTCATTTATTTTACATACCAACCACAGTTTCCCCTCCCTCCACTTTTCCAGTTCCCTCCGCTCACCTCCAATCTCCTGCCACCATCCATTCTTCCTCCATTTGCACTAAGAACGGGGCAGGCGTCCCATGGGAGTCCACAAAGCAAGCACCACTGTTTTTAATTCCCTAAATTGTAACAGGTTTTATACTCTTCTCTGTCACGTGCCCTGAGCTTCTCCACTGAGAGATAACCTGAAGGCTAGCTGGGTGCATAAGATGTTGAAAGGAAAGCCTGCTGGAAGAGTGACATGCATCCCATCAAGAAAAATGGCTAATTGTGGTTCCTAATGGTCTCTTACTCTGTGAAGAAATGTTAAAGCAGCTGGTGAATTTTCCAGCATAATGCAGCGGGTTTTGTTTACATCTTTATCTCTGGTGAACAACAGGACAGCTGGCCAATCTGCATGCCATCAATGCTCACTGCGTGACTCAGTGGTCAAAACAGAGCCCATGGGACCTGACTCTTGAGGCTTGAGCTTCACCAGCAGCTGTAGCTTCCTTATTTCTTTTTCTGGTTGGTGAACTTGGCATTACACAAAGCAAGTTATAGTCCAATAGTTCAGTGTTGAAGCTAAGTGGACACAGACTAGGCCAAATGAGCAATGGAATACAGTGGCAGAGCAGCAGCAAGAGGAGCTGTTCTAGTAGGAATAGGGCCAGTAACCTTCTATCGCATGTATCAAACACTGTTTTTAGCATTTGTCTGCACTAATTCATTTAATTCACTCAACATTTCCAAGGTGTATTTGCTTATTGTACAACAGAGGTCATCTAAATTGTCCAAGGTCAAAAGATTTAACTTGCAGACTCAGAAGTCTCAAAAGTATCAAAAGTCTCCCTGCCTACAGACTCAATCCTTTTAATAGTACTCTGCTTAACCAATTATCAAGAAAGTGAGCTTTAGGGCCTGGAATGGCTGCTTCTCCAGAAGACCAGAGTTTGAGTTCCTGCATCCACATGGCCGCTCACAACCAGCTGTAATTACAATTCCAGGTGATCCAGTGCCCTCTTCTGGCAGGAGTGATGCACAGACATATGTACATACAGGCAAAACATCCATATACATAAAACAAAACAAAACAAACAAAAAAATGCAAAGTGATCTTTGACATGGACCCAAGCTCAGGTTCCAGCATCTACATGGGGTGGATCACAATATCCTGCAACTCCAACTCTGATTTGATGCCCCCTTCTGGCCTCCATGAACATTGCAGTCATGTGCACCAACCCACATATACATTTAAATTTAAAAATAAATGAATTAATTAAAAAAGAAGAAGAAAATGAGCTTTGGGGTAAAAGAAAAGTATAACTGCCAGTGAAAGTTCTATGACCTAGCGGGATTATTGAAACACCTTGTCCTATGGTTTTCTTTGAATAGTGAAACAGATTAGAGGGGATCTGAAGATGAAGTGCCTAAATTAAGGCCTCTAGCCACAGGAGCTACTCATTAGATGATATTTCCCCTTCTGTCTGGGAATCCAACTAGTTAGAAAACACTAGTTCAAGTTGAAGCTTTCTGTAAATCTGAAACTAGTGCTGCCCCAGGGTTCCCAGTTCAGGAAGGAGGCTAATAAGTCAGGGTGTCAGTCCTTCCTCAAACTGGGTGAAATTTCTGTTAAACCTTAAAAAAAAAAAAACAACTTGGAACTATTGCACCTTTTCTTCTTTTTGCCTATCTTTATAATTTCCATCTTTTTATTTTTTAGCTTAATTTAATGTATTTTTTGCTTTTTGAGATAAATGAGACTATTGAGTTCTTTTTAGAGTTTTCTATTTTATGAAACTGGGCTATAAGTTTTCCTCTAAGGATGGCATTAGTTGCATCCCATGAGTTTTGCTGTGCCATGTCATGTGTTTCTTAATGGTGAGTACTCATTCTGAGACAGTGGATGATTTTGTCAGCATGTGAACATCATAGACTATATGTACACAAACCTAGATGGTATAGGTCAATTACAAATGTGGTCTCGATGCAATTGGAAAACATGACCTATTTGAGGCTGCTCCCAGTGTAACATCACATGCTATTTCACAATCAACTGCTTTTCATGGGAGAAGGGACACACTCTGAAATAATGACAAAGAGTGTAGTAAATAATCTGGTAGCATAGTTGTTTATTATGACTATCAAATATTAGGTACTGGACAGAATTATATGCACTGTGCTTTTATGCAACTAGAAGCACAGTAGATTAGTTTATACCATCATTACTTAAATAAGTGGCATGCTGCAACACTTATGATGCCATTAGGGGATAGGAGTTTTTTTAGCTCCATTATGACCTTATGCAGCAAGCTCTTGGGATCTGTCTGACTTCAACTGCCCAGTACTGGGATTAAATAGGAGTACTGTTGTGCCCAGCTTTCATATGGGTGCTGTTGTGCCCAGCTTTCACATGGGTGCCGAGGGATCCAAACTCAGGTCCTCATGCTTGCACAGCAAGTGCTTTTACCTAGGCCCATGTGGTTTTAAAAATACCCAATGCACATCTTCCTCTCTTCTAATGCTCTTTGTTTGTTTTAGGTCTGCTTAATTTGCTGTTACTGAACCTGCTCCAGCTTCATTCAGTCAGTGTTCAAATGACACTCCTCACTTCAACCTTTACTGTGCTTTTACCAAAGCATTGTGTCAAATTCCTCAAAGGATGTTGCATTCACTTTAACTTGTTCCTTTCTCAGAGAGATTTTGGTCCCTTTAGTATCTGGCTTCTGCATAGCTCTGAACTTCATGTTTTCTGTTGCCATGCTGTGAGACTTCCAACAGCTCCATTTGGCTTCCTAGTGTCCTAGTTGCCACTTTCCACTTGGCTTCTTAGACTCTTAACTTTGAGAACCATCTGATCCTTTAAGGAGAAGCTTGGGTGCAGGATGCCAAGTTCTCCTAGGTGAATTCCTTTTCTTTCTGGGTTCCCAGGTTTGAAACTCCTGGCTGTATTGGAAGCTCTCTGAGGCTTCCAGCCTTGTTCTTTACACATATGTCTTATTCTTCTACTTGTTCCTCAGGGAAGAACTCATCTGCAAAACTACTCCCAGTTGTGCAGAAGTGAATACCTCAGTGAATATTTGGGATGCTGGCTTAACTTGGATCAGCCTTAGTTTCCTTATTAATAAAATGGGGGCATATGAAACATGACTCAGGGTTGTCTGGGGGCTTGACTATATGTTAAATGTACTTGGTAAGCCTAAAAGATGTGTAAGGTGTTATTAAGTCTTTACTGACTGATATTCCTGAAGTAAACATGCCAAGTAGCCATAGCAGGGCAGTTACTGCCTGTGTCCAAGTCTACATGGGAATATTAATGGAAGTTACTTCTGTTAGGAACATTAGTGGTTATTGCTATTGAAGTTATGAAACTTTTTTCAAACAGCTTACTTTGTTGTGGTGGTAGAAAGTTCCAGATCTGTACCACACATTTTCCTGAGGGATCTTGAAATAACATAATGAAGTCTGTGGACCATATTTTCCCAAATACATCTTTCTGGCAAGCAGGCATTTATCTAAAGAATGGAAATTAATGGATAGTCCAGTATATGTACTTCATTCTGACATCTGGGCCATTATGGTTGTTTCTGGCCCACTAGTCAATAATCTTTGGGTATCTCTGACTGTTCTTTGAGCAAGTTGCTCATTGTTCAAAGCCATTATTATCCTTAGAACACTAAGTTCTGCCTCATCATGACTTGCATGGTCTTTTTGAGAAGATTGCTTTACCCATCCCCAGTTGAGTAATGGATGGTGATGTGCTTCTAGTTAACAATGCCTGGCATTGGAAAGATTAATTTTTTGTACTCTGATCATGCCTACTCTTCTAGTAGTTTCAAAGTTCTGTCATTTTGTGCTCAGGAAACCCACTGTGATTTGAATGTGTCTCACAGACAAAAACAATAATGAGGCCTCACACATGCCTGACATAAGTCTGACATAATATGCTAGCTCAGAGAGTGTGATTCAGGAATACACATTAAAACTTTAGTTCCATCACTGTCTTGAATTGGACTAAATAGCTCTTTGCTTGTCCTGATGATGAAGTAGAACACCATGCTATCGCAAGAGGAAATGAGATTGAAAATTCTAGAAGCTAAAGCCAGGGTTTACATTTGTAGGGAGTGGGGAAAACACTTTTAAAATGCAAATATAAATCTATATTTTTCTAATAATGAATCTGAGCCCAGCATGGTGGTGGCTTCCCATGACCCTTTTCCTTTCAAAGTTCAGGGAAGGGTTCTATTGTTTGTGTGCCATGACAAGCCATGAGTTAAAAGTTTGCCCCCATTTTGATCATTTGTAACAGGATTCTACAGATTGTCAAGAAAGAAATTGGGAGGTGAGACTGGTGAGATGACTTGGCAGGTAAAAGCATTTGCAGCCAAGCATGGAGACCTGAGTTGGGAACTGTCTGTCTTACTTAGGGTTTCACGTGTGAAGAGACACCATGACCATGGCAACTCTTAAAAAGGAAAACATTTAATTGGGGCTGGTTTACACGTTCAGAGGTTTAGTTAATTATCATCATGGTAGGAAACATGGTGGTGTACAAACAGACTGGTGCTGGAGAAGTAGCTGAGAGTTCTACATCTTGATGCTCAGGCAATAGGAAGTGAACTGTGTTTCACACTGAGCATAACGTGAGCAAAAGAGACCTCAAAGTCCACCCCCACAATGACATACTTCCTCCAACAAGGCCACACCTAATCCAACAAAGCCACATGTCCTAATAGTGCCACTCCCTTTGGAGAGTATTTTCTTTCAAACCACCACAGGAACCCACATGACAGAATGTGGTGATATATTATCTGTGTCCCCCAATAAAGTTTATCTGAGGATCAGAGGAAAAAGCCAGCCACTATAGTAAACATAGAAGTCAGGCAGTGGTAGCAGACACCTTTAATCCTATCACTCCGGAGGCACAGATCCGTATGGATCTCTGTGAGTTCAAGACCACATTGGGAACAGAGCCAGGTGTGGTGGCATATGCCTTAAATTCCAACACTAGTTAACCATAAAGGTCTGAAGGTCTATACAGACAGACAGGAAGTGACAGAGCTGGGCTGGAAGAGGAAGTGATGTAACTGGGTGGAAAGGAAATGAGATGGCAGAACAGAAAGGCATATATGCACGGGTATACAGGAAGTAGGTCTCTTTGGTGGAGGATCTCCAAGTGGGTAAGAATGTGGCTGGCTTCTTTCTGCTTCTCTAATCTCCCAGCTTTTCACCTCAATATCTGGCTCCAGGTTTTTTATTTAATGAGACCTTTTAAGATTCATGTTACAGCAGAAGAACTGATTGTGGAAAGTTGTCCTTTCACTTGCACAGATGAAAGCACACACACATGTACACAGGCATGCACACAAGCATGCACAATGCTTGCAATATGCTTTCCATCCCCAGAAAAAACAACAAATGCTTAAAAGCTTGTTTTTAAAAGAAAGAAATTATTGAGTAATTAAATTCATGGATTCAGGAGACCTGTTTCAGCTATACTGCTTTTCTTTCTATGTCTAGGAGTCATTGGTCCAATTGTTCAAACAATAATTCTTTAAATAAGAAACAAGCTGGTAAGATAGGTGTTTGGTAAAAGTTAATCCCTTGACACTGATGCTGTTATTGCTGTCAATGAAAAGATGAAGAATTAATGTTATTATTTACAGTGGCTTTTGAGACTCATTATGAAAATTGTTTCAAGACTAATTTCTACCCAATTTTCTTCACCATATTAATCAGGTATCCTATGGACAAATTGGTTTTCCTTTCTGTATTCTAAAAACTTGAGGAATGCATATCTATGCTTTTTAGATAGGCGTTCTATAGTTCCTGGCTGGCCTGGAACTCTCTACATAGATCAGGTTGGCCTTGAACTCACGGAGTGCTCCTGAGTGCTGTTTGTCACCTTATCTGAGACAAAAAATTTTAACTCTCTTGGAAAGAAGTTAGGTAATATGTATTAACAGTCTTCAAATGGTTCTTCCTCAGACCAGGTAAAATTTAATATAGCTATATTAAAAAAATAGACAAGGCTGGCAATATAACTGAGTGATAGTGTAAGGCCCTGTGTTCAATCTCCAGTTCCACAAAATTAAAAAATACAAATGCATGAAGCTGTTTTGGTATCTACAGTAAAATATTACTTGTCACCATTAAAATTGTATTTGGATGAAGTCGGAAGTCCTCTTTTTTATTAGGTTTTTTTTAAGTTAGCACATAATGTATTACACCATTTTCAGCCATTCTTGTTGATCCCCCTTTCCATTCCCTCCATCCTCCTCTGCTCCCCAACTTGTTAACAGTCCTCATTCTGTACTGGTGTCACCTGTGTCACTCTTCTCTCTCCCCGACTTAATATCTCTTTTTCTTCTCTCATGGCTTCCTTTAAGGAACTTTTCGTTGTTGTTTGGCATGAAGTTTGTCAGATCTAGCTTAACAATGCCTGGCACACAGAAGATGCTCAATACTGATTTAAATTTTTTTAATTAATTCTTTGGGAATTTCACACCATGCACCTCAATCCCACTCATTTCCCAGTCCTTTCATGTCCATCCTCCACCTCTGCAGCCCCCCAAAAGAAAAAAATAGAAATAAAAAACATAACTTCATTCTTCCATCTTCCCTCCTCTTCATCATGCATTCTTTTGTCATACTGGCACTGGGAGCTGCTGTGTATCATGCAGTATATCATTTTGCCCAAACAGTTTTACTTGTAAATGTTTATTGCAATGAGTTGTTGGTCTTTCTCAAGGCTTCTGGCTTCTGCTACACCATCAATACTGGTCCCTTGATGAGACTACTCTCTGGTATCCTGCCCCGAGTCGTGGAGATCCTGCAGCAATGACAGGTCATAGATGGGCTAGATGTTGAGTTAGGCAAACTCAAGGCCCTGGATGTGAGCCTGGGTGGTAGCTGGGTTGGTAAGCCTGGGCCTCCACTGGGACACCTCTCTCCTCCTCGAAAGGGGCAAAGCTGGCTCTTCCAGAGCCAGTGAGGGGTGGGGCCAGCTCAGCAGGGCCCTCAGACATCAACATGGCCTCAGGTGGCAGTCCAGACCACAGACATTCATATGGCCTTTGGGGATAACACGGACTATGGACATCAACACAGATTCTGGTTATGGTAGAACCACTTACTCAGACATGGCCCTTGGCTGCAACATGGGCTAGGATGTCACCTTGGTGGGTGGCAGTACAGAACACTCAGATCAGTGTGGCTCCAGTGGCACCATGGCCCTCAGACATCAACATGGTCCCAGGTGGCAGCTCAGACCACAGACATTAGTATGGCTTTAGATGGTAGCACGGGCCACAGACATCAACAAGACCCTGGCTGTGGTAGAGCCACAGACTCAGACATGGCCCTCAGTAGCAGCACAGGCTGGGACACAGAGTGGTCTCAGGTGGCAGCACAGGCTACTCACATTAGCCTGAGCCTGTTCCTCACCACCATCGCCTGCCTGATTTTTTTAAATGCATGAATTGAAAAGAAAAAAAATCTCAAAACAAAACAAGAGCACCCAAAACTGTACTAGTTGTGATGGATGCTGTGTGTGCCCACAGGGATCTCCTTAAAAGGATGAAGCACCCATTCCTCAAGCTTGGAAATATTGCCAACTAACAGTTCTCAGCTGAATTTTCCTTTGCAGGTTGATAAGGCTGCAGAAAGCTACCCAGCCCAATGGCAAGCACAGTTCTTGGAGTACCTTGTACCCAGCGACCATCTAGAGCAAAAAGCTGTGTAAAAGCTGTGTCTCTTAATGGAAACTCAGAAGAACTCAGACACGGAATTTTAGCTCTGGAGTTCCCTATAGGGTCACCTTTGATAGAAGGGCATTTCTGACCAACTTCTCCCTCTGCCTCTTTCTGTTTCTCTATTCTCCTGAGTGTTAATGTACCCCAACCAATTTCTAAAATATACTTTACAGGGCCTACAGAGGGAGTATATGCTAAATAAAACATTAGGCCCAACAGCCACAGACAGGTATGGGTCCACAGGAACACAGGACTGCATTTCCCTGGACCACTAAATGGGCTCTTTCACAAGCCTTTGTAGTCCTAACAGAAGTGTTTTATATAAAAGCCTGTGAATAGTGGTTGTGGAAGGAGGGTGCAGGAGAGCCTACAGACTTGTGTATGTTTTAATTAGTATGATGTCCTAGTTAAATGAGTGGACTTTGGAATGAGGCAGATGAGATTTCACAAGCCAACACTGCCGTTTGCCAGTGATATGGCCTTTCATTCTTAGTCTGGATTTCATCATCTACAAAGTGGGATTCAGAAGAATCCCTGCTTCTTCTAGTTGTTATGAAAGTCAACGGTGATAAAAGAGGTACAGTTCCTAGCATAGCGTACATTTCTGTTTAATCAAAAGAAGCTTTTGCTATCTTAAGGGCAGGGGAGATTCCTAACTTGATCTGGACTGGGAAATAGCTGTTAGAGGTTCAGATTCAGCTGTGCCCATGATGGCAACTGTGGGTATCTTCACGGTAGACACTAGAGGCACAGTCCAGATTCCTTTCAAGGAGAGACTTGAGAGCAGTGAACTTTCTCAGGGTTTTCCTCAGTCACAGGGAGGCCACACAGGCCTAAAGACACTCTTGCGTATGACAGATGGAAGGGAGTGGAATGGGGATAAGGGCTAGTTATTTCAGAGTCCAGAGTGCTACGAAATCTGCTTAGGGCTAGCCATTTCAAACCCACAGTGTTGCTGAGCTCACCCAGGAGAGTTGCATGGTCACTGAGATTTTGTCCGGTTTGCACGGAAGCTCTGCTTCTCCTGCCCTATCCTATGTGTGCCTCTTCTCTCCTATATGGGGTTGATCCTCATAAACTTCACCTCAAATTCTATCTCAGGGCCTGATGCGGAGACTCCAGCTGGTGCTGGAGTCTGAAAGCACAATGAAGGGGAAAATGCTCAGACTCCACCCTGCGAAGCTCCTACTTCTTTTGTTCCTCCTTTTATCTTTCAATCTTACTCCTTTGTATGTCCTTTGTTCTTGCCATATTGGGAACACTGAGTTTTAATGGCCTGTTGTACATCGCTTGTCCATGAGCTGTCAGGTCCAGGAAGAAGCCTATTTAGACAAGTTGTCAGGTTGAACAAGAGAGGAAAAAAGTCCTAAATCAATATGTTTTCACATGCAATCACACATGTGCTAATTTATCTGGGGCCATGTTCTAACCTGCTAGTTTGGCATAAAAGTACTCAGACCGTGTGGCTACAGGCTGGATGATTGTGAGTGGTTTTTGTTGGGAGAAAGACAATACAATTATTTCATGATAATGATTGCCATTTCAACCTGAGCACACAATTGTGGAGAAGATTAAAGAAAGGGCTCTTTGCAGATGAGGAATCAGCTGAGACAGCCCAGGCCAAAGGCCTGCAACTATTTAGATGATTCAAGTCTTCTACCTTTTCCAAAGCCCCTGGAGGCAGCAGCATGGCTAACTTCTTTAAGAGCCCTTATTCCTTATCTGGGGGGATGGAAGCAAATGTGCACAGCTTTGAGGGCAGGGAAGAAAGCAGGCAGCTTACTAGGGTGACTTGTTTAGAAATAACAGCCAAATCCATTTCAAGGCAAAGAGCAGAGGGCGCTGTTCTGGAGGTGTTGAACTAGGCCAAGGAACACCCTTTCTTCCGTTTCACAGAAACAGAACAGCATAGGAACAAAAATAAAACATCCGAAGACACCTCCTGTTCAGGAAAAGTGAAGCATATAAACATGTGTACACTTAGGATTAGTTTTTCTTTAGAAATAGGTTGTAACTGTGGTAGTTTTAGAGCTGCACTATGCCACAAGGATGAAAACATGAACTGAAGAGTGAAAACACAAATTTTGGCATTATCTTTGGTATTTGATAATTCTCTTTGCATCTTTGTCCAATCCCACCATCATAGTTGAAATTGGGACAAGGCCAGAGCAAGAGAGGTGTATCACTCCAAGGTAAAACAAGTCACTGAAGAGCTGTAAGAATGCTTTGCAGCCCTGGAAATGATTGTTTGAAGGGCTTGTTGGGCCTGGTTAACTTAGAGAATCTTGTTGGAGTTGTGAAGAAGACGCTTCTATGGGTCTGCAGCTGAATCTGGGGCTAGAATTAGAAGCAGACAGTGGAGGGGCTGTGACTTCTGGGGATCTTCCTGTGTCTCCTATTTTCTCTGCCTTTTATTTTTATTCCCCACACAGTAAGAATCATTAAATGATACTTCTCTGGTGGCTGGAGCCTGAGAGTGGAAGGGTGCAGAGTAGGGGCATTTCTGACAATCATTTTGTTAAGAAAAGCCAGGGTCAGGAATCAAATCAGCTGTCTTCTCCCAAATCAAGAAGACAGATAAAAGTCTAGATAGTCTATAACTCCCAGTAAATTGAGAAACACTTGCCCAGAACAGAGCAGTAAAAGTTGAACTGCAGAGACCATTTACAACAGATCTTGCAGCCAGACTCCACTCTGCTGCCATTTGTACAGTATCTTAGAAAGAGATTTTATAATTGAAAACCCAAACATTTGACAAGTGAATGTAGTGATAAATTTTTCTTCTTTGTACAGAGACTGAAACTTTTTTTTACCAAGAAAGAGAAAATAGATTACCCATGAGAAGATACTGAAAACTGGGTGTGGTAGTACATATCTTTAATTCCAGCACTCAGAAAGCAGAGGCAGGCAGATCTCCATGAGTTTGAGGCCAGCCTGGCCTACAAAGCAAGTCTCAGGACAGCCAGGGCTACATAGTGAGATCTTGTCTCAAAAAAGGTTTGTATAGGAGATGTTGAAATTTTAAAAAGGCATTATCATTTGTTTCCTAGTAGTGGACTTACAGGGATAGAACTGGCTTCACACATGAACTTCTTTGTTGTCCCCTGCCCCCATCAATTAACAAAGTCATTGGCTGGTTTCTCTGAATTGGCTGGAATTTGAAAAAAACCAAAAATGTCTAGTTTTTGGTCTCCATTTGATTCCTCTCAAAATCACAGAAAAATGCTCCCTGACATAATGACACAGTGATCAAGTGTCAGGCACTGTGGTAGGGACCCCAGGAAACACAAATCTAATGGGCACAGATTCTGCTTGCAAATTGCAGGTGGTTTAAAGAAGGAGTAGAGAAAGTGATCAAGACTGGCAAGCATGAGAGTAAGGAGAAAAGACACGTAGTCAGTGCATATTTGGAGGCTGAGTGCTGCCATGTATCGTTATCATTATCAAGTCCTTACAAGAACCCTTTCAGATGGGTTGATAGAAGCATAATACTGTTGTGTAGAGGGGCCCCAAAGCAGCTTGACCATACAGTTGCCATGACAGGCCTAGACACAGCTTCTGTGACAAATTTACTGGCAGGCAACACCCAGATCCAGGAAAAGCCATAAGCTGATACCACCCAGGGATCTATCCAGGGATGGGGAAGTACTGTATGAATATCTACGAGGCAAACCCAAGTCATTTATCTAGCAATCAAGATAGTTTTATTTTGGTGATCACTTATAGAATGAGGGAGGGCTCAGATACAGGAACCAGGAGAGAGTGACGCAGTCCAGCTGAGAACTCTGGCTTGCATCTAGTCCAGCATCCAAAACCACGAGCGATCCAGAAGCAGGACGAGAAGAGGAGAAGAGGCAGTCATGTAGGCACCTCTAATCTTAAGGGGCTCTCCCTGAGCCACGCCCTAGGAGGAGGTGTTAGGCAGGTGTTGTAGTTACTTGTTGTCACTGTAGGGGCTATGTCCCAAGGCCAAAGCCAAAACAGCTATACACTACATCTCCTCCTTTTTGTCTAAATAAGAAAGTTCTAATCTAATATAAAACTATTTACATTAAGAATAATTACCAAATATTATCCAGAAAGAATAAGGGATAATAATGATGGGAATGTCTTTTTAAATATGTGTTGTTCTGATTGGTTGGTAAATAAAGCTGTTTGGCCAACGGTGAGGCAGAATAAGGTTAGGCGGGACATTCTAACTAGGGAGAGAGGAAAAGAAAGCAGAGCTGGGCAGACACCATCCTGTTGTCCGGAGAACAGCATGTAACAGCACACAGGTAAAGCCACATGGAACACTTGGCGACATAGATTTATAAAATGGGTTAATTTAAGATGTAAGAGCTAGCTAGTGAGAAGCCTGCCATGGCCATGTTTAAAAATAATATAAGCCTCTGTGTGTTTACTTGGGTCTAAGTGGCCGTGGGAGCTGGGTGGGACCAGACAAATTTTCACCCACAAAGCACCTGACATCCCAAACATTCCAACCATTAGATAAGGTGGCCAGATGTCCCTGAGTCTAGCACACACCTATTTTTGTTTCACAGATACCCCTAGATAATTGTCAGCCAATCCAGGTCCTGAATCCTGGAAATCCCCTCACCCCAACCACTGCTGTCATAAAAACCCGACCCCACATGATCTCGTAGCTCTCTGCTCTTACCACTTCATCAGACAGACAGAGGGACAAAGCTCAGAGCTTGAAAATAAAGGCTCTTTGCTTTTACAAACGGGATTTGGTCTCCATGGTGGTCTTTTGGGGGTCCCTGTGATCTGGGCATAACAGTTGAGTTGTTTAGGTCTCATAGCTAGTAATTGGCAGAGATAAAGTCCAAACCTAAGCAGTCTGGTGTGAAGTGCATTCTTTACCTTCATCCTGGAAATGTGGCAGCCAGCTGGGGGTGGGCATATGGAGGTGGAGGCATTCATAAGGAAGAGTCAAGGAAAGCTCTCCAGAAGAGATGACCTAGCAGCCATGAAAAGAATTCCCTTGCCTATGACATGATGTGTATATGTAGAAACCTAATTAGTGTGAAGACTAGAAAGAAAGCTCCCAGCACATGGCTCCATGGAAGAAGGGCAAACGCTGGCCTAGGATGGTGGCATTGAAAGTGTTTCCATAGTGATTGGGTTTGAATCTTGATGTTCCCTGAGACAATAATGGTCAGTTTGTCTAACAGGGTGTCAAGGTCAAGGAGGTTTAGGAAACATCCGAGTTCCACAAAGATGAGCAGATTTCTCACTTCCATATTTGCAAAGGCCTCTCACCTCCTCATGCATGCTGTGAAACTCCAGGAGAAAATAAAAATTGACCACAGAGTCTCCCTGAACAGAAAGTCTGTGGAGATCTCAGAGAACAAGAGTCAGGGAACACGGTCTAGGAGTTTCTGTCTTCCAGCGGCCAGCTCAGGCTGTCTGGAGCCCTGGGCCTGCTGAGGCCCTTGTCATAGGGTTAGACAATCTCTGCCTTGGTCAGCAGGCAGTGGGTGCTGATCTGTGGTTTTGGTGTTAATGCTTTCTTATTTATTGGTGCATCTGCTCTTGCCCAATTATTTATGCACTGTCTCTAGACCCCTATCCCTTTGGTCCCCAATTTTCTCCTAAAGTTCGAGATTTCTACTTTAGATCTTCCAGTATCTGTGAAGCCATCCTGTTACTCTAGCACTCATTGCCATTCAGACTTGACCTTTGAACACAAGGAATCTGTCCACATTAACCGTCAGGTTGGCCTAGCTTCTGCTAATTTCCCCTGACTGTACCTGCCCCACAACATCTACTCTATCTCATTCTCCTTTCTACCCCTTTTCTTTCCTTTCTTTCTGTCCTTACATCATTCAACATTTATTACGTGCATTCAGCTGGAGCCAGAAAATTATAAGGTTTAATATAGTCATTCATAGCTTATAATTTATGTTAAAGTCCTGAAGCAACTTGCAAAACTTAGGACAAGTGCCTGCACCATAGCTGATAGACTAAAAACACATGTTTACTCTAAGATCGACTGTGACATATAAGTAACATCTTTCACTTATGTTTTCAAATGTGTGTAGATTCTGTTGTGATTAATAAAACATTGTATGTGTGTACTACTAAAACACACAAAAAGTATTTTAATTTATACTGAATTATTATTACCTTTGCCATTACATAATTTTCCCCATGTATATATGTGTATGTAGTCCTTCTGTTTTTATCTATCCAGAACTGGGATTACAGGTATGTGGTACTGTGCCGAGTTGTTTTACAGATATGCTAGAGATCTGAACTGAAGTCATCAATGTGCAGCAAGCACCTTCCTGACTGAAATACCTCCTGAGCCTCTCATTATGTATTTTTAAACTAACACATTATATAAGGACCATTATCTTACTAATGTCAATAATTAAGGTTTTTTAAAAAAAGATTGTTTATGTCATCTGAACCACAGGTTTGGATACCAAGTCTTTTTTTAAAAAAAATTCATTCCATTCATTTATTTAGAAACAGCATCTCAGTATGAGCTTTGGCTGGCCTTGAACTCACAGAGATCTGCATGCCTCTGTCCCCAAATGCTGGGATTTGCTACCACACCTACCTCAAACCTCAGGTTTTGAAATGAGTTGGATTTGGATTCAAATTAAACTTCTGTTATAAATCAGCCATGTAACTTTGGCCATGTTACTTTTTTCATTTAGTGAACTTCTTAATGTTTTTTATTTTTTGAGATTATAATTATCTTATTTCTCCCTTCCCTTTCCTCCCTCCAAGCCCTCCCATAAACACCAAGAAGCTCTCTTTCAATTCATGGCCACTTATTTCATTGTTACTACATACATATATGTGTATGTTCATACATATATATTCCTAAATATAACCTGCTAAGTCTGTACAGGGTTACTTGTATGTAAGTTTTCAGGACTGACCTGAAAGGACTATAGGTAACTGAGGAATACTGAAAGCAGGAGAAAGGAATATTCTTCTCTAGAGAAGAGCACTCCCATTGGCCATGTTTCTTTTAAAACCTTAATTCCCTTAGCTGAAAATGGGAGCCATTATACCTCATTCACGGATTTCTGTAGTAATTGAACAAAAAAAATGAATGTGAATCATATTACAAATCTCATGGTTGCTTAATAAACAATTATTAACATTGTTCTAAATAATAGAGAGGCAGGACTGATGAGCAGGCTCAGTGTAATCATGAGGACCATATTCTGGGTCCCAGCATCAATGTAACAAGCCAGGCATCCTGCAAATGTCTACTACTCCAGCTCTGAGAGATTTGATGCCTTCTTCCGGCCTTCCCTGGGGCATAGACATGCACAAGTGTGCATCCCTGCACATGTATACATACACTCACACAGACACATAATGCGTGCATAAAATCTTTAAACGAAAGAAGAAGGAAGGAGAAGGGTAACAAGATGACATCAGTCGTGAGTTAATCAGAGATTATAGGGGCTATGGTTATCAAGCCTGCATTGGGCTAGGAGGGATGGCTCAGCAGTTAACACTGACTGCTCTTCCATGTTGGATTCCCCAGAACCCAGATGGTGGCTCTCAGCTGTCTGTAACGCCAGTTCCAGGGGATTCAGTGCTTTCTTCTGGCCTCCTCAGACACTGCATGCACATGATGGAGTGACATACATGCAGGAAAAAAAATATGAAATATTTTTACCAAGATCAATATCTGCAGCTATGTATCTTCCAACATATTGCTGGCTCTTCCAAAGTTGAGCATAAAATCCTTAAATGAATAAATGACCAGCATAATGGCCAGTGCTGATCAGTGCTACAAGACACTCTACACCTGATCTTCCTTCATGTGTTTCTGAATGGATTTTGGTGGAGGACAAGGAGGGGAAAGGTACCTATTGTTTAACCATAACCAATCTAATGGCAGTGGCAGTGTTTGGAGGTGGCATTTGGAGGTAGCAATGCTTGGACTATGGCAACTAGGCTAATGTTGCAACATGACCTTATGTGTGTTGGTGGTCTGCAACTTCCTTTGCTCATTTCATTCTCTTCCTTTTTTAAAAATCAAGTCTATGAGCTAATCAAAAGCATACCATTGAATTTATTTTTTGTTTGAGTTTTCTAGAATCAGTTTCTGATGTTTATAGCCAAGATTGCAGCTTGGCATACCCATAGTGGACTTACCTGGTGCAGCTTGTCTTAGATGTGTGGATTCCAGATCCAATGGCTAGTACCAGAGCCTTTCAGCCCAGTCTCACTCACACCATGGAGACTTTGTTAATGCCATAGCCAACTGATATGGGACTCTTCCTGCTGGAGTGGTTGGTTGCACCTTTATGTCTGACTGGGCTATCAGAAGAGGAGTCTAAGGGTTGCCCTTGGGCAAGATGCAGCTGAGTTGTGACTGGTTTCTTTCTTCCTCTGCTTAACTATTTGCATACTTGCTTTAATATATACAAGTCAAAAGCAGCTAAACCCATCTGCAGGTTGAAGAGTAATACTGGCTTTCAGCTACTCTGCCTTCTCTCACATACTGCACCTCTGTCCCAGTTTACCCTGTTGTTTGTTGTGGAGAAGGACAAGGCAAGGGTGAGTACTGCTTTAAAAAAAAAATCCCAGGCTCCCTGAAAGTGCTCAACAGATCCCAGATGCGTACAAAGTGCTCTTGTTTTGTTTTCGAATTTCAGATGTTAATTATAAGGAAGAGAATTAGGCATATAAAACAAATTACATTGGCAGCGTTTACTTCACTTGTGCAGCACGGGGCCCAGGCTCCCCTAATGAGATGTGACTACAGATCATTGTGCTTCCTGCAAACAGCCAATTGCTTCTAATGTGGCAGAGTCTGCCTTGTGTTGCCTGAGAATTAGCCACAGGTGTAGCATTTGACTTTGGAGAGCGTCACTGCCTAGGGAAGTGTGGTTAGGTCACTGTCAGGAAGAGAAACGGGTGGGGTGGGGGAGAGGGAGGGAGGGAGGGAGAGGTTTCAGAGCTTGCTGATAATTCTATCTGTTTCCTGTCCTCTGACCACAAGCACTTAATCCGAGAAAAATGCAATTCGTCTATATCCTTTCTGTACAAAGGATTTTTATAGCTGCTAGAGGATGCAGGCAGTGAATGCTGTCTTCTTGTCAGTATTTAATAATATTAATGTCTCCAGCAAAGAACAAACACCCACTCTTCCATGGGTCGAAAACTGTTTGTAGGCTAATTGGAAAACAATACTTAATGTTGTTCTTAATTAGAATTAATTACAAGACCCCAGTGAAGAAATAAGTACATATGTGAGATGCTAAGACTTCACACTGTGATGCTAAATTTCCTTAAGAGAGTTGGTTCCCATTCTAGCACACCTTTGGAACGTACAGGGCTCAATGGAAGCACCTCTGGTAACCAAAAGAATATCTATACCTAGATATCGCTCAGTGTCCTTGGTGGCCATGTAATAACAATATTGACTTAAGCACAGGTAAAACTGGCTAATTGGTAAACTAGAAGGCAAAACAGCATTGGGACTGAGGAGCACAGAGTAAGGAACGGAGTTCTTAGTCCTACCAGCTATTAACTGTCTACGGAATCTTAAAATTCAGTTCTTCAACCTGTCAATCAAAAGGTTCTTTAAGCCCAAATCTGTCTGGCTCTCTAATTTTCCAGTCCTGGCTTGAAATGTCTGATTGTGACTTGAAATGGAAGGCAAGTTTTTGAAATAATGAATATCCCGGATCTTTAATGATCTTATTGGATCTTTAACTTTGTTTAGAGGCAGTCAGTGTATTAATCTACACAAAACCTGATTTTGTCAAAGAAGTAACAAAAGAACCACTGAGCTAAGTCAAATGTGCAATTATTTTGCAAACAGCCAGTTAAGAAGTCTTGACTAAATACTAGTTTGGATGAATCAGGCTATGTTCTGCAAAACAATATGCTTGTTTTCCTGTAGACATAGCCATTGTTTGCCATGAGATTTCCAAGGTCCTATTTTGAGGACTCTGTAAGGGCCAAGGGGGAAGTTTGTGATTAAAGAAGCATTGGAAATATTGAATGACAGCTCTGGGGTGTCTTCCTAATAGGATCTTCAGAGTAATCATCACAACAACTAGCTCCATAGCTTTTCTGGAATATACATTTTGCAATGTTTGATCTTATTTCATACTGGAACTCTTTTTACTTTGTATTATTATTAATATTATTATTTTATTCTGTTATATAGGCCACTTTCCTTGCATGTATGTCTGTGCACTATGTGTGTGCCCAGTACCCTCAGAAGCCAGAAGAGAGTGTCAGATCCCCTGGGACTGGAGTTACAGACACTTGTGAGATGCCTGTGGGTGCTGAGAATTAAACCTCGGTCCTCTGGAAGAATACCTAATAATATTCTTAACGGGCTAATTTATCTTTCTATCACTTAGAACGCCTCTTAATTAGTATATCAACAGCTCATGAAACATTAGTATTCTATAAAATCTGGGTAATAATATGATGCTAGTGCCTGAACATTTGTGTCCCTCTTAAATTAATACATTATAATCCAATCACCATGGTAAAGCTATTTGAGGCTGGGCATTTTGAGACATGCTTAACTCCTGAGGGGTCTACTCTCATTGATGGAATTAGTGTTTTTGAAAGAGAGGTTTCAGAGAGCACAGGAGGACATTAATGAGATCTTCACAAGCTTTTCAATCACTTGTAGTTTGGGCTTTGATTCCTCAACCTCCAACAGCATAAACAGTAAATTCCTATTACTTATAAATTACTCAGTATAAGGTATTTTGTTATAGTGGTTCAAACTGACTTAGATATATGTTATACAATTAGAACTGTTTACTTCACTATTTCAGCTGAAAATCCAAGCAAAACAAGTGTAGAAGAAAGGATAAATCAGAAAAATACTGAGTGACAGTGGACTTTGATATATTTTTGTAGTGGTAAGATTCAAGTAAGTGTTTGAAACAGCTTACCATTATAAATTATAGTAATTAACCTAAATTAAATGACTTCTTGTAAGTGTCAAATACGGTACCCAATAATATGTTAAACTTGATTTCTTGAAAGACAAAGTGCTATTTGTTGTTAGGCTAAGCTTTTCATATGATATGATTTAGAAAATGATAGAAAAGATAGACAACAGTGATTGTGATTTTATTTTTCCTATTTTAATAGCTAGTAAGTCAAACTCTATTAATATGAACAAAAAAATCTTATTTTCTTTGTGCTATGAAAATAATAGCAGGTAAGTTTCTAAGTGTCTTGAAAAGGATTGTGGGTATTAAGTTGTTATTACTGATATGAATTGTGCCTGTGCTAGCAAAAGAAAATCTGTTTTATAAATGACCATTAAATAGTAATTTCTCTAGAGAATAAAGAAACCCCTGTAATGTACTTAGTAACACAATAAATAAAGATGCAAGGGTCACAAGTTCCCATAATAAGGATATTTCTTATGTGGTGGGTATATTATTTTTCTCAAAGTCATGAGATATGTATGTCCATCAACAAAGCAGTCACCTTAGGGAGATATCTTAAGATGAGTAAGAGGTTTTATTCCCAGTATAGTTTTGGTGTTTATTTATTAGAGACACCACACAAAATTCAATTTATTATTTTCTATTTTGTTTAATAATGTCTTTGTTCTTCTTTCTTCCTTTTCCCAGTTGCTTAGCACCCATTATCAGTGATGTCAAAAGATGGCAGGAAGGAGAGAAAGAAGGATTAAAAAATATCATAGAATAATTTATCAGCAGGAGTCTTCCTTGAATGCCCTGTAATTTTGCTCTCAAGTAGGAATTTTAAACCCGAACAGAGTGAATCTTTGTCTCCCAGGGAAAGGGCGAGTTCCCTACTTGGGTTGGTCAGAGCTCCCTGCTGCCTTACACCACGACTATTTCTCATCATAACTGTGACTGTTATGCTTCTAGTTGAAAAGACATGGGATTTATGCTGTGAAGCATGCACAAATGGGACACTGGACTGTAAAGTTTGATTGATAGGATACACAGGAGGCTGTCTGGATGCCACATAAGGCAAAGGCCTGTGTCCCCACTTCCACCCTCTCCTGGTCCCTGAAGCAAGCTGCTTCCCTGCAAATGGGTTTGGGCAGCTGAGGCCAGCAGGCTCCACTTTTCAGTTTCTTTCCGTTCAGTTGTGGGGACATAGACCAATAGCATCTCAAGCTGTTTGGGGCTGTCTGTGCACTAGCCCTTTGCCACTGGCTCCTCTTCCCAGTAGTCTAATGATAACTTGAAAAGGTGGGAATAACACTCTTCTACTTGAGAGTAGATAGCAGAGGTGAGGTCTAACTTGTATTTCATATTGTAATGAAAGGATGCTCACACACCAGCAGGATATTAAAACCATAAATATCACAAAAGATGAGTTCTCAAACATTGTTTCCTAAGAGAAATCTTTCCTTTTGCTCTGGATTAGGTGAGGAACCTCTGCTATATAATGCCTGAATTCTTTTTCATGGCATTCACTGTCATTGTCATGAGTGAATCTATTATTCGAGGTATCATTTGCCTCTTGGTAGTCCTTAATTCTATAAATACAAAGACTCTTGTGTCTTCTCCCAGCACTTGGGGCAATATTCTTTTCTCTTCTCTTCTTTTTTCTTTCATATCCTTCTAGTCCTTTCTCTTCATGAATAATTTACACCAAAAGCCATTAGGTGAGGAAAAATGAGTTAAGTATGGGCAGTGAAAGGGTGAGGTAAGCGAAGGTCTAGACCTGGAGATGAGAGCACCAACAGGGCCAAGGGGAAACCTATACCTTCAGACAGTTGAAGAGCAAGCCAATTTACCTTGTGTCTCATGGCAGAAAACTCTTGGCCTACTCAGCCTCTTTAGGGTCAGGTGCTGGGGGGTGGGGGCCGCAAACCTAGGAATAAAGTTAAAACACATCTGTTAGATTGATCTTTTTCATTGCTTTAACCAGTTCTTGTGTCATAGTAGACACAAATCACTAATTAGTTTACTTTGATGGTCAGTAGTATCTATGTAATTGAATTTTCAACTGGCTGTTTGGGAATCATAAAAATACATGTGTATCTATGTGTGTGTTTGCATACACATTATGTAGTAGAGAGATTGCTAAATCAAATTCTACTTCAAGCCTCACTTTCTTCATTCATAAAACAAGGTTAATGATAAATTTGTTAGTGAGATTGTGATGATTGCATAAATAAGCTGGCTGTGTTTTTTTATTATGGACTTCAGGTGTAGATGTTCTAGTGCATGCATATTAGACACAGCAGTCTAGCAAGGCTAATGGAGTCCTTCTCAAAAGAGTGTTTTTAAAATGTACCGGAATATATAGGGTTAAAAAAAAGAATGACTTATTGTGAAGTTCAGTTATAAAATATTAGTAAATACATTTGTGATATAATAATTTATGTTTATTGAAATATCTAATAAAGTATAGTAACAGTTTGAATATACCTGTTGAAATCTTGAAGCAAAGATGAGTATAAATGATATATCAAGCTATTGTGAATAACCCTGATGTGATATGAATGAATCTGACTTTTTTTGGTGACAAAGACATAGGTATTTCTAACAGTGCTATGGACTGTTTTTTTCCATCCATAAACAGAAAATGCTGTGTTACTTAGAAATTAGCATGAACAAAAACTGCTGACTCTTTCCCATTTTAAGTCATAGACCCCCCCAACCCCAATTCTCACCTCAAAACTTGGATCCCAGGTTAAAACCCTTTTGCTATGGGAATTGCGGGCTTCCACAGTCTTCCTACTCTCTCACCTTCTCCCAAAGTAAGAAGCAGAGTCTCCCATGCTAGCCTTGGAACTTTCTGTCCTTCCATTGTTGTTATGGGCTGCTCTCTCAGTCTGGAATTCCAGAAGCAGTGCTTATGTCGATGTTACTCCCTGTCATAAATTTGTTGTGTTTGGGGACATGAAGTAGAGGAGTCTATGTGTTCTTACACATGAAGAGATCTTTGAAATGTCCGGACTGTGTTTCATTGTTTGCACTTGGAGGATGTATGTGTGTGCCCAGAATCCTTTACAGTTTGTCATTTCTGGCACTGACCATGGGTGGCCTTGCTTCTGAGGAAACTAATGCCACCATAGCCTCTTGTGTTAAGAAACAATCTCCCTAGCCTCTGGCAAGCTATTTGTCCTCTAAACTTTATTTATAAACACCCCACAGCTAAGGCATCTGTTTCTTCATGTTAATTCTTCCTACTCCAGTCTTATAGCCCAGAAGGAGAGTTGCAGCCCGCAGGTAGGCCAAAAGAGAGAAGCTGGTAGTAAAAAAGCCAGACTGGCAAAGAGTGACTTGCCATAGGCCCTATTGCACAGACAGATGGGGATTCTGAGGAGGTGCAGTTTTATTCCTGACCTCCCCTGGAGGTTTAAGGGGTAGTGATGGAAGGAAAGCTGGGAAGCCTGAAATGAGCACAGGCGTGACTGGGCTTCTGCTCAGGCTACAGATGCAAATGAAGTATAGAAACCCAGACTCTGAGAAGAAAATACAGGACATTTCAATCTGGGGAATAAAGAAGCGGCAAGTGTGAGGATAAACTTTCTTCTTGCTTTTGTAATTGAAAAGGATAATTATTACGTGTGTCATTTTGCTTGGAAGGTGGCTTCTCCTCTCAGCTCAGAAGGGATCCTTAAGGAACAACGGGAATTGTGGAACTTTGCAGCTATTGTGGGTGAAGTGTGGAGGAAACTGGGTCACTTGGAGGTGACAATAAAGAAAAGAGAAGAATAGATGGAGCCCTGTACTGGCTTGTGAGGCAAGCTGGAAATCACCAAGGATCAGACTGAGGGTAGACTCCTTGCTGTTATCACATTAACTGTGGAAATTATTCTTTGAGAGAGCAGAGGGAGGAAAAAGATGGTGTGCCAGCATGCCACCATGACTGTCTGAGGACAGGATTTCCCATCTAAGGCATCTACCAAGAGCTAGTAGAACTCTCTGGACCCTGCTTTGAAGAGGACAGAGGATGAGAGCGTGATTAAATAAAAACCTGAGTTGGCCCTGTTAAAAATCAAATGAGTAGTAAATACATCAGTCTCCTTGGCAGAAAGCTACATATCACTAAAGACTTGGAATCATCAGCATTAAAGCCCCCTCTGAGGTTAATCTGCTTCATATAGTCTTGTCATTGTACCTGACTCTGGCTATAATCTTACAGATGATTTTTTTTTCTGTATAGTACAACCAAATCCCAAGTCTCACACCATTGGGAATGGCAGTATGATAAATCTTCCCTTACAGTCAGTTGTAACTTCACTTGGTTCAGGCATGTGTTAGGCAGTAGCATTGGCATTTTGTGGTGGAAGAATGGAAGGATAGACTGGGATCATATCTTTCTTATTGGAAGAAACAGGAGCAGAGACATGATTGTCCTCTTCTGTAGATGTAAGTCCTATACCTTTGCAGTCAAAAATAACAAGTGTATCAAGAAAAGTAAAGAGGAGAAGGAAAGTAACCTAAAATTTCACCACCCAGAACTGCTTTTGGTTAAACAATATATCTTGATTTTTTTTCTTCTCTCTTCCTGGTTTCATTTTCATGGGACAAATTATAGATTGGACAAGATTTATTTACTAGCTAACTACTATAATAGTAATAGTTAGGGGAGTAGTTAGGTAATAGAGGGGAGAAAATGAAGGCCAAGTCCCGGGTTTGAAGTTGCTCACTGTTCAATGCAGCACACCATATTGTCAGTTGGTCACTTCCCTACCTTCCCTTATTAGACAGGGAACAATTATTCCAGATGCTATGTCCCACACCTTAGTGTCTCCTTGCCATTTCGTATGATTCTATCTATCTATCTGTCTGTCTATCTCTTTCTTTCTCACCACACCATGAGTTTCTTTTGAAAATATTTCTTTTTATTATTTTTAGTTATGTATGTGTGCATATGTGCACATGACATTTGATGCCTTCAGAGGTCGGAGGTGTCCAATCCCCCTACAGTTGGAGTTATAGGCAATTGTAAGTCATCTGACATGGGTGCTGGGAACTGAACTCAGATCTTCTGGAAGAGCAGTACATATTCTTAACCACTGTGTCTTTGCGGCTCCTCTCCCCCCATGTGTTTCTTAAGTTGAGAATTCAGTACCACTTTCCCAGTGATTATGCCTTTTAAGAAACAACTTTAATTGCTACTTTGGGTTATGCCCAATTCTAGATACTTTAACATATATCACTTAACTTAGTCCTATTAATTTTTATATACCTAGGACTGAGCCAGTCTCTGGATGCAGAAGGTTGGCTAACAAGGCATTGCAGGTAGAATATGAGCCCTGGAGTTATACTAGGTTTGGATCACAGCTTCTTTTTTTTAAAAAACAAAACTTTTTTTGTTGATTATTTGTAGATTTCATATCATGCATCCTAATCCCACTCATCTCCCTGTCCCCTCGCTTCTACCCTCTGCCCTTGCAACCTCCCCA
>LZPO01089909.1:1266053-1283330 GCA_001675575.1 Neotoma lepida
GAGAAGGGGCAGCACAGGGAATCCCGAGTCTGCTTGAGCTTCAATATGGATGACTGAGAAAATCACTCAAGTGTCTGACAGCCTATTAGAGATCAGACCATGTTTTTTGCAAAGACAGATGGGAAGCCTGGATAGAATTTAAGTTCAGTTTCTAGGAATTTTTTTTTTAAATTATAAGCTTGAATACTTGAACTGGTGACTTTGGAATTCCTATTGTGTGGACCATGCTACCTTGAATGTGAAAATGCTCTTTATTGTCTTCTCTCCTGACAGGCATATCACAAATCTCTTTGAAGTCGTCAGCTCCTCCTACTCCATTATCTTATTTGATTTACCTCATGAGGTAGATAAGGCAAGCATTACAGTTTTCCAAAGGAAGATTTGAAGAAGACCTATTTGCAAAGTGACAGAGCTTGTGAGTGGCTATGCAAGGCCTGCAAGGCACGACTTCTGACTCCTAATTCAGTGTTTGTTCTATACCAGAACTCCTACTGAGGTCAGAAGTTTCTTGCTAGTCACTTGAGAGTATTTTTGGTTTTAATCTTCCTGGTTATACAACCCAAGGTATAGAAATGAATGCATCATTTGGGTTAATATATAAAAGTTATGCTTATGTATTGTTGTGAAATAGGTCTCTCTCTCTCTCTCTGTGTGTGTGTGTATGTGTGTGTGTGGTGTTTGTACACAAATGTGTACATCTACGTGTGTATGTCAGGGAAGGGGCATTTCAGAGTCATTTTGAAGCAGAAACTTCTAGCATCTCCTGAAGTTCTGGGTAGCACAGTAGTCCCAAAACAGGGGCTCACTGTATGGTTTTAGACAAGTTTTGTCCCTTTCCACTGCTTCAGTGTCTTTCCTGCAAAATGAGGTTGATACATTTAGTAGGGAGGCTTAGAAGACTAAATGGAGAACTGCTTGATCCTCCAGTTGTAAGTTTATAACATACACTAGCCACTGTCACCAGCGAACACAAGTACTATCTGGTGAAGTATGGCTCAAGATGGCTGTTCTACTTCCAGGATCCAAATAACATCAGGAATGCTTGAACAACTGGAGTGCCATCTCTGGTGACTTAGGGTTTGGCTTGGAGCTACTTCTTTAACCTTGAGAAAAATCCAGTCAGGGAAAAATCTGAGAGTGATGGATAAAACTAACATGGCTTGGGTAAGTTGTCTGGTGTCCTGTTTAGGGTTATCAATGCTGTGATGAAACACCATGACCAAAAGCCACTTGGGGAGGAAAGGGTTTATTTGGCTTACATTTCCACACATAGTCCACCACTGAAGGAAATCAAGACAGGAACTCAGGCAGGGCAGGAACCTGAAGGCGGGAGCTGATGCAGAGGCCATGCAGGGGTGCAGCTTACTGGCTTGTTCCCCATGGCTTGCTCAGCCTGCTTTCTTATAGAACCCAGGACCAGCAGCCTAGGGATGAAACCACATACACAACTGGCTTGGCCCACCAATATCAATCACTAACTAGGAAAATGCTCTATAATCTTGCCTACAGCCTGATCTTAGGGAAGCATTTTCTTAATTGAGGTTGCCTCCTCTCGGATGACTCTAGCTTGTGTCAAGTTGACATAAAACTAGCCAGCACATCTGGGTGTGATGGAATGATTAGTCTTGGCATACAAGTTCTTGAAAAAATGTGTTACTCTCTCAGAAGAAATAAAGTAACCAGGGTTAGAGTCTCCAGCCCAGTAGAATGACCCTTTTCCAGAAGTGTCTGTAACCTTTCTCATACAGTGGAGATGCAAATGCAGAGAGCGTCATAAGAGAGCAAAAGAAGGAAGAAGATGGCTAACCAGATCAATGGGCATGGAGCACCTCCCCACTGCCCTGTATAGAAGGACCAGTGTTCTATTTCATTTCTATTGCTGTGATAAAATATTCTGATGAAAAGCAACTTAAGGGAGAAAGGTATTTATCACAATTGCAGGCTACAGTCTGTCACTTCAAGGAAACCACAGTGACAGCTGGTCACATCACATCCACTGTTAAGAGCAGAGAGAAATAAATGCATGCCTGTTCAGTATTCATCTAGTTTTTTCCTACTCTTACATAGTCTAGGACCCACTCTCAGAGTGGGTTTTTCTACCTCAATTAAACCAACAGCAAAACTCCCTCACATGGTCCCCACAGGCCAACTCAATCCAGAAAATCCCTCGTTGAGCTTCCCTTCACAGGTGATTGTAGGTTATGTCAAGTTGACAGTTAGAACCTGCCATAACAACTAGACTCTAGGAGCTGCAGGCATTCAACAGAGGAGCTGGAAGGGAGACAGTGGGAAGAGGGATGCGCATAGACAGAGGATTTCAGAGGCTGGGAGAAGTGATAACCTTTCTATCACCTTAAAATAAAACAGCAGAATCTCCTGCACTGTCCTAAATCCAAATGTAGGAAGGAGTCTTTTAAAGATGGGTTTGGAAAACGATTTTGCAAAGCACATCCAAGGAGACACATATGATAAGGATACATCCTGGGTTTCCATGAGATTATCATCCTGGTTAGATCATGGCAGGGAAGAAACCATTTCAATTGACTTACTAAATTATACTTACTCTCTACTACGTAGAGTGGTAGGCTAGCCAAGCCTTGCAATTTTGTTTGAGCTAATGTAAATTATGCTCTAAGGAAGAAGTGACTTAGAAACGCACAAATCATTACCATGGCATCCATACTCTGGGTGAATTAAGTCCACCAGGGAAGGCAACAAGGGTTCTGCTTGATGAATTGTTCTCAGGGTCTGGGTTGGTGAGGCTGAGCATACCATAGTGTCCTTCTCTTTTGTTTCTTCCCAGCCTGTGGTTCTCTTTACGTTCATAAAAGCGTCTTTTATCAGATGAAGACATAATTATAATTCTTACTTTTAAAAAAATAGAAAACTGAGCCTTGGAGTGGTTTGGTTACCAAAACCAAATCCTATAGTGGTGATGGGGCCAGCATTTAAACAGAAGGCATGGTTCTATTGTCTACGCCCCTGACAACTGCATACTCTCATCTGCTTTGCAGTGTCCCAAACATATTCTTCCCCACCAGGATCTCGCTGGGGTGCAACCTGTGCATTTGTATTTTTTTAAAGTTCCACAGAGACTCTTCTGTGAATAAAAGGATGAGGATTGCTATAAATCATTAGAGTTAATTCTACACTGGGCCAGAAAAATAGATGTGGAGTTTTTCAAGGGTCTGGTAAATGCTCTATATATGTGACGTTCTCCAAATTCACCCTCTATTTCAACAAGCTCATATAAAAAGCCCTTAGTTCATTTATTCATTAATTCACTCAGAAAATGTTAATGGAAACCTACTTTATGTATGTGAACCATTGTTTTGGATATAAAGAATATGGAGTTTACGTTGTGTATAATGGAGGCAGATAGTAGGTAAATGTATAACATGTCAGGTACTGATAAGAGACATGAGAAACATAATGCAGCGTAGAAGGATAACTGATGAAGTGCAATGGACTGAGGATGAACGATTTACCTTGAAAGGAGGAAGTTTGGCTGGGTTTCCCTGGTTAGGTGGGAATATACAGAATAAAGTCATGAAGGAAGATATCTTAGCTACTTGTCTCATTGTTGCACAAAACTGTTGGCAAAAGCAATTTAAGAAAGGATTGGTTGAGGCTTATAATTCTGGGGTAGGAAAGTTACAGTGTCAGGAGCAGGAAGCACCTGGTCACATTGCATCCACAGACAGGAAGCAGACAGAGATGAATATTTGTTTTGGTTCACTTCCTCCTTTTTATGCATTTTAGGATCCTAGCCCATGGCAATGTAGTACCTACATTTAGGGTAGGTCTTCCCATCTTAGTTAACATAATGTAGAAAATCCCTCACAGATACGACATTTGGTTCCAAGGCAATTCTAGATCCTGCTAAATTGACCATTACTGTTAATATGAACCAGCAGTTGCAATGTTAAACATCTGCATTTTCCAATGGTCTTAGGCGACCCCTGTGAAAGGGTCTTTCAACCCCCTGAAAGGTTAGCGACTCACGCATGGGTTAAGAGCAGCTGATTCATTTTAGGGGGTTGAAGGACCCTTTCACAGGGGTCACCTAAGACCATTGGAAAATGCAGATGTTTACATTATAATTCATAACAGCAGCAAAATTACAGTTATGAAGTAGCAACGAAAATAATTGTGTGGTTGGGGTCACCACAACATGGGGAACTGTATTAAAGGGTCACAGCATTAGGAAGGTTGAGAACCACTGCTACAAACTGTCACAGAAGAAATTTAGATTATGAGCACAAGAGTGTTCTAAGTAGACAAAATTCCATTTGCAAAGTCCCCAATATTTTGAGCAGGCTGGCACATTGAACCGGAGCTCAATAGTCATAGGGAAGTTGTGGAAGGGAAAGTCCCAAAGGAAGCCAGGATGGAACCATGCAGCACCATAAACATCTAGGTAGACATATGAATTTTGCTCTTTGTGAAATGAGACAACTTGATGAGGCAAGAACTAGAGAAGCAACATGATCTGACCTGCCTTTTAAAGGAAGCAACTGAAAAGAGGGAAGAGTAGGAAAGGCTACGGCAATAATGCCTGGCTTTGGATCAGGGTGGTAGCATGGAAATGACAAAGCAGGTGTGGATAACCTCTGGATGTTTTCTGATTTTCTGGTGGATCATAACTGAAAGTCACAGTGCCAAACTAACTCACCTTGGAAAGAGATAGAGCTGGAGTGGACAAGAGATTCAAGGAGTGATCCAGGATACTCTGGAAGTAAAAATAGGAAAAAAGGAGGAGAGTTGACGTAAGAGATGGAGGAATGGTCAACAAGTGGAGAACGCTGTCAAACGCTGCTGAGAGGCTGAGCCAGATGAGAGATTTGGCATCTGGGAGTTTGACAGCCTGGGAATTGCTAACATGGGAGAGGATAATTTAAGTCCAGCAAATGTGGCTAGAAGTAAAGGGATGCAGAAAGACTAGCAGAAGAGGAGGTAGAGACAGCAGAGACAGATGCGTTTCATGTTAACTTAACTACAAAATTCACCAGGGAAATCAAGTCCTGACTGGAGGTGGCAATGGCAGCAAGACAGATTGTTAATGGTGAACAACAGTTTTGTGATGTTTCTTTTTCTCTATTCTTAGTTATTTTTCAAGACTGGGTCTTGATATGTAGCTCAGAATGGCTTTGAACTTGAAATCTTCCTCCTTCTTGCTCTGCTTTGAGTTCTGGGGTTATACATATGTGCCATGATGCCCAGCCAGTTCAGGATGTTTCTATGTAGATAATACTAGCTTAGAGGGGATACATTGATAACTGCAGGTAGGATATCTTTGAGGTGAGAGTTGATGAGACCTGACGCCCAAGGGGAAGTGGTGGTGTTAGAGATATTATGGGAAGGTCTTGCACTTGAGAAGCCAGAGTCAAGATTCAGGGAGGTGAGAGAGTTGGCAGCAGGCTTGTGTACAGTGTCATGTCCTATGATAGCAGTGTTTTTCAGTGAAGGAGAGGGGAAGTTCTGAGATAAATGAGGAAAGTGTCCTCCACCTGAGTTTACATCACAGAATGGCTAAGAAGGTTAACAAAACCAACTTGCCTTCATGTTTCTATTTTCAAAACACCAGTAATCATAACACATGTATATGACTAAGCTTTCTTTTTGTAGTGCTAATGAAGGCACCACAGGGCGTAGCACATGCTTGGGAAGCACTTTACTCTCAAATTACATCTCCAGCTACCCATGAGTTTTCAAGAACAATTTTTGGGAAGAACTTGGCAATTTCTGACATCATCTTTGAATGTTCTCTTCCTAATCAAAACACCACACATAGATCACCACTGAAAACTCATTCTCCACCTCGAGGAACATCACCTAGGGCCTTGTTTACATTAGATTCACTTTAAAACGTAACCTTTCCCCTTGGGTCTTGTGACCCCTTTTCTTTTTAAATATTGATGGCCTTCTTTTCACTTCTGAAATATTAACATGAGAGGTGACTAGGAGTCCACATATTTCTGCCCTATTCCCCTGCACATTAAAGAACTTTAGTGGACTCCTCAGTAGCTGTTCTCATCCTGTTTCTCCTTATACAGGGATTTTCAGGCTTGTGTACACTTCAGAATCCCCTGGAGAACTGTGAAAACACAGAGCAGTTGGCCCCATTCCCACAGCATCTGAATGGATGGCTCTGGGATGGAGCCTGAGCAAGTGTATTTCTACAAGGTCATACGCATGTTGCAGGCTTAGAGGCCACCCTTTGAGACATGTTGTCCTGGTAGAGACGGGGATTTCTTCATTCTCAGTAGTTTTTGAGTGAGGGCCAGGCAGCTGCAAAACCTCTTGCTGGACCTGCAAAAGTGGTGAGGAAGATGATAGGAACACGGCTCACTGCTCACCCCAGCCCTCTCTTTTGCCCACAGTAGCTCCTGAGTGACTCCTGACAGAGGAGGCCCTGGACTGGGTGGACCTTTGTCTCTCCTGCATAACATCTCTGACAATTCTTCTGTTTGTCCTCATCTGAAAACAGTTATGACGGCAGAATCCCTGGGCTGCTTCCATGTTTCAAGTCTTGATCCTTTGTGCCCCTGCCCAACCTCCTCTCACCCCAAATTGCCTTCCCCAGCTCAGATCCCTGATCTCTGGCTTTCCCCTGTGTGCTGCCAGCTGTTCCCAGTGAGCCTGTGGTACGGGATAGATGGTGTTAGTAATAACTCCCGCAGGTGACCATGGGGCAGGGCCTCCCATTTGAGTCTGGTGAACCTTTGATTTCTAAACAGATTAGCAGCACACAGAAGTGAAGCCTACAGGAAAGGGTGGAGGAAAAGGACCAGCTCTCCGCATGACACATGCCTGTGGTACATCATGACTGGCAGGTGAAGGGAAAATCTATTTGCAGCTCCCAGCAAGCTACACGCTTTCTAACGCACTTGCTCGACCTAAAAATATAACAAAGGGTGAGAGTAAGAAAACTTTAGCGTGGAGTATTTTCAAAAATTTAAAAATAGAAAGGCCTTCGGTAAATGAGAGTCACCAGTTGCTGTCCGGCTCACCACCTACAGGGCTATCAGGATTCTCAGCAGACAGCAAGTGGCCAGTATGACAGAAACAGTAACATTATTTCTGTGAACAGAGTCACATCACCAAGCGATGGACAGCATAGGTTATGTGTGTGTCTGAGTCAACTATGGAGAGACAAAAGGAACATGTGGTTGGCCACACTGATTGAGATTGACAATAAAGCAGTCTGGGAATTAATGAGATCCAATAGGTGTGGGGTTCACTTCTGGTTTGATGAACCACTTTGTCAGGCTTGCTTAGTCTGGGTCTCAAATCAGTGATACAACAAAGCCTGCAAAAGGACACTGAGTTTGTGCCTCTTCCTGTTAGGATGCTGTGTCAACCTCTCCACCCCCACAGTCTCTTCATTCATCCTAAGCTCTGTCAGGCGAATAGTTTGCTCTTGTTTTATTCTTGCAGCTTTTCTTAAGAAATAAACAAATACCTTCCCCATGAATGAACTGCACTGATAATGGATCTCATAAGAACATTTATCTGTCCAAGCCCTAGAAAGATCTTGGGGCATGGAAGTGGGGTCATATCAGCATCATGCAGAGGTCAAATGACTTATACTCTCTAAGGGATGCTATGATTTGGCTCATTGCGGTGTGCTCAGTGCGGAGGGGTTTAGAATGGAAGCACAAGTCCTCACAAACTTCCCCAGGGCACTGAAGGCAGAAATGTGGACTGCGGCCCCCGGAGGCAATCCAGTTCACTGTCTAGTTCCTGTACAACAGTTGAAACAGAAACAATTTTCCATAAATGTCTACTGATTGGATACATGGCTAATGGACTGGGCTGGCATTCTTGCCAAACTGGGGCATTTACTGACAAGGCTGTTGGATTGCATTTGACTGGAGATTTTTCAGTGAGAAGTGAAATGAACTGTTTTAGGGTACTCAAAAATCTGGCAGGTTATCAACACAACTGTGCCTGGTCACACATTTCTAACTATTGGGTTATCCACTGCATGACAGGGGTCAAGGCCAGCTGCTTCCAGAGAGACAATTAGCAAGGTCGCTGTGTCAACAATGTCATGTCCCCAAACACTAAGCTGACCTCAAAGCACGGCCCTGTTTCCCTGAGCAGCCTGTTTCCCTGTGAACAGTGTTATCAGGTCCCTGTGTTTGTAAATGTTGCTTCTCAAAGACAAATTGAGTTGATGAGTACTACAGGTTGCGAAATTTCCACAGCATTCTGAAAGTTCCATGAGGCTCCACAGCATGGATATTGATTGTTAAGATGTGAAAAGGTCATCATATTAAATGCACCCCAAACTGCTAAGGTTATATGGAGATACTTAGCCTCACACATAACCTGTGCAAAAAATGTCTCTGATGGAATTGACTAGGATATGGGAGACTGGAGGACTTTCTAGTATCTTTCCAAAAGCTCTCTTGGTAAGAATTCAGAAAGATGATATCTTCAGTATAGGATATTTTTAAAATGAGACTAGGAAGTATCTAGCTTAAAATATAAGGTTCAGAGTAATTCAGTGACTTTCTCAAGTCTCATCAGTAGTTTGAGGTAGTAGAGTGAGAAACCTGGACTTAGAATGTAACAGAAGATCGTAGGTCCTTCCATGGTACAATACTGCAGGCTCTTTTCATGGCTGAGTAGTCATGATTTCATGGAAGGTTAGGGATATTAGGTAAAAGAATACTACTGAGTATCTTTTGCATTCCTTGAATGGTATTGGGTATTTCAAATATATGGGCAGAACCAATTCTTAAAATATTTCTTTAAAATGGGTACTAAAAGCAAGATGTTTCATTTGAGTAAACAAAAGTTCAAAGAAGTAGTGAGACTACTTAAGTGTTAAGTATGTTAATTTGACTTAGAAAAACAAATGCTTGGTTTCTGTCTTAGTTAGGGTTTTTATTGCTGTGAAGAGATACCATGACCATGGCTACTCTTATAAAGGAAAAGGAAAAACATTTAATTGGGGCTAGCTTACAGTTTCAGAGGTTTAGTCCATTATTGTCATGGAGGAGAGCATGCAGGCAGACATGGTGCTGGAGAAGGAACTGAGAGTTTTACATCTTGATCCACAGACAGCAGAAACAATTGTGTGTCACTCTGAGCATAGCTTAAGCAAAGGAGACCTCAAAGCCCACCCCACAGTGACACACTTCCTCCAACAAGGCCACACCTACTCCAACAAAGCCAAACCTCCTAATGGTGCTATATTGCCTATGGGGACCACTTTTTTTCAAACCACCACAGTTTCTATTATCACACCCTAGGCTGTCAGCTAGATTCAGCCAGAGGACTCAATAGACAGACTAGACCCTTCCCTTATCAACTACCAGAGTACAAGGGCACCAACTTAAGAGAAGGTAGAGGCCATGGTGACCTTGGTACATAGTACACGGTTATGCACAACTTCGTTGGTTATCAGGAAGCTTAACAAAATTTGAACTAACAGAGTTCTAGTAAGAAATCTCAAGTTATAAACCAAGGCATTAATCAGTACTTATCTCTCTCTAAATCCCTACCTCCCTCTACTTCCATCCTACATGCCACCTTTTGAATGAGTCGCTTTCTCCAGTTCTAAAAGGACCCCTACAGTGCTTGTGGAATAGCTGGAGGAATACAATATAGATAAAAGCTCTAAGAAAGCTACTTTAAGCCAGCTAGTGTGACATATGATGGTAATCCCAGCACTTGAATGAATTAAGTAAATTCAAGGTCATGTTTGGCTAATTGATGACATCAAGGCCAGTATGAGATACAGGAGATCCTGCTGGAAATAAAGAATGAATGAGAGAAAGAGAGAGAGAGAGAGAGAGAGAGAGAGACTTAAAGCTAAAAAGAAGGACTAACCTCTTAGTAAGTGCATTTGTGGGTTTATGGGGTTGGTTTCTTCAGAATGAGCCAAGTTCTTTTCCTTGGATGTGACTAAACAGAGGTGTGGAACTACTTTGAGATTTGCATGAATTTTGCATTATATGATCTCCAAGGGTCTAAAAGGATCTAAGAGTTCTTGACCTATGGCACCAAAGGTAAGATGATCAATAGTTGACTGGATTCTTTGCCTTTTCTAACTTGTCATCAAGCAATGCCTTTGTTTAGTGTATGTATCCTATCCATCAAGACTGATGGCAATGGTAATGAGCCTTAATCTATCTTCAGTTGAAAACAGAGTTCTAGGACAGCTCTAGTAGATTATTTAGTGTTCAAAAGAGGATTTGGGGTGCAAGATCCTCCAAGTCAAATCAAGTCAAATAAATATGCATGGTCCTACTTGATGCTCAAGACATTGGAAAAAGAACAGTGGAATCTACCAGGAGACAAGACAGTCTGTCTAAGTCATCTCCTGGGTGTTGTCTGCCGCTTGCTGAAGCTCATCTGTGAATAGAGCTATGAAAGGGCACACATGTCAGGTGGAAGGTCAGATCGTTACCCTTTTAAGGTGTCTTCTAATCAAAGACTATGGTTTTTAATGAGGGATCTTTTTGCAGCATAAAGCCATGCCCTCTGCCAACTCCTGTTTTTTCAGAGGCAGAAAATCTTTAACACCTTCTCTCAAGTAACACATATATTAAAATGAAACACACATCAATCCTATGACTCAGCAGTCCACTTTTGGATATGTCCCCAATAGAAATGGAAGTTGTGTACCTGAATAATAGTCCACAACTGTAATCAACTCATGACGTGCATCAATGGCAGAATCACAAGTGAATAATGATGTATTCAATGAAGCCCCATACAGCAATGAAAATGTAGTGACCACCAATATGTGGAGCAATGCTGATGTAACTCATAGATGGAAGACTGAGTGCAAGAGATTAGACACAGACAGATACTGCCCAATTCCATTTCTATGAATTCCCCAAACAGCATACGTAGTCTAAGTGAAGAAAGTATGAACAATAGTTGTTTTTAGGGGGGAGAGTATTGCCTGAGATTGGACATGAAGACAATTTTGTTCAGAAATGTTCTGTACCTCAGATTGTTGGTGAATAAATAGAAACATTTATACAACTTTGATTTTTTTTTCAAATTTTGCTGATATATAAGACATAACTTACTTTAAAAAGGCATGGTGGTTTTTCTCCACTGGAAACTTGAGTTGTGCTCTGTATTCTTTCAGCATTCCACATTGAGAGGAAATATCCTAGCCTGCTGCTTTGGGGAACTGGTTCTAAAACAACAACAAAATTATTGTACTGATACTAATGTAACCACTAATTATAGAAGATACTCGACACACCATATGATTATGTGAATTTCAAAATGCACTGAATTAGACTTTGGCTTTCATATCTGCATTCTGCTTCCAACTCCACCACTTATATGTACATGTTGCCATTGTCTTTGGGGGCCTCAGTGTTCTCATTGATAAAATGGAGAGCTATTCATCAAATCATTGAATAAATGTTTATGGAATGCCTACTGTGTGCAAGGCACTACATTAGGTATTCCTGGGGAAGAGACAAATCCCCCTCTGGCTGGAGGAAGGTGAAAATTTATTATTAAGACATGACAATTCCAGTCAATGCCACATACAGCACACCACGGTAATGCTTTATCCTAGAAAAATCAGTAATTTTGCTAAAATATTGTTCCCAGTCTTCTGTGTATATAAATATTTGCATTTAATTGGAAAATTGACTTTGTACTGAGATTTTCAATTTCAAAAGTCCCCTTAGATGGCAATGTGTTATGAATTGAGAAAGATTTAACATATAGTGAGTTGGATATAATACAGTTGTTCAATATTTGGAAATCAAATGTATTCTGTGCTTAGTTACATTTCCTTGTTCCAGGAAACTATAAAATGAATAAACAAGTCACAAATGACATTATTTTTATGGATTTTAAAACATGCAAATAAATAATACAATTGTTTCTGGATATATGAAAGCATTCATGATAAACACAATACAAATATCTGTAATGTGCCTTTTTCTGTCCTGCCAGCCAGCTCCCTTATAATGACATGGAGACTTTTTATTAATTATGAAAGCTCAGTGTATGGCTTAGGCTTGTTCCTAACTAGCTCTTATAACTTAAATTAGTCCATTTATATTAATCTACATGCTATCAAGTGGCATTACCTCTCTTCCATCTTGCACCTCCTGTTTCCTCTCTGTGTCCCCTGGCTTCTCCTGAATGCCTAAATTTCTTCTCCTCTTCCTCTCTCTCCCCAGAAATCCTACCTACATCTCTTGTCTAGCTATTGGCTGTTCAACTTTTTATTACACCAATCACAGCAATACACCTTCCCACAGTATACAAATACCCCAAACAAATATCAACCGTGCTTGCTTATAAGCAGTGTCAAATTATAGAAGAGTATGTCTTACATTGGGCATCCCTGTAGTAGTGCCTAAGACCAGAATTTTAGTTCTCAGTGTTTATGGACCAGAGTATGAATCCAGAGCAAGGGAAGCAAGCATGTGCTATTGGCATCACTATTGTAGGGAAAAGAGCTCAACTTTATTGGAAATTCCAAGAACTATTTATTGTAAGTGCCTTTATATACAAGGTGGACCTGCTGTATTGGCAGTTCCATGGATTCATCCAAATTTGAACATAAAATATCATGGAAAAAAGGTGTCAGAACCTTAAAAAACCTGAAAGTTGAATTGACCATGTGCTAGATACAATGCCAAATCTATGCAAATGAAGTGCTGTGTTGGTATATCCTGATGTAACTCCTCCTTCTTCAGAGCTCCTCAGGCTTTCTCTAGCACTCAGTTGAGCATTGTTTGCCTTGGGTCTTCTTCATGTACTATTCATTTAGGCACATGCTGTTTGCATATCCACGGAACATGGAGAGACATTTTTGTGAATATTCTCTACATAATTCAGTAGAACAACTAGTTATACAGAATTCACATTATGTGACATCTTTTAAGTCATGGAGAAATGATTTAAGATAAAGAAGCATGATGCTTAATCTTGGTTGTCAACTTGAGAGGATCTTGAATCAATAAAGAGACATACTTCTGGGCAGGTTTGTGAGGGTGTTTCGTGGAAGGAATAACTTCAGGGGAAGCCCCACCCCAGAGTGGGAAGCAGCATCCTGTGGAGGCCCAGATATAAACAGTTTGGAGGGAAAAATGGGGTTGTCTTTTGCTTGCCCACCTTTGCTCCTAGGTGTGTGCATTTACTCTGCTGCTGTTGCTTTCTTTAGCTGACATTGGAATCCAGCTTCTTTGGCCCTCTGATGTTGACTGAAGACCATTGACTTTCCAGAACTTCTCCAGACCTTTAGCAATAGATTGGAACTGCTGAGGAATCCAGATGAGTGACCTGGGCAGGTTCTCAATCTCTCCAGTGTGCAGAAAGCTATCCTGTAAGTAAATGTAGTAAGTCCCCTTTGTGATGTATAGTCATTTTGTCGGTTCCCTTTTTCTAGAACAGGGATTCTCATACTGTGGGTCATGACCCTTTTGGGATTATATGACCCTCTCACAGGGGTCATCTATGACCACCAGAAAACACAAATATTTACATTAGGATTCATAGCAGTAGCAAAATTACAGTTATGAAGTGGCAATGCAAGTAATCTTTTGGCTGGAGGTCACCACAACATGAAGAATTGTATTAAAGTGCCACAGCATTAAGAAGGTTGAGAATCGTGATTGGCTGGTTGTATGCAAATACTATCCAAGCTTCTTTACTTTATTTATTCTGTCTCTAGGTATATGTACATATATGTCTTGGTGTGCACATGAGTGTATATGTGTGGAGGTCAGAAGTTGACATTGGGCATCTTCCTCAATGGCTCCCTGTCTTACTTTAGGAGACAAGACCTCTGACTGAGTCTGGAGCTTGCTATTGTAGCTAGACCGGCTGGCCATTTGAACCCCTGAATTTGCCTGTTTCCACACCTACCAAGCTCGGGGATTACAGAACACTCAGCTTTTATGTGGGCACTGTGATTCCAAACTCAGGTCCTTGTGCTGATTCAGCAAGCACTTTAACCAGAGCCACTGCCATGCAAATACTGTGAGATATGAACATTTGTGGATTTGAGTATGTGTATGTGGGAGGTACTCCTACAACCAAAGACTGTTTGAACTGACTGCTGTTTCTCTTGGAGGGCTTAATCTCCTCTCCTAATTCCTTTATATACCTGTGAGGGTTAAATGTACTTTGGAGGGTTTTAGAGACTTCACTTGGGCTCTTGAATTGGGGTACTGTCAGTGTGGCTAAAACAGAAAAATCTGAGAGCATGTGACCTGGGAAAAGATGGAAAGGACCAGAAGGACCATCTCTGCAGGGAGGTTAGCGTGTGAAGAACGGATGTTAACATGTGACTGCATACAAAGCTGGAGAGCAGGTGTGGGGCTGCTCCGTAGATTATTCTTGATACTTTTCTGTATTCTTCAACTATTTCAAATTAAAAAAAAATTAGGTTGCATCAGCATTAATTTGTTTCAGGGGAGCTCTGATTGAATAATTATGCAGAGCAGTTATGTGTCAAATAGTAATAAAATTTGCCACTAGTTCTTAAATTAAGTTAATGTACCTAAGTATAATTTCGATGGAATTTGACTAACAAAATATTGAGTTTTATCCAAAATGTCATGGTTCAATTTTTATTCTAGTTGGGAGATCTCACTTGATAAACTTTTGATTATGTTTCCAGTTGTCTTACCAGAGCACTTTGTAAACAGGGGGGTAATTTATCCATTTTCTGGTTGGGAAAACTGTAACTCCAAGGAATTTAGTAATTCATTTGTGATCACTCAGCAGTGGAAAGTCAGGAGAACAATACAGTGTCCTGCCCTCTTTTATATCTGTGACCTCTGCCCCACCCCAAATGATCTAGAATACAGCTTGGAAGACACATGCATGTGAGTGGGTCAGCACAGGGCTGTGGGGTGGGAGGGAAGTGTGGGGATTATAATCTTTACACTCTAGGGTTTTATAATCTACTAAAGATGGAAATAAACATAGCAGCCATTTAGCTCATCTGACTTTCCCAAGTGTGAGGCAATTGGCACAGTGGGTTTCGCCTAGAGTACCAACTGAAGCAGCTACCCCACAGCTGTTTACCCAGTGATCATTGTGTGCCGAGACTACTGTTAGCACTGTTCATTTCTAGACTCTGCCAAGGTTGCCAAGTCCCTTTTAACCTTTCCTTAGATGTGCCTGCCCTGTATTTTGTCCCCTAAGAGACAAAGGGCAATTTGTTTGTAACAGGAGGTATTTTGAAGACCAAACAAAGTCAGACTCAACAACCACAATATTCAGTTCAGCCCAAACTTGAAGACCACCCCTCCTTTATAGGAGTGCTTTTGAATTTCATGGCACTACATAACTCAAACATTTCAAGCAGTTGAACTTGCAACTTGGACTCAGAACCGTACTTTCTGGAGAGAACTTGATCGGTTGTTGCAATGGTCAATGGGTAAATACAGCAGAATAACAGCTGTGGACCTCTGGGCCTTTGACACTTATGACTGATGGAAAAAGCCATTTGTATCCCTTGATTTACATGTAAAAAGCCCAGTGCAAAATTACAGCTGAAAGGTTTGTTTTTCTTTCTGCCTCTTCTAGCTGAATGACATTTTAATGGAGGCATTCTTATGGCACAAAGGCAAGTGGCTTGGCCTCCTCTATATATTTTCCAGACCCATCACTGAACCCAAGAATGATTAAATATCCCTTCCATCCTGGGGTCCTGAGAACTGCCCCCTAATTCCCATGCTGCTCTTACACAGTTAGCACCCCCAACACATTCCATTTGGTCTTTGTGTTGTCATAGCAAGCAGTGTCAGAATAGGGGAGGTCAAAATTTCAATGGGAAAAACAGGATCACTGCCAGCAATAAATTCTCCTGTGGCTTTGGTGGGACCCAGTTAGAGAAAACCTTGGATGTTCTGGATCACTTCCAATTATTTGTATTTTTCTTTTACTTTTCATCATAGCCCAAATTCTCTCTCAATCCCTCCCCAACAATGGTCAATCCTGCCCATCGGTGTCCAAATGATAGTCTCTTTACTGGCAAGTTGGACCTGTGACAACGTTCATTTCTCCTCCCTCTTTTTACCTACATATCCCTATAGATGGTGAATTACTCAGTCAATGAAAACTCAATTCTTGTGGATTATGACTTCAGAGCTTTTCTTGAACCCGTTCATGGATTTCCAGTCTGTTCTGATTGTCGCATTTCAGTTGTGATTCAGAAGTCTGTGCTAGCCCCTTATTCCCAGACTCCTGTCTTGCTCCTCTCAAACAAACACATTTTTCTCACTGCGCAGTTACCTTCTCATGGAGCAAATCTGACTTTGTCACTACCAGTAGCTCACTATTGCCCTTATGATAAAGTTCTTATTGTGCCCTTGATCTTCAGGACCTCATCCCCTAAGACACCTCTAGCATGCCTCCCCATGTCCTGTGTGGTTTGCTTTGTTTATACGTACTGTGACTCAGATAAAATGCACTCTATGTTTGTTAGATCAACAATTTGGGGCCTCAGGGACCATTCATCCTTTTGTTTATGATTTTGCTATTACTTCTACCTACCACCTACAGGCACACATAGCCACACACAGATACACAGACACACAGATATACAGACACACACACACACATACAGAGACACACAGACACAGGCACACACACAGTCACACACAGGTATACAGACACATATATACAGACACACACAGATACAGACACACACAGATATACTCACACAGAGACACACATATACAGACACAGACACACAGATATACAGACACACACAGATAGAGACACACACACACAGACACACAGACACACACACAGACAGACACAGACACACAGAGACACACAGATACAGACACACAGACACACACACAGGAACACACACACAGACACACAGACACACACACAGAGACAGACAGATAGACAGACAGACAGACACATACACACACACACACACACAGAGAGAGAGAGAGAGAGAGAGAGAGAGAGAGAGAGAGAGACCGGCCCAAATCAACTCTGCTGTTTCTTAGAAGGCTCCAGCAACCCTAGTTCCCTTTCCTGGCACTACCACAAACCCAATTTCAATGTTCCACAATTAGAATCTGTCATAGGCTGAGTTTCCTAGTAGAAGACCCCAGAGTGAAGATTTCTGGGTAATTGATTGGTTAAAAAGCATTTCCAGGGATAAGTAGTATGGGAGGAGGAAGCATTGTTGAGCCAGAGGGAGGGTAATTTTGGGGCAGTCTCTGGACCAGCTCTGGAGACAGTAAAGTAAAAATCTTAGAACTGTAAAACACAGGGGCAAGGAGCTTCAGTGTTTGATTT
>LZPO01089909.1:1308490-1358027 GCA_001675575.1 Neotoma lepida
GAGCCTGGCTTGGACTTTTGAAACCTCAAAGCCCACCCCCAGTGACACACCTCCTCCAACAAGGCCACACTCCTAATTCTTCACAAATAGTGCCACTCTCTGATGACTAAGCATTTAAATCTATGGGCCTATGAGGGCCATTCTTATTCAAACCACCATATCTCACTCCCTGGCCCCCATATGCTTGTACCCATATCATAATGCCTAAGTATATTCATTCCAACTTCCCTAAACCCTGTCCAAAGTCTCTTCTGAGACTCATGGCAATAATTTAACTATAAACCCCTGTAAAATCAAAATAAAAAATCAGATCACATATTTTCAACATACAATGGCATATGATACCTACTACCATTCCAAAAGTGGGAGGAAAGGAGCATAGTGAGGAAATACTGGACCAAAACGAGACATAAAACCAGCTGGGAAACTCCAAATTCTGCATCTCCATGTCCAGTGTTAAAGTGCTCTTCAGATCTCCAACTCCTTTCAGCTTTGTTGACTACAACACACTTTTCTATCTTGGATTAGTTCTACTCCCTGTTAGCAGCTCTCCTCAGTAGGTATCCTATGGCTCTGGCATCTCCAATATCTTGGAGTTTCTAAGGCAATCCAGGCTTCACCTTCACAGCTTCTCACAAAGGTCTCTCTGAGCAGGGACACCCCTGGACACATGCCTGGCCTCCGCAGCTTTCCTTAGTCACAGAGGGAGATTCCGTAACTCTTTTCTTGTATCCTTAACTCTAAAGCCAGAATCATGTCGCCAAAGCTGCGCAGTCCTGCTGCTTGCTGGGGATGGAACATGGTTTTAATTACATCCACATCAGCTTTTTGCTGTTGATTGATTTCTTCACTGCTTAAGCTTTCCTTTAATTACTTTTTATAAGTTGGAAGCTTAGCTGGGTGGGGTCTTGCCCTGAGGTTACCATCCTTTTATTCCATTTAGCATCAGGTTTTTCTTTAAACTTCTTATCTCCTTGAGCACTGGACAGCTCTATTACTCTTCCTGGGGCTCTTTTTCTCTTCAAGCTGTATATTTTGTATTTTTCTTGCTCATCTTGCTCTTTTTAATTATAGATCTGCATAAAAGTAACTACTAATAACTATATGACAGCCAATACTAAGCTGTCTTGAAATCTCCTCTGACAATGCCATTAACCCAAAGTTCTTCAATTTAGCCTGTCAGAGTTTACAAGAGCCGAAAGCAGCCACATTCTTCACCAGAATGGTCTTTAGGGCACTTGCTAATATTCTTCTCCTCAGAAACCTCTTGAGATGGGTCATCATAATCTACATCACTCTCAGTACCACTGTCTTACATGCTCCTACTAGTATGGTCCATTAAGCCCTATTTAAAGTGTTCAGCTGCTTTCCTAATCCCATCAACAAGCAGCATGGTCTGGCCTGTCACAGCAATATTGCATTCCTGGTACCAACTTCTGTCTTAGTCAGTGTTCTGTTGCTGTGAAGAGACACCATGACCACAACAACTATTATAAAAGAAAGCATTTAATTGGGCTGGCTTACAATTTCAGAGGTTTAGTCCACTATCATCATGGCCAGGAGCATGGTGGCATGCAAGCAGGTACTGGAGCAGTAGTTGAGAACTGTATCCTGATCCACAGGCAGAGAGAGAGAGAGAGAGAGAGAGAGAGAGAGAGAGAGAGAGAGAGACAGAGAGAGAGACAGAGAGAGACAGAGAGAGACAGAGAGACAGAGAGACAGAGAGACAGAGACAGAGACAGAGAGACAGAGAAGATACATAAATACAGAGACACAGAGACACAGAGAGACAGAGAGACAGAGAGACTGGGCCTGGCATGGGCTTTTGAAACATCAAAGCCCATGTCCAGTGACATACTTTCTCCAGCAAGGCCACACCTCCCAAGTCTTTTCAAATAGTGCCACTCCCTGATGACTAAACATTCAATTATATGAGGCTATGGGGGCCATTCTTATTCAAACTACCATAGGAGGTATCTATAAAATGGATATATATGTATACATGGGCCCATCATTGCCCTAACACAATCCAAATGGAAGTTTAGTTTATAGAACTGGCAATGTCAAGAACTCTAAAAAAAAAAGGATGTGCATATGTATTTAGTGATGGGAGTATGGGAAGAGAATGCTGACAGGCCAGAGCAACAATAAAGCTTTCTTCCTGTTTACTGTGTCACACGCACCATGACCTAGCTCAGGCAGTTATTTAGACAATGCCACATAACAGATTTCCCCTAAAATCCACTTGCATAAAAGAATCACTTATTTGTTACTTCACTGTATGTGAGTTGGCTACAAGTTAGCTGATCTAAGCCGGATTCAACTAGATTTTGTTAGCAGGCTGTAAATTGGATTTGGGTAATGTCCTCTCATTTCTCATCCTTCTGGGACTTGCAGAATGAATATAGAAGGTGTGTTCTTTCTGTGGTAATGAGAGGCACAACACGGCAAGCTCATTTCAGCCTCTGCTTACATTTATTAAGTCCTTTGATCTGAGTCAATCATGTGGTTAAGCCTGATGTCCAGGGACAGGGGGTACTCCCCTCTGTACCAAGGTCATGGGAAAGCTTTAGATGTAGGTGTATGTCAGCAAGGAGGTGAAAAAATTGGAATCAATCATTTTATTTACCAAATTTTATGGTGCTGTGTACAGGCTTTCTAATGGTCTTACCACAGGGCTTTGGCATTTTGTATTCAGATATTTGAAGCAACCACTGGATTGAAAGGCCAAGACTGTGATTTTTCATCTTTGATCTTCAGGACATAGCAAACTATACAGTACTTAGGACCATAGCAGTCCAACATGAACCCATGGCTGCTCAATAAATGGAGTCTTCAAAAGAGAATTGAATTGAATTGAAATAATCCAAAGAAAGCCTTACAAAATGGGTCTTTTATCTACCCATTAGATATTCTTTCCCTTAATACAGTATGCATAAAGTAGCTACAAGTTTTGTTTGAGTCTTCTTACATTCACAGTAAGATGCAATTTTGAAACATCTATCAACTAATCTTTCTTTTAAACATGAGCTATTTGAATGGCAACATAAAAGAGTAATTGTGAATGTTGACTTTCCCAGTTGAATCTCATTGTTCAGTTTGGCCCCCTTTGCTAAGAACTATTATTCTTCCTTCCTTAATAGTCAAAAGTCTATAGTTTATCCATTTTTCTTCTTTTACAACTCGTTTTCTTCTGTCAAATTTGTTTCTAAACCATACACCATTATATCTAGCCCAGAAAGCTTTTGTACCTAGTTTAATGATTACACACAATCCATCTGCTCTCATCTGTATTGGACTGTATAACACGCACATCCTCAACACTGTGATTGTTATACTTAGTGAAAACTGACTGTGTGCCGAAAACTGAGTTCCATCATATGCATTATCAAATTATGTGATGAGAAGGCTGGGGAAGGCATTTGCCAGGTACCTTAAATTCTCCCTTCTCGATTCCCATTGAGACCATGGAAAATGAGCTGACCTGCGTGATCCTCACTTTCATCCTTTGTAAGTGGGAGTTCATGATTGCCTCATCAATCATGCAAAGGAGCTGTATGTGGAGGTACATTAGAAATGCACCACCTTACTCAAACCCTTAGGTGTTTTTACTACAATCTCTTCTACTGCCCCCAGACTCTCATGCTGCCAATCTTTCTATCAGCAGGAAGCCTGCTTCTTTGTTTCTGCTTCCCTTTGCTGACAAGGCACATTTGGCCTTCTGTCTTGAGAAATTTCATTTCCCCTGAGCCTTTGTATTTGTTTGTTGAACAAACCACACATCACTAGCAATGTCATATTCCCAGGCATCCTGATGTTTCTTGATTAGTTTTGCCTTTGTCCTTGCACTTCACTCTTTCCCAGGCTCTCTCCTCAAAAGAGCTACAGACTGTGTCTTAGCATGTCTACACTGGCCAATGAGTAAATGGGATTTGGGGAGCTTCTGATTTTTAAAATGTTTGTATAATTGATATTTGTATAATTGGTTCCAAATAGTTGATTATTTTGAAAAATAATATGTTATTTAAAAAAGTAGTTGACCTAACTATTCAGCCTTATTGTTTCTATTTGGGGCCTTCATCCTGTTCTTCATCTCTCCCTTCACAGAGAAATAATGGTGAAACCAAGCAGGCAGAGCCCCTGCTCTCTATTTTACAGTCTTACTCTTGCACACTTGTGGTGTTTGTGCATGCACACAAGTGCACGTGTGTATGGTTGTGTGTATATGAGTGTGCATGCATGTGTGCATGCATGTGAGTGTGTGTCTGAATTGGTGCCGGGCATTTCTACTTAACTTGTCTTGGAAAAATCACAAAGCAGACATTACATGCAAATGAAGCCTTTACACTGAATGCACATTTCTTGAGCCAAGGTTTCCCAGTAATTTGAAAATCATTTGCAAAGTACTGCAAAAATTAAACCATTGTTTGACCCATGGTTATGTAAGCATAATATTCCCACTCATACTTAGTGCCAGGTGCAGTGTAGTTTCGGCAAAATAATACCATCTATTTTTTTTTAAATCAACGTTGTTAATTAGAATTGTAAGAGTTCTGTTCACATTAATTTCTAAAGATTTAAGGGCCTCAAAGATGCAGGCACACAAGCTGTAATATAAGGAATCTGTATCCCTATGTTTGCATACAATAAGCAATATTTCCACTAAATACTTTTATTTGAAAGTATTTCCAAGAAAAAAATTCTTCAGAAAGGCCTATGTACTGCTCAAGTTTGGATGGCATACAAACTTTAACCTTTTCTCTGAGCCATCTTCAAAAGAAGGCAAGAAAGAAGGTCTATTCCTCCCCATCCTCCTGCTTCTACCTTGGTAGGTCTGGGGAAATGGTCTGAATATAAACATGATATATCTTTGAAATCCATGACTCTATGTCAAAAGTTATATTTAAAGAGGAAAATAAACATGATTCTTTTTATTTTTCAATATGATTTTATTCTTTATTTTATCTGTGTGCTTTCTTGATGTATGCTTGTGTATCACCTGAGTTCCTAGTGCCTGCAGAGACCAGAAGAGGTATCAGATCCTCAACAGATGCTTGTGAGCTACCATATGGGTGCTGGGAATTGAATTCCTCCAACCCAGGGCCCTCTGAAGAGTAGCCAGTACTCTTAATCACTGAGCCATCTCTCCAACCTCTCAAAAGTTATTTTTGAAGTGTTTTTCATATACAACAGAATATTTTTTGTTCTCATATCTATATCTATAGATATATGAGATAGGCCATACCTCTATATGAAAAAGTAGAAGATAGACGCATACACAGATACATGGAAAGAGGAGAAATGTATGTGTGTGTATGTGTGTGTGTGTGTGTGTGTGTGAGAGAGAGAGAGAGAGAGAGAGAGAGAGAGAGAGAGAGAGAAGCAAAGCAGCTCTTCATTGGTTTTGACTGGCTTGAAGCAGGTAAAATGAGACAGTATCTGCCCTCCTATGCTCATGATGTGTGCCCATCCCAGTCCTTCTCTGATTCTATAGAAGGAGGCACTAGGAAGGACTGACCCTGTACTTGTGTGTGCACTTTCAGAAGTACAACAGGAAAGGGCTCAATTGAATGGTCTGTTCATTATCCCCTAGGAAGGCAGTTTTCAGGTATATGTAATGAAGCTCCAAAGAACACCCAACAGTGCAAAACAATTGTTGCCTGTCACACCTGCCAGCTTTTTAATGTACCCTTATTAAGGCTTGCCATCCCACCCCTTTTCATTGTGTTTCCCCCTCACTTCTGTTTCCAATACACTACCCACATGTAAGCCTTTGTCTCAGCCTCTTGGTCCTAAGGAGTAAAACAATTGCTGAAAAGCAGGTGAGTCAGGTTATTCTGGTGCTCAACTGCAGAAGAAGATTTAAGTACAATATGTCCATCTTACATTTTGATTCTTTTATTATTATGTCATTATCTTTAACCATATAATATTGTATTGTTTATAATTACCTATTGGTACAAATAATACACAAGCAGATTATGATCATCATCATGATTTTGCTTTAGAGGCAATATTCTACTATGTAGCTGAAGCTGGCCTGGAGTGTGTTATGTAGTCTAGCATGTCTTATAATTAATGATTCTCCAGCTTCATTTTCCTCAGTGCTGGAATTACAAGTAGGTGCCATGGCATCCTATGTATGCAGATTAGTAAATGGACACTATATATGTATATCCATGTATCGCAGAGCTTCAGCTCCCCAAATACACTTTCCCATAAAACAATTGAATGTGGTTTACATACTGTGTTTTGAACTTGACTGCATTTGCATCTAATAGAAATCATTGCTATGAGTGTAAAATGGTAAAAAGAAATCTGAAAACCAGTTTGACTATTTTTTATGAAATTAAAGCTAGTTTTACCACAAGACTCTACAATTCCTCTTCTTGATACTCACCCAAGAGAAAATGGAACTGAATCCATGCAAAGACTTATACAACAATGTTCTCAAGTCTTTAATGATAGTCCATACTTGAAAGAAGATAAATTCTCATCACTGGGTGAATGGTTCAAAAACCTATTGTGTTCCTACAGGGGAATGATGTTCCTACAGTGGAGTGATAATACAAAGGAAAGATCTGATGCGCCAAACCAAGTGGGTGCATCTCAAAAGCAAATGGCAGAGGAAACCAGACATACTGTATGAGTCCATTGCAAAGAGCCTCTAAAAACGATAAATCTAGTTTTTAGTGACACAGACAGCTCACTGTTTGTTTGGGGCCAGCATGAGCATTTGTTGTGAGCAGCAGAGGTAAAATTTGGAGGATGATGGAAATGATCTGTATCTTGATTGTGGTGGTCTTTTTACAGTTAGATACATCTGCTAAAACCCAGGTGCACTTAAATGATTTATCTACATTTATTTAGTTATGGGCAGAGTGGGTGCCATACAGGCCATGCTGTCAAGTGTCTTTACCCACTGAGCCATCTTATTAGCAAACATTTTGTTTCGTGTTTTTAAAAAAATGTGGAAAACAGTTTCTAAATTAAAAGGATCAGTTTTTCAAGTGCAGTTACTAGGATCAGTGCTTTTACAAGATGTGACTTTTCCTCCTGGGGACATCACGGTGCCTTCCCTTGTATTAGAAACTTAGGCCTGCCTACTGTTTCTTAAGTGGTAAAACTGGTGGTCAGTGTCAGCCTAGGACATCTGCCCCCTTGCTTGGAACCTGCCTCCTGGATTTCTCAGTGTTGTCTGTAAATAGCTTCCCTGCTTTCACAACTAACAGAAAAACAGGCCTTGAGCTGATTGCCTTTGACTAGGGTTGAAATGTCCTTCAATTCAGTTCAGAGCTGGCACACAGAGGGTGCTTGTGTGTATCTACATTTTAATTCTAGACTTCTCGTGAGATTAACAAGAATTAATTTTAATCAGTGTCTTCAAGTTATCATTCTATCCTTGCCATAGCTGGCAGGAATCCTCAAACCCAGCTACCTCATTCTAGTGGCCTTTGCTACTGTGTCTACCTGTGAGCACACCAATCATAGAAGCTATGCTGATGTCTGTGTCCCTTGCTGTGGGAAGGTAAACTACTGGGTATGTCGTGTGCAGTCTTTTTCCTTGCTTGCATCTTCTTCTCTAGGGAGGAATGCTGACAGCTGAGCAGGCTGCCTCATTAGAATTCACTGGGTGAGCTGATTCCCCTGTTAACTGACGAGGGAATTTGTGCATCAAGGGGGTGGGTGAGAAGTCTATTCTGTCAGAAGTCTGTTTCCTTCCTGCTTTGCTGTCAGGAGGGAGGGAAGGCAGGGATACAGTCCACAACGGCCTGTAGCAGAAGACATCAGGACACACCCCACCACTGCCTCACCAATATGGCCTTATTTCAACATATTGCACACACCACATACTCGTTTTTAAAAATGATGACTAGGTTTTATCCCCCCTCAGAATACAAAACCTCATGTCAAATTGGTATTCCTTTCTTTTCAGAGGCCCTAATCCACAGGACTTTTGACCCTTCGCTAAAAGGGGTAAGGGAAAGAGAGAATGTTTCTTTAAGTTACATTGAAGCGTTAGCATTCTGCCTGTGATCATACCACAGGAAAATCCTCTCTGCAGTAATTTGCCTGATACAGTGCAAAGCAAGATCTGCACTTCTCCTCCAGTTCTGTGCATTACTGTTCTAACTACAGGGAGTCTTCAAGACTATCAAGTTAAGCTCTTTTGTTTTATGAAAGCAGAAGGCAAAAGGAGTATTAATCTTCCCCTAGTTGTAGAACAGAAACATCAGATGAATTCTAAAGACCACTTCCCTAATAGGAGATGTTGACCCTTGCCAAAACCATGCCACACTGATTCTAAGTTTTAGACTCTAAATGTTCCTCTTTTATCTTTTTTGGCAAAATTTGAATCAAAGTGGTTTATGAATAATGGCATGATTACTAGTGCGTGGAAATACGTTCAGGGTGATTTACCAACCTCAAAGGAGACAGAGCCCTTGTCTCAGGAGCCCTGAAGGGCTTTGCCTCGTACTTGAAGCTGTTTGGAACAGGATCTATTTTTCAGGAGATGACAGGAGCCATGAATGGTGTTCTCATTAGAACTGGAAGGGGACTAGCCTACTACAATTGAACAGTAAAGAATGAGGGAAGGGTGCTGAAGAAGTTAGTGATACGGAGAATACAGGATGTCTTCTTCTCTTTCATCTCCTTTAAGTTTTTCTTTCGTTTTTGTTCCTCTTATTTTCAAACTAAAAGGAAGTGTTGCTTGGGGGAAAAATCCAGACAAGAAAGAAAATCACTTCACCATGGTTGTGTATTCCTATGTGCAATGTCCCATTGCTGGGACAAAAAGCACCACGAAAACACCTGCAGGAGAGGACAGAATAATCTTAGATCCATTTCCGGTGGATCAGCCTGTGGTCTCTGGGCTCTGGGTTTCTGGGTCTGTGGTGAGGCAGAACAGTGTGGTGGCATAAATGTAGAGAGGAGGCTGTTCACCTCATTGTACACAGGAAATAGGGAGACAGAGACAGGAAGAGGCTAGAGGAAAGACACCTTAAAGAACTCAGGCTCAGTGAACCACTTCCTCTGGCTATGCTGTGCCTTCTAAGTTACCAGACCCTCCCCAAATAGCATCAACAGCCTGGAATTAACACATTAGCCAGTGAGAGGGACATTGCATATTCAAACTGTAATGCTATGTAACAAACCATACTAAAACTGAACAATGTAAGGAAAAGACTTGACCCTGATATTTATGTAAGACTTCGAAGGGACAACATAACTCTGTTCTTTGAGATGCCTGAACCTCAACTAGGAATGACTAGATGGTCTAGGAGCTGGATAAGCACTTCTATCTTTTTTATATGATCTCAAGTCCTCTCCATGTGGTCACGTCATATGTTCTTTCCAACACTTATGGAAGCCGCTGGATAGCCAGACTCCTTAAATGATGCCTTAGTGACATTTCCTATTGCTGTGATAAAATACACTGACAAAAGCTACTTAAGGGAGAAAGGTTTTAGTATAAAATTTGAGGGGATCATTCCATCATAGTGGGGAAATCAGGAGGCCAGCTATATTGCATTGGAAGTCAGGAAGCAGAGACTGAACAAGAAGTGGGGTCAGGTGTAAATCCTCAAGGCTTGTCCCCAGTGACCCACTTCCTCCAGGAAGACTCAATCTCCTAAACGTTCTCCCACCTTGCCAAACAGTGCCACCAGCTGGGAAGCAAGTTTTTAAACACAAGTGCCTATAGAGGACATTCCTCATTCAGACCACAGCACATGGCAGTAGGTTTCACCCACCCAAGCATCCCAAGAGACCTGAGCAGAAGCTGCTGCATGTTTTCTCTTGACAATCTCAGAAGTCTCAGAGCATCACTTCTACTTGTGTGCTACTGGGGAAGCAAGCTACTGAGGCAAACCCAGATCCAACAAATCTTTTGACTCTACTTCTTGGGAAGAATAACAAAGACTATTTGATCGATCACTTTCAATGAGTCCCCAGGATCATATTTACAAATGTTAGCCACATGCCTTAGAGATGACTTATGTTGACATTGTTGTGTGCATTTGACCACATGTCTTCTTTGATAGTATAGATGCCATTATTCTGCATGTAAGGAACTATGCATTGGGGTATTGGTTTGATTCTATTTATGTTTTGTTTGACTGTAGTAAGAGGTGGGGAGGGGCATGTACTGTGAATTCTGCTGCAGCCAGTGTTCCAACAGTGTAGGTCTCCTGAGACTTTGATCAGTGGCTTTATACTAAAAAAATCCATGATGAGTGTTCACAGTGGTCTGTCTACTGCTCCGAGTAACTCAGAGAGGTATAATCACACACATTATCTTATTTTGTATTCCCAGATGCTCCGTGATGTCAGTACAGCAGAAATGTATCCTACCTCCTTAGGAAAATCGAATGGATGATACTTTAATCCTTATTTACCAGATGAATTCAGAGATGTTAGCCAACTTAGCAAGGTCACCTAGTTAGTGACTGAAAAGACTAGCTTCAAATCCCATCAGCCTGGCACCCCAACCCATCCCTGAACTTTCACTCATCGCACATTTGTAGATCAAAACAAAACACCAGAAATCACCTTCCATGCTTCATTTGCAAGAGTAGTTACAACAGGCACAGAAGCATGGCCATCCCATAGACTGGAGTGTTAACCTTTCCTGAAGTGTGTTTTGTGTTGCCGGTAGCAACCAAGTTCATTGTTGCTTCTACTTGGGGGAGCTACTTCCACAGGCTTAACATTTTGAGTAATGTTTAAGGGGAGTGAGGGTATTATTGATATTGTTGACTGGAGAGGGCTGAAAAAAATCTTGAAAACTAAAATAATAAATTGAGAGCAACCAGATTCTGAATTTGAAACATGGTTTCAAGTAATTATGTCAGGGTAGATTTTTTTTTTATTAATTCCTTCATTGCTTCCACCAGAGATGGGAGAAACTACAGATATACAATTGGGCTGGTTCTAGACTAGGTTCTATTTCTCTTTTGTCATCTGTTTCTGCATTTTACTGTGATTTGGTTCAACATTCATACACCACTGATCCCATCCAGCCACATCTTTCCTAATGAGTTGAGCCATTGAGATCAGGTGCTTTCTGGATTTTATTGGCAATCATGCAATGTTCAGAGGAGAGGGCTTCTGTTTTGTTCTACATGGATTTCTCCAATTGTGGTTTTATTGTCCTAGCTCTTTTTTGTTCACCTGACTCTTAAATCCATACTGGGATGGAGTATATCTCTCAGGTCAGCCACAGCCTTCAAAGGTAATGAGTTTAGCTGGAGCTTTCTGCAAAATGCTTTTAGAAAAAAATGTGTACTGCTTCTGGGTATCTATAAATGGCCTTGACTCATGAATGCTGGTTACTGTTAAGATAGAATGAGCTTTGGTATATAGCTTGGATTTTAGGAGAGAGAGGAAAAAAATTAGTTCAGAATGCTGCCTTTCCTTCATATTCATCAGTCCTTCGACCTATGATTTGTGCTTTTGTTAGTGCATTCATTCAGGAAGCATTTCTCTGTTCTTCTAGTCCTGCTACTGGCTAGACATGCAAGGGCGTACAAAATTAGATAGAAAATGATGTCCAGACCTAATTCTTTGGATCTTAACATTTAGGCATTTCATTGTTCATTTTCCCTTTTTCTCTTCTGCTTTCTTTGTCCTCTGATGCCATTTTTTTAAAAGAAATTGTTTCCCTTAAGTTTTGATGCTGAACTATTCACTTCACTCTAAATTTTAATTATTGTTCTTACAGTTTATTATTATTTTCCATCAGGCTTCTCTCCATTTGTGGTATCCTTTAACTTCATTAAGATGCCTATTTATTCTTTTATCTCATTATCTTCAGGATGTTTGTCTCATACTATCCTTTAGAATCTTCTATGATTTCTTGTGGTTTGGTTGGTTCTACTGGTTCTCTTGTTTCATTGGCTAACTATTCCTTATGGTATTTCATTTTCCTGTGTAGCCAGCACCATCCTTTGATTACGAGTTTATCTTTGACTTTTCTTTCCCTCTGTTAGAGCTTCTATGGTCTTCGGATTTCATATTGATTTTGCTGACACTCTAGGGTTTTCCAGGCCCTGGACCAGTTTTTATATCAATATCTCAACTTGGGTTTTCTATACCCACAGGTAGTTTTAACTCAAACTTCACATCTAAAAGGCATAGAAATCCTTTTTAATAGCCCAGCTGAAGCCCTCCCCCCAAATAGCAAACATCCTTATTGCTTCACTGAGCCAGTGGACAGAGTATTTCTGTGCCTCCTTAATAAGAAGGATATTTCTGAGGCTCCAAGATCTATTCAGGTGACACAATTGGGAAACTCCCTTTACCTGGGCCTAAGGCCACTGATTCTGTGTGTGGAAGGATGTCAAAGCCTAACTTTGTTAGTTAGTTAGCCTAACTAACTAAGATGTTAGTCCCTGTAGCCTCTTTCTTGGCTAAGAACCCCAGTGGACACCAGCAATGTAGTTACTACTCCGGCTTTCACTTTCTTCTTCTTGTTTAGAGCTTGGGTGTTTTTTTTTTCCCCTTTCATTTCTAGCTGAGATTTGCATTGTTTGGGATGCCAGGAGAGGCTGTGTTTTATTTTATAAGACTTCCCACATGTTGTAACAGGAGGCTGTTATTTAGTTCTTAATGTTTTAAAAACATATTTAGAGTCCTTGGATTATTTGAGGTACTGTGCCTACTTACATACTCTTATTATTTGGAGATGATGTATTTTACCCCAAATGTTACATCAGAAACAGGCAATGTGAGAGTGGCCAGTGTTCCTGGAGACAAGGTAAAATAATACCAGCAAGTAGAGCTAAGGGCTGATGATAGCAAAGAAATAAGAAGAGAGCCCCTAAAGACTGACATAGATGTTCAAATGTTATGATGTTCTGGAGTCAAATAGAACTAACAAACTACTTGACACACCTGTACCTCATGAAGATCTCACTATACTTCCTCACGTATAGTAGTCAATATCCACAGTGATGCATCTGTTAATGATTCCTCCTCTAATACCTGTGGCTGCTACTATATCATCTTTTCAAAGCATTTGATATTTTATATTAGCCAATTGAGCTATGATAGCCCACATGAGTAAGGATGTGGGGAGAAGACTGTGTATGGCAGTGGTGGAGAAATGTGGAAGCTTGGAGAATGCTATATTGCTCATTCACTGGGTTTGTGTTACAGTGGTCATATCTGTTCTGCAAACTAGATGCTCTCCAGTACTTGGAAATTAAAATGGAGTGGAAGGGTACTAAAGGGCACTGCTATTCAAATTGGGATAGGTATAACTGGAAGTTGGTGGAAATTATGCTGGAAAAGTGCATGAGAGTCAACTTGTAGATTCCACAGAACATGGTGAAGTTGCCATTGAAGCTCCCAAGTTGCCAGCCAACCTGGGATGGAAGCTTGAACTAGTAGGGAAAAAGTCCAGGTTCATTAGAGGCCAGAGTAGTTTGCAAGGGATAGTTCTTCAGGCAACTGGAACAGGACAGACAACAGCAGGAAAGAGAAAAGTTCTAGAGGTCAGAGAATCATTAATTTTGGGAGAGCAGCAATGGTACCTGATGAAATTTTGGCAGCCAGTTAGAGCAGCATCTTCTTTGGCTGAAGGAAAGGCCAGCAGAGGACACTCCAGGTCCAGGCTGCTGCAGAATGATGCTGTCCTGAGACTAACAAATGCCTGCCCCTTCTTAAAGAAAGAAAGAACAGAAAAGAATTCTGGGACATGAGCAGGTGACCAGAATTGATTGGCTGTGGGTAAACTTCTAAAAGCAGGCTAAGATTACTTCCCCAAACCTCCTTTCTTTCATTTCCTCCCATCTCTTAGGCCCTGCTCTACCCATCCTCTGCTCAAGTGCCCCACTTTCTCTCTAGTTCTGCTCACTTAACTGTTGGGCCATCTTTCCAACGCGCAGATGCCTATTTTATTTAATATAACCTTGAGATCAGTAACAGTCCTGCAATGGGTTGATAAGAAAAGGAAATGAGAGTGATGATAAAGGTATTTATGCACACACACACACACACACACACACACACACACAAATGTATCCTCCATCCCAGGTGAGAACAAAAACAAATCATTTTCCCTTATGTGAATGAATTTTATTTTGTTTCTTTATGCAGCAATACAACCTATATATACAATGAATGCGAAACAGATAAGATTGTAGATTTTTAAGGACTTCAATTCTAAGTTCTCATATTTAAAACATACCACTTGAGGGTTCAGTTATCTGAATTTAATCCCAAGAATCCACATGAGGGTAGAAGGAGAGAACAGACTCCACAAAGTTATTTTCTGACCTCCACATGTACACCATGGCACATATACACACACCATGAATTAATAAAATAATAGTAAAAAATTTGAAATTAATAAATACCACTTAGTCTTTACCACATGATAATAGAGAAAAAGTAGAATATGAGTTGACAAGCCTGTTTCACTTATACCTATCAACTGACATATTTCCACTAATCCAAAATTGTTCATGATAGTCCAAAAGAAAACAACTGGAAAAAACTGAAATATCAAACCATGGTTGAATGTGTAAATGAACTCTGACAGATCATACAATAGAAAACTATTTAACATTAAGAAGGGATAAGCTGCTGATAAACACCACAACGTGAATGAATTGTGAAAATATTCATGTGAACAATAGAAGTTTTACACAAGAATGATGTGCAGTGATAACACACAGCAGACTTGAAATTATAAAACTAACCTAAAGTAGAAAAATTATCAGAAAAATGATGGACTCTGAGGATTAGGGCCAGAGATTTATCAGATAGGAATATGACAACTTTCTTGGTGATATCCTTTATTTTGATAGGGATTTAGGTTGACCAGTTAGTTTTATGCCTTTGCTTGAATTTACCAAATGGCATAATTAAGATGTATGCACATATGTTTAATTGTATGTTAATTTAACCTCAAGAGACAAAAAAAAGCCATAAACCAATATTGAACTTCAATTAGTGGTATGCATGCAGATGTATTTGAGGGGAAGTGAATTGGTGTCTGCAAATCACTTTGGAACACACCCCAAAATAACATGGACTGATGGTAGAGCAAGAAAGTAAATGCCCGTTGCATAACCCAGGCATTGGGTATATGAGTGTTTCCTGTAAAGTTTGTTCAACTTCTCTGTGTATTTGATTTTTTTCATCTTACAGGGAGAAAACCTAAACCAATTAAAGATGAGCTTCACTTAGGACCAGTTTGTGTCTAGAATTCTGAATGCGTCCCTGCCTGAGTGGCCGTTATTGCTAGGCTCCCCATTTGACACCTCCTCATCTTTATTGCCTGTCCTTAGAGTCCAAGTTCTTTAAAATTACCAGGTAGCCACTTTATACAGACTTCTACCCACATACCTGCCTTGCGGGGAGGGAGTCACCTGTCCTGCCTACCCTTCTTGCAGTACCTACAGATAACTTACAAATGCTTGTTGAATGGACGTCATTCAGTTGTTACCTAAGATTGCAAACATTTCCTTGGAAGCTATTGTGATTACTCTTAGTTGCACAAGGGGAGTATTAGGGACACTGAGTTTGGTAAATTGGCTAACAATACTCCCACTGCCCTCCTTCCTTACCCATCTCCTGAACTATATTGAATTTGTAATGACAGTATCTCTCATTTTTTCCAAATTGTATTATAAATCCAGAAAATATACATTCTCTGGAATTGTCATGCCCATCTCACAATCTCATTTGGCTAGAGGCTTGGCTTCAATTTGTCTGCAGGCTCACATGCTCCTATGTGGGCTAGGCTGACACTGGACGACTTTCCTACCATTGCAATCTATTGCTCATGTACATTACGCAGAATGCTAAGCACAGGTCAAAGGAGACTGCCAGGAGAACACTTTAAGAAGGCTCCTTTTTCTTGCTTGTTAGCTTGAAAAAGAGTGCTGCATCTGAAATTTTGTGTAGGGCAATGAGAAATAGGTGAACATAATATAAACCTTTGCTTTGATGCAGGGGATTGCGTAAATTAACTCCTGCCATAGCATGGGAAGTTGTTTCTACCAGAGGGTTTAGTTGAGACAGAGGGCACTAATTCATTTGATATGATCTGGGCCAGAGTCACCTGAAGAGCAAGCTGCTGGCCCACATCTCAGTTTCTAAGGTAATCACAAATCATTGTGCTGACATTTAAGATCTGACAGTCAGCGTTGACCTTGGAATGAAAGCCAGGCTTCAGCAAGGATAGCCAAGTTCATTTGCATCAAGACCTGAAAACAGGGATGAAGTTCTGGTTCTGCGGCCAGACTGCAGTATATTGGTTCAGTCAACAAACATTTACTGAGGGCCTAGCATGTGCCAGGTTCTGTTGTTTCTCCACAATTCTGGTCATCTGCTGGGCTCCAGCACTTTTTAGCTAGCCTTTTGTTCCCCTTTCCCCAGGAGTTCTCTCACCCCTATTTTCTCACTGAGTGAAGGGGCGTGTTTCTTCTGATGACTCAGATACAGATATTTAATGATTGTGACTGGAGCATAGACACGGCTCACCTGAGAGCCTCTGGGAAGATAGTAGGACTGGAGCCATGTGCTTGATCTCCTCCTAGTCCGCAGCTGCTAACTCCCTCTTGAAAAATTAGGTGGGGCTTGGTGGTGCCAATGCAAGGGGCATCAGACTCAGGGAAGAGATTCACTTCCTTGCTGGAATATTTCATTTTGAATAACTACCTCCAGCTGTTGAGTCAGCTGGTATTCCTACATATACATATTCCTGGCTCATTTGGGTGGTGGGCAGTTTCCTGCATGCCTGTGAGCCTAACTGAAATGCCTTAAATAGACTTAATTATTGGTTATTAGTTATTGGTTAATCTGTAATCCCTACACTCAAATGCTAAGGCAGGAAGGTTGTAAGTTCATGGCCATTTTGGACTATATAGTAAGACTGTCTGAAAAAACAAACCTAGTATCCATTTTCCCCTCTGAATTGAAGTCAAAGGATGTGTAAGCATGTGTGTCTTTCCTGGTGTGCATTTATGTGTGTTTGTGAGGAATGCCTTTTCAGGACTCTACGTGAGAAAGAAGAGCAATTCAACTTAAAAATAATGACAATCATCAAACATCAGAGGTACTGATGGTGGAATGTTGCTGTCTGTATTAGCTAGTTTTTGATGTGTAACAAATCAACCCCCAAATGTTAAAGCAAAAATAACTGTTGAAAGTTCTATAGCTTCTGTTTGGGTGAAATAATGCTAGAGTGTGTGGATTTGTGATTTGCTGTTGAGACAGATACAGATTAATTAAAAAAAAAACCTGTGTTCACCAGCACACATAATTAGTAACAGCGAAGAAAAAGTATTTAGGGACCCTGCTAACTCTTTTGAATTTTTTTTTTAATTTGTCACACACTCTAGATCTGTGTTCTCTTTTATTTAAATTGCTCACTGACATGAATTATGGGGTAGGGAACACCAACTGTGTCTTGTGGAATTTGTAAGAATCTAAGTAAAACAATTCAGCATAGCAACTTAATGACTTAAAAAGAACAAGAAGAAACAATATGTAGGCAAACTGTGTCAAGCCTGAGTAAGCTGGAAGACAACTTCTGTGAAATCCTGTTCTAAAGGGAAGCTGCTTCTCTCCCTGGTCAGTGCTTCCTTTCTACAGATCACTCTCTAATTTGGAGAGAACTGTAGTCTCTCACACTTATTGGACTAATTGGCAATTGTGTCTTTGTTAGGAATTATTTATACAGCCAATTTCAAGATACCTAGAAAAGTTTTAAGATTGGAATTATGAGCCCTAAGTACAATTGCCTACCCTCAGGCATTTACAAACTCTGTGTTTAGCCCTAAGTACGACGTATGAATTATCTTATTGATTCTTTGTGGCATCCTTAAATTTTAATTCTATTTCATACACATGCCTATTTTATACAAGAAGATTTGAGCTTTTAAAGGCCCAATCAGTTGTCTTGCCAATGGAGCAACCAGAAATGGACTAGAATGGGACTGACAAGTTTTGAGGTTTCATCTTAGTCACTGTTGCTCTAAGGTTGTGAGTAAGAGAAAGTAGAAACCAAGGATAAAATGTTTGTATATACAACATTAATGAGGCTTCCCCTTTGGAGACATACTTGCCATAGAAAATGTTGGCTATCTCACCTACTATCATGACCTCGGAAATGGCAGGTATCGTGTCTAGAGGAACTGAGCTCAGCAGATGCCCACTTCAGCATAGGCCACCAATCATTTCTTGAAAAAGCTGCCATTGATGAACTGGGAGAAAGAAGACCCCCCCTAGTCCAACATTTTTCAGATTCTGATAGGCCCATGAATCCTGTGGAAGTCTTGTTAAAAATATTAGCTGAAGATTCCATGGTTTGGGCATGAGGTTCTGCGTTTCTGTCAAGCTCCCAAGTGATTCTAATGTCGCTGGTCACTGTGTCATAGTTGGAGTCACAAGGCATTAGTGAATATCTTTATGCTTCAGTGAACTTTATGCCTCAGTTTTTCTCCACTGTAAAGTGCTGTTAATCAAGGCATCTCCCTCAAAGGACCATTATAATAAAATAAGTACTTAAAATGGAGCATTCTGTATAATAAACAATGTTATTTACCAGTATTATTATTCTTTATGCCCCTACACTTGTCTTTTTGAGTTTTATTCCGGCTTACAACCATGAATATCTCAAATTTCAAACTGTACTGGTCTGGCCCTCCCCCTCTGATACTAGCACATCTGTGTGGCAGTGAATCCAGGCATCCCTTACACTTTCTCAGTACCCCTTAGATACGCAGCAAGTTCAGCCTCTAATCCCTGCCTTCCCCTGCTTTCTGTGACTCTCCCTCACATGCTCATGAGATCACAGGGATAATGAGAGGTGGTGGCTCCTTTAAGAGCTGGGTAAGAGTGGAAGGTGAGTAAGTGACTGGAGGGTGGAAGAGGAAGGCACTGCTTGCAGAAGTGATTACTGTATTTTTAAGAGGATCCTATTTAGTTCCTGTGACAGAAAGTTACTGGGAAGACAGAAGGAATGAAAATGGAAGGAAGGAAGGAAGAAAGGAAGGAAAGAAGGAAAGAAACAAAGAAGGAAGGAAGGAAGGAAGGAAGGANAAAAGGAAGGAAGGAAGGAAGGAAGGAAGGAAGGAAGGAAGGAAGGAAGGAAGGAAGGAAGGAAGGAAGGAAAGAAAAGAGGAAAGCTGGACCCTGAGTCTATCTGGCTTCCTTTCTCACCTGTGGTTTCTTCCATATGGACTCATCATGGCATCATTTACCACAAGGTCCTCAGCAGATACTCAAGAGCTTCTAAAATGATTAGGTAAATAAAGCTCTTTTTTATAGATATTTCCTTGAGTATTTTGTTGTATAAACAGAAAATGGACTGATGCAAAGTTTCTGACGTCAGGTTTTTTTGTTGGTGTAGCACATCCTACTTTTAATCTAGCACCGTCTGTACTTCATGTCTTCCTGTAACTCCATTGCTTGCATGTCTTACTCTTGCAAGAGCTCTTTTTGTATTCAGATCACTTAATATCTTAAGGCCTTTAGTGTCAGGGAAATCATAGCACAGAATACAAGAAACCATACTTTGAAGTCAGAATCTATGAGTTCAAATCTCATTCTACCATTTATTAACATTATGATATCTTGAAGATCCATTTATTGTCTTTTTCACTTTATTTCCTCAACCAAAATAAAAGACAATATTAGTGATTTTATGAGCTTGTTAGAAGAATGAGATGGAAAAATCCTTGCAAAACAGGTTAGCATCATGCCTGACACATAATAAATGCTTAGCAACGGTTATAATATCTGCATTTGTATTATGCAACTGTGAGGTCAGCTTCCTTCTGCAGCTATCAAGACTTTTCACATTATCGAGACAAATACTGGTGTCATCTTCCTTCCTGTGTCATTGGCCCCCTGCAATCCCCCGGCTTCAGGCCTGTGGAGTGACAGAACTAGTCTATTAGGAGCACCTCCACTCCCAGCCATCTCTGTCTAGTCCCTGATCCACACACCAGAAATCAGTGAGGGGGTGTTAGGAAAAGTTTTTACTAGTCCATGTCTGTCTATTGACTGGACCAACAATACAATAATCAAGGCACGAAATCTCAACAGAATCTTGAGGAGAGATCACCCCGCCTCTTTTGGAACCTTTAGAGCTTCGAGGAACTCATTGAGATAGCCTCTGTGCTATAGTCTTAATATCTCCATCCCTTTAATTCCCATGTGGAAATCCTGACCCTCAAGATGATGACATTAGGAGGTGGGAGTCTTTAAAGGATAGTGAGATCATGAGGGTTAAAAACTTTTATGCACATGTTATTAATATCCTTTACAGAGCTAGTCTAGGCAGGTCCAACTTGCAAAATGTGGCTGCATTTGTTCCAGCACAGTTATGAATGCAGCCCAATATGTTTATAGATGACAATGTCATATCATAATGACAAAAGGTTGGACACCTGCAAACCTAGAGAAATCCCTTTTCCTCTCCTAACTGTATATGGGCACAGCAAGAAAGTGCCAGTTATGCCAGAAATCAGAGTATCACAGTGTGTCAAAGATGCCAGCATCTTGATCTTGATTTCCCTAGTCTCCTGAACTGTGAGAAAGAACGTTTTGTTAAGTATAGGCCACCTGCTACATACTTTCTGTGCGGTTAGTTCTCTCCACCATGTGGGTTCTGGGGATCAAACCCATTTCAGCATGCTTTCACAACCAGCACCTTTACCTGCTGACCCATCCCATGGGACCTATAGCTTTTGTTATAACAGCCCAAGGAACTAAGACATTCAGCTATTGCTGAGGTACGTTTTTGTACACTAAATGAGAGAAGGCAGGGGCTAGTGAGAAGTGTGGGGAGAGCTGGAGGGACTACCCCCAGGAGGGACTTCTCAGGTGGACATTAGTGAGCTCTGCCCTCCATACAGCAGCTAACATCACCTTGAAACTTCAGACCCAGACCTCATGTCTAGTCTACTCTCCAGTTGAGGCACAGAGAGCTTTTTATTTTATTTTATCCCATGTGCTATCTGGACACCTGGAGGCATGATATATATACAACAAGGCCGGGACAAATCGTGTTTTAAAGTTGTCTAGAGCTCCAGCAAGACAGTTTGACCTGGAGACTTGTTCCTTGCATTAGGACCAATGTCATTGCAGTGAGCCTATGTGAGTGCTCCAGTGGAGACTAGGTGGAGTAGGCAGGAAGGGTAATTACACAGAATTCAAGGTCAATTTTGTAGACAGAGTCTAGAAAGTAGTAGAAATGAAAAAGAAAATGGAGAATTCATTGTATCCTGTGATAGCCTAGTCTAAGGGTGAGGCTGGAGAGCTGGAGTGCCTGCAAGGTTCTGTAGAAACACGAAGGGCTGGGGTGAAAGGAGTAAAGATGGTGTGGCTGGAAGTCACGTGAAGTTTCTGTGCCTCAGACACTTTATTCCTGGGGTTGTTGGAAGGCTTACAGAATGAGCTTTGCTGGCACTCAAGAAGTATATGCTCCTAACTCATATCCTCCCCTCGAGTAGAAATACTACCCTGCCATGACCTTGCCAAGCTGCTGAGATGAAATTTCAGGACTATTAGAGCAGTCATGACAGGGACTGTTCCCTGCTTTAAACCTCTGCTGAGCTGCTCTCTGAGCTGATTGGGTGCCAGGGACCTAAATAGCAACTAGGTGCAGGGAATGCTGGGAGAGAAGAAAGACTGGTGGTTGGAGGAATGACGTGTGGAGAAAGCATTCCTGTATTCAGAGGGGAAAACAGGCTGAGATTCACTAACAGGGAAACAAAGTCCTGGGCCTTGCCCTCAAAGAGAGTGTAAAGGGATTTCTATTGGCATCTACTTTTGTAGACTCTAGTGGAAAGGTAAGCGCGTCACAACAAAGTATGAACTTGGCATAATGATTCATACATCATTTTATACTTTGAAGTAACTTTCTTTGACATTAATTGTTCAGTCATTCTACAAACATTATTGAGTGTGTAGGTTGTGCCAGACACTCATTATCTTGGGTATTTGTCAATAGCACTCTTACATTGGCTCTCCTCTGGGCATTCTCCATGTCTTTTCCTAATGTGAATGAATAATTAGGACTAACCCTAATTTCTTTTTGCATTTCAGCCAGGCCTTAGGAAACTTCCATTTGAATTCCTTTCCGTCAGTGTTGCCTGACTGGTTAGTTAGTTGTAGAGAGTTAATGCTGTTGGTTAATGGACTGAGCAAAGAGGTTAAGGTCACAGTGTCGATCCCCAGGACCTGATTTACCTCATGCTTGTGTACACTGGCTTTCTTTCTCCCTCCCATGTGAGTGCCCCACCCACCTTTAAGGCCTTTGCACAATTTCTTTACTTGGCTATGTGCCATCTTGCCCCTAGTTACTGTGATTTAATGTCATTTTTCAGCCAAGCTTTCTTCACCTTCATAACCTGGTCAAGTATTGCAGTTTACAGCCTGACAGAACCTTGTTCTTCTCTAGGCTGACATTCATTACTATTCTTAATTATATATTTATTATCATTACTGCTTGATAAGTCTCATTTAAATCAGTTAAGGTAGGTTTAAGCTACAGGCAATAAAATACTTGGTTGATTGCAGTTGAAATGTAAGAGACTTATTCACCTCTTGTAATAGCATAGGCAGTCCAACATATCTAGGGGTTCTATCCTGAAAGACAGGGCTTGTTATTCTCTTCTATCTCTGTCATCTGTGGAAAATATACTTAACCCTCATGATTACAAGATAACTACTACTACTCCAGGCATTATCTTCATATTCCTGTCAGAAAGAAGGAAGAGGAAAAGTGAGTTTGATTACTGTTTATGTCTGGTTGGCCAGAACTGGGGCACTGGGGCACGTGATCATTCCTGGTAGGAAAAGAGTTCCAAAGAATAAAATTGTCTTTTGTTGTTGTTGTCTTGTTTTTACTTGTGGTTTATAACTTACATATAGCAAAGGCAAGCCCGAGAGAGACAGTAAACCAACTCCAGTAGACCAGCCTATACTACTTCAAAGCCAAAGATGGGAGGGGTCATGTTTGTTTTCTTCACCTTTCACAGTGTCTATTTTGTTGTAGGCATACTGTTGAATGTAACATATTGTTAACTGTAAATGAATGAATAAATGAATTCTTACGGAAAGTATTTCCCACCTTGGACTGGTTGCAGTTTGAGTATGCAATGCCCTCTGGAGGCTCATGTGTTTGAATGCTTTCTCCAGATGATGGCCCTGTTTTGAAATATCATACAACCTTTGGGACATGGGAACTGGATGACAGAAGTAGGTCAGTTTGAGCAGGCCTTAAAGTTTATACCTACTTCTGTTTTCAGCCTGCTCTCTCTGCTTCCTTGTCCTCCATGATAGAGTGGCTTCTGCTGCATAGTCTTTCCACCTTACTGCCACCAGGTCTACCCCACTATGATGGACTGAAATCCCCCTAAAACTGTGAGCCACAATATACCTTTCTTCTCTCAGCTGGTTTCTGTCAGCTATCTGTCACAGAGATAAGGGAAACAGGTAGCATCAATTTTAAGAGGGACCAAAGGAGAACAGGTGGATCAGTGCCAGGTGTGGCAAGAGTTTAATAGAGACCTTCAGGGACTAAACAAACTGGATATTATTTTTATATGGATTAGAAGAGGGTGCCCTTCCTTAGAACATGTTACTGTCATATAATGAAAAATTACCTTAATGAAAGCCCAAATTTATCATATTTTTGATGTTAGTGCTGTCCCTTCACATGGAATTAGGTAATTCACTAAAAGTTCTACACAGACCTATGCAACCACCCTTGTTGGAGAAGGTATGGTCTTGTTCGAAGAAGTGAGTCACTGTGGAAGCTTTGAGGTCTCATATATGAGCAAGCTGTGCCCAGTGAGGCAGATTGCTTCCTGTTGCCTGTGCAAGATGTAGAACTCTCAGCTACCTCTCCAGCATCATTTCTGCCTGAACATGCCATGTCCCCACCATGATGATAATGGACTGAACCTCTGAACTGTAAGCTACCCAGTTAGATTGACAAGGTAGAAAGGAACCCAAAAGGAAGAAATAGCAAGTTAAGTTGGCAGGGTAGAATCAACCAAACCAAACCTTGGTTTACACAGGCTCTGGCTCTCAGCTCTTCTTCCTCCTTGGGAAGGGGTCTGTGAATGCTAGACAAATCTGTTATGATCCTGCAGCAGTGAAACAGGTGGACAGAGGAGTTTGATGGAGTAAGCAAGTAACAGAATGTTCATTCTTGGGCTGTGTAACAGCCCTCTTTCTCATACACAGTCTCCTAGAGCTAGATTGGCCTGAGTAGTGACATATTTTGTCCTGTCCTCTTCAGCATGCATCTCCTCTTCCCCAGCACCGTGTCCCTCCCCTTAATCTCTTTGGGCTCTAGAGTTATGGGAGAGACATGGTGCTTTTTTGGCTTCATTTCTCACATTACATTTCTCTGGAGTAAACAGTGCTTCATTTTCCTTCCTGTGTCCCACCAAAGGCATTTAAGGAAACTGTGCTGAGGGCCCTGTGTTCCTGGGCTTGCTTGCTATGTGCCTGAAGCTGACATCTTTTGTGTGTGCTTCATGGTTTATGGTTACAAATCAGGTCCCATTCTGGTAACTAAATTTTATTGACTTTTTCCAGGGCCTGTGGTGGGACTGACATGTCCCCTATTTAATTACTTCCTCCCTCTTGACAGCAGATTGAGTTAAGCAGAGGATATGCAGGTGGCTCCAGGGCCAGAGAACTTGGAGTGGCCTTGGCTGGGTGGCTGAGTGGGGCTGGAGCAAGCGCAGGCCTGGGGATGTAACAACCTGCTGGCGGTTGTGCACTGTGCTTTTATGGCTGCATTGGGGGCAATAACTGAACAGTGGGGCCTTTGGACTAATTTGAAGAATGCTTTGCATACATCCCAGCTGCTCGCCATATGTCTGACCCATGTAGATGGGAGGGGCTTTCCCTGAGCTCTTGTTTCCTTCCCTGGAAGTCAAGACTAACGGAGCCTTTAAGTGCCCAGCCGGGGGTGTTTTGGAGGAATATCGTGGGCCACAAAAGCTTCAGCTGATTTAATCATAACCCAAATACATTCTATGCTTTGCCAGATTTTTCCATTCCAATGACATTGTATCATTTTGTCCTCACAAAACCCCCAAATGCAGGCTGAGGGGAGAATCTTCCATTTGCAAATGAAGAGACTGAGATCCAGAGAGACAATAACCAAAATAAAAGCAGATGTTGAGCCACTTTCTCTGTATCAAGCACTCTTTTAAGCATTTGAGCAATGCTGATTTATTTCATACTTGCATCAGGCCAATAAAGCAGACACCATTACTATCATTGTTTGAGAAGAGCTCAGAGAAGTTGTTCAGCTTGTCTGTGGTCACACAGCTAGTAAGGAATGGAGCTAAGGTTCCAAATCAAGCAGTCTGGCTCGAGACTGTTTCCAGCCACTGCCAGCCAACTTGGCATTGATGGAACTGGGATTCACACCAATCACCTGAAATGTACTCCTTACAGTATTTTAGATCTGGATTCTTTTCTTGTGATATGGCTTAAAGTTATTTAATATTCACTTAAAGTTATTTGAAGTTACTCACTTAAAGATATTCACTTAAAGTTTATTTAATTAGCCCCACTCCCCTAATTACTGTGAAGTCAGAGATCTATCCATTCCAAAGGAGCTGTAAAGTCTTAGGAAATTACTTCCAGACCAGGGCTTTGAAAAATACAGGTATCTAGAGGTTAAAAGTTTTCTAAATCCTAGCAGTCCAATGCCCAAAACATGGATTTTTTCTGCCCATTGCCTGGAAGAATGAGTGTGTTTCCCATTGGACTATTTGACTCTGTGAGCATGTATACTCCCAAGTTTCACGTATCCAGAGAATGGGCCTCTCCTTGCTCCCCTGACAATTGTAGGGTGACTCTTAGCTAAAGGGAGCACTTAGCCTGTGGTGAGTGAAGGTAAATCATGTGAAAGGCAGGGAGCTGTGTGAGTGTGAGTAGTCTCTTTGGCTGCCCAGGATGACTTTCTCTCAAGAGACAACAAGTGAAAGCTTTGCTCCACATTCCTTAAAGTCCAAGTGAAAACCTTTGGGTGTGTCTAAATGTAGGTCAAACCCAAATTAGAATTTATGATGATGACCAAAATGCAGGGGTATGACTCGCATTTTCTTTCTTTTGTTTACAAGTGAACTCTGTAGCCAGGCATTGGGCACCATGAAAGAAAGAACACACTACAAATCTGACAAAGAGCCCATAGTAATAGTGTATATATTAGAAGGATTTGGAGTGTAAGAACCATTTGTTTGGGGCAACTAGTTTTAAAGGCTGGATGCTCCCCAGAAGTAGACCTTGTATTAAGAATTAGTATGCAAATAGTATATTTGGGGGTTGATTACACAAATCTTCATACAGATAAGCTGGAAGTATGGCTCAGTGATACAGTGCCTCCCTAGGCTGTGTAGGCCCTATGTTGCACCCACGGCGCCATGTGCCAAAACCAGCATCGTTAGGAACTGGATACGTGAGATAGGGAAGAAAAGAATGTCAATTTGTAGTATCAATTGTGGGCTGACACCACCAGGCCACTGTGCCAGGGTCTTCAGGTCGGGAAAAAAGAATGATTTGGCATATTTTCTTGACTGTGAGTCTGTTGTGATGTTTCTTCCCTTTTCTACCCCATGCTGTCCCCAGTCTTGGTTGAATTGCATACTGCATCTACTGGTTTGTCACTGCAGTTTCAAACAAATTGGCCAGTGAATTGATTTCATAAAAAATTTACATGATTGATTTGGTAGATTGAAAGAAAATGGCCCCCAAGGCGAGTGGCACTAATAGGAGGTGTGGCCTTGTTGGAGAAGATATGGTCTTGTTCGAAGAAGTGAGTCACTGTGGAGGTGAGCTTTGAGGTCTTATATATGAGCAAGCTGTGCCCAGTGAGACAGATTGCTTCCTGTTGCCTGTGCAAGATGTAGAACTCTCAGCTACCTCTCCAGCATCATGTCTGCCTGAACATGCCATGTCCCTACCATGATGGTAATGGACTGAACCTCTGAACTGTAAGCCACCCAATTAGATTGACAAGGTAGAAAGGAATCCTACTTGAGAGACAAAGAAGGTAGGCTATTTAGCCATTATTTCCTTTTAGTCATTGGTTTGAGGTTGCTCTTATGTGTCTTACCTCACCAACATTCAGGTCTTTCCCACTTATTGGCTGAAAGGACTGTGTTGGTTTTCTTATCTGGATGCCCAAGGAGAGTGGAAAAGATGGTGCCTCTAGGCTTCCTATCCTTATTCCTCCTGATCTCAGAGCAAAAGAACATATTCCCCTAAGGGTTTTGGTTAAAAATCTCAGAGAACAAAGGAAATGAGGTCAGTAAAATGAAGAGACAGCCGGTTTTCAGGTTCATCTGTGTCCTGTTCACAATAGTTGGGCCGTGGAATCAACCTAAGAAATCGTCAGTGGATTACCTGGCGGATGGAAATGGCAGTGGGTACACATGTTCCAGTACCAAGAGGCCTTGAAGGAAGTTCTGCCACTTGCAACAACAACCTGAATAGAACAGGAGGACATTAGGTTTATTTAGTGAAAATAGGACAGACACAGGAAGTCAAATACCATGTGATCTCACTTAAGTGTGAAATGTGAAAAGGTTCACCTCACAGAAGTAGCCATGTTGGTCAAAAGATACAAAAGTTTCCTAGGAAGAATAAAGTTCAAGATATCTAATGTAAACATAGTGGCTATAGTTAGCAGCAAGCATTCCTGAAAACTAACGAGTGGGTAGGTATGAAGTGTTCTTACCACAAAAACGTGACAAGTATGCAGGGTAATGCATGTGTAATTAGCTTGATCTTACCATTCTACAGTGTATGGTATTAATAATATGATAATAAGTGTGCATAACTTGTTTATCAAATTAAAATATGTATATATACCTATGAGTAAAAAAACACCTTTTAAAAGCCTTTGGATTGGTTTAGTGTTGGTCAGACACTCATCCTTCCAACTGACGTGGCTGGAAAGAGAACTCTGGTCATGTGTTGTGTTGAAGAGGATGGCACCACTCTACTCCAGCATCCTACCACATAAGCTGAGTCTCTATGGACACCGGAAGGAGAGATGCTTCTACTACAGTAGTCTTTTATTTCCTGTGGATACATGCCAAGACACTCAGTGGATGCTCGAAGCCATGGACAGTATTGAACCTGATGTTTTTTTATATAGTCATACTTATTATAAAGTTTAAAATTTTTGACCCTTTATTTTTTATATTGGTTTTCTGAGACAGGGTCTCTCTATGTAATCCTGGCTGTCCTAGAGCTCAGTAGACCAGGCTGGTCTTGAACTCACAGAGATCTGCTTGCCTCTGCCTCTCAAGTGCTGGGATTAAAGGCATGTGCTACCATGCCTGGCTTTGATAAAATTTAATTTTTGAATTAGGCACAGTAAGAGGTTAACAACCAAAGATATAGGTTGTAGCAATATATTATACTGAAACTGATGTGAATGTGCTCACTGTTTCTCAAAATATCCTATTGTACTTCATGTTTTCACTTAAACCAAGCACTTTCCTGTTTGTCTTTCTCCTTCCAGGTTGGTAACATCACTGAGATTTGGGGCCATTATTAAGTCAAACGAGGGTCACTATAAGCAGTATTCTATGTGACAGCTGGCTTCATGACCAAGATGCCTACTGATCATGGGGTCGTTGCATATATATAGTACGGATAGGTTAGACAAAGGTATTGTTCATATCCTGAGCAGGAAACAGATTTTATCAAGATATTCTGAATGTTATACAACTTAAAATTTGCGAATTGTTCATTTATCTGTTGGATTTTCAACTTAATGCGTTGGGTCTGTGGTTTACTGTGTGCAACAGAATCTATGAAAAGCAAACCTTTGGATAACAGAGGATTACTGTAGTTACTGGAAAATGAGCTTTCAAAGGAATAAACAAATCAAGGCTCTGAATTGTAGCTGATTTCCGTGGTATAGATTTCAAGCAAGCAACATGATGTCATGAAACATGGAATGAGAGGAGGTTTGCACAATCAGCCCTTGTAAGCCAGGGCAAACTGGCTCCAGCATGCAACTGGGCAATTATCCACAAAGATTGTCCCTAGGCAGATGGTTTGTATGATCACTACACCTGTACAAGACCACAGTATAGCCTTAGTTACCATGAAGACGCAGTTTAAGAACTGACAGAACAGGTTGTTTTGTCTGGCTTATAGGATGCTTGGACAGCCTAGTATATCAACACAAGTGATCTGCTGTCCCCCACCTGACTCACTTTGCACGCACCTCCAGCAAATTCTTAACTGACCATTTGATGGTGTAAAATGATGCTTAACAACATATGTGTGTCTACCGTGTAAGTACTATGAAGGTAAGGATCTTCCTGGCGTTGTTCAGTGCTTTATTCCCAGAGGCCAGAAGAGAGCTTTGGAAAATACACAGACACTCCATATGGACACGTGAACACTGCTTTGTCTGTGGAGTTTGATGCATTCCCTGATGTCATGAATTCACCTACTTTGCCATGAAACCTTGCCCGCCTCTGTGATATCTCAGGTGTGAAGAACTCACTTTATATCTCACTGTTGCTGTCAGAGGCTCTCCAGACTTCCTCATGGGAATCCTGGGAGGGATCAGTTGCTGATTAACATATTCAATCCATATAGATCGAAAGGAAAACATACCAAATGGGCTTTTTGTCCTGTTGTGGCTCCATTGTTCCATTGTTCCTGGATTTCTCTGACTTGATGGTACTTGTGGTTTTGGGTCAGGAGAGTTGTCTCTTCATACCCGGGGGCTCAGCTGTTCCTAGGTAGGAGTAGACAAAGATGACATCCTTTCACTAAGTCACCAGAGCCTGCTGTGGCTTGTCTGATTAGAGTCTCCTTACACACTGGGACAGAGAACTTCTTGCCTGTGCAGTTCTTTTGTTTCAGGATAAAAAAGCCTAGCTAGGAAGCTGCAAGGTTGAGAAGTTGTTAAACATACACACACAGTCACACCAAACCAGATTTGCTGATAACAGGAGAATGGAAAGACCTGAAGCTGAGGGAGCGTTTCAAGGTCACAGGCAAGGAGGGGCCTGCGGTGGTGGCAATGGAAAAGATGAATAGACAACAGTTGAATGCATTATTTAGTGTGTTCCACATCGCAAAGCCAAGAATGGTTCCTTCGCACCAGAAGATTTGATGTATCAGGCTGGCTGGCTCCACAGAGGCCACCCCCCAGTCTCCTCCTGACTTCATGGAGACATGGTTGTCTAGGTGACAACTGTCAGGCAAGAAGCTGCAAGCTGAAGAATAAAATCGCCTTAGCTAATAGAGCGGCATGCTATTATGTACCTGAAGGTTTAACTGCTATATTAGCCTGAAAGAATCATTTGGAGGGGCGGAAGGAGTTCGCTTTTCCCTGGGCTACATCAGTGAATTCAATTTCTATTGAAGAGAGACCAGCATTTTAAAAACCACTGTGTGTGGAGCTTTGAGTCCTTTTCTTCTTTCAGTGAGAAATGATTTAATAATGAACTTACAACTGCGGGGCCTCTAGTCAGCTCCTTGGAGCCCTGGAAGAGGGAAGAGGCAGTGTGCAGGGGCCAGGGGCTGGCAGGCTCCAGCCTGTTCTGTCCTTGCTCAGGCCTGGGCTCTGTGACTGAGGTTACCCCAGAGCAACTTGGTTGAGACACGTGTAGAGTCTGAGTAATAATTTTCCTCCCGCACAAGATTGCTGGGTGCCTCTAATTAACGGTTGTGAATTCCTTAGATGGGGTTGTTATCAGATGGAAAGGGGCTAATTGTACCGGTCACAATAGTTAACCTCTTCCAGAAGGAAGGGTGTGTATGTGCGCACGCGCGCACACACACACACACACACACACACACACACACACACATAAATGTGCAAGAACGTGCCTTCGTTCTTTCTGCAAATGAGGCAGAAAAGTTTGAGAATCATTGAAATTCTCTGGCATCAGGACACCAGAAAATGAAAGACTGTATTCACTGAGACTTTTTCAGTAAGCCAAGTGGCCAGCATTTACTGGACTCTTTCTAGGGCTCAGCTCTTTACAGGTTTGATCATGTTTAACTCTTAGTATTCCTGAGTCTTAAGTGGGATAATTATTAGCCCTGGTCTACAGATGGAAACCGAGGTTGAGTTAAGGATACTTGCACGAGATGGCACATTGTTGGCACTTATTTTTATGAGTGAGTAAAAGTGCTTTGAATTAGAAATGTCCAACCACTGAGCACGGAGTGGGACGGGTGGCACCTCCTGCAATAAAAGGCAAGCAGTAGAAGCTCTTCTGCTACGACCTGGACAACTTGGCCAGAGCTGTCACTCTCTGGACATCAGAACAACCTGCCTTACCTTCTGCTCCAGTTCCTGGGTCTGCCCTCTATTTCCATTGATCCCTTCTTTGAACTACAAACAATCTCGGCCCCGTTTCCTTGTGACTCAAGCAGCTCCAAATTGCCTACACACCTTCAGAGGCAACTCTCCAAAGACAAACACATGTTGGTCTTCTTACTGTGTTCTGGAAGGTGCTAGGGTCTGAAGTGACAGTGGTAGGTGATGTGAAAATGCTCCTATGGAGAAATTTGGTATGGAAAGAGAATGAAATCAACAGAATATAATCAAAACTATAAGGAGAATAGTAATAATAACTATTTTGAAGTCCTTCGCATGTGCCAAGCCTAGTGCTGAGTGCTGGAAGCAAGTTCATGAAGAAAGGACTATGATTATTTCTGTTCTAGAGAGGAAAAAGCTAACATATAGGGGGTTAGAGCACCTGCCCAAGGATGTACAAGTAGGAAATGGCAGAGCAGGAATTGGAACTGATACACTATGGCTCTAGCTTCAGTTCCAATGATGTTACTGACTACCATGCTCTGTTGCCTGTATACAGGCCAAATAGGAACATGAAAATACTATACTGAAAGCGTACATGAAGGGTCTTAAGGTTCTTTCTAAGTAGAATGTTTTCTAGGACTTGAGAGAAAGGCATAAGAAGAGAGGGTTGGGAGTTTTGTAATCAGAACATTAAAAATGCAGTCTACCTACCAGGCTCCTGATTTCGACCTTTTGACATATCTTAGCTTACACAACCAATGACTTACAGGGACAGTGATTATTGCTGAGCACCTTTCATGGTTTCTATAGGCTGGGGATTAAGGAGTGTCCCACTTTGGTGTTTTGTGACTTTGATTCTCACGTGAGATTTCACTTACATGTCAGCTGTGATTGTAGTCATCCAATTTGATATACTCACATGATTGGCAAATTGGTGCTCACTATTGGCCTGGACTAAGTTCTTCACAATGTGGACTTCATTCTACAGGTCTGCTTGAGTGTCCTCATAATATGGCAGCTGGCTCATCTAGCTAAGGGTCCAAGAGACCAAAAATAGAGAATTTCCATGCCTATTAGAGTCCTCCTTGTTTCCTAGCTTCTCTGGAGCTGTGGGTTGCAGTCTGGTTATCCTTTGCTTTACATCTAGTATCCACCTATTAGTGAGTACATACCATGTTTGTCTTTCTGAGTCTGGGTTACCTCACTCAGGATGATATTTTCTAGTTCCATCCATTTGCCTGCAAATTTCATGGTTATTGTTTTTTACAGCTGAATAATACTCCATTGTGTATATGTACCACATTTTCTTTACCCATTCTTTGGTTGAGGGGCATCTAGGTTGTTTCCAGGTTCTGGCTGTTACGAATAATGCTGCTATGAACATAGTTGAGCAAGTGTCCTTGTGGTATGATTGAGCGTTCCTTGGGTATATGCTCAAGAGATGCATGGATTGCCTTGGGAAGGGGAAACAGAGGAGATCTCCATGAGTAAATTGGTGACACCGGGGGAGGGCAATAGAGGGGAGCGAATGGTGGATGAGAACATGAAGGAACGGGATGGTCAAGCTGAGGGTAGGATGGAGTGGGAGAGCAATGAAAGTGATATCTTGATAGAGGAAGACATTATGGGGTAAGGGGAAAACTTGGTGCTAAAGAAATTTCCAGGAATCCACAAGGACGACCCCAGATAAGACTACTAGCAATAGTGGAGAGGGTGCCTGAACTGGTCTACCCTGGTAATCAGATTGGTGAATACCCTAACTGTCATCATAGAGTCTTCATCCAGTAACTGATGGAAGCAGATGCAGAGATCCAAAGCCAAGCACCAGGCCAAGCTCCAGAAGTCCAGTCGAAGAGAGAGTAGAGGGATTATATGAGCAAGGGGTGGGGTCAAAATCATGATGGGGAAATCTACAGATACAACTGAACCAAGCTCGTAGGAACTCACAAACTTTACACCGACAGCCTTGGAACCTGCATGGGAATGGACTAGGCCCTCTGCATACAGGAGACAGTTGTGTAGCTGGGTCTGTTTGAGGGGCCCCTGGCAGTGTGATTAGGATCTATCCCTGGTGCATGAGCTGGCTTTCTGGATCCCATTACCTATGGTCGGACACCTTGCTCACCCTTAGGGGAGGGGGGAGGGCCTGCGTCCTGCCTCAATTGAATGTACTAGACTTTGCTGACTCCCCCTGGGAGGCCTTACCCTTTTGGAGGAGGATATGGGAGGTGGGTCGGGGAATGAAAGAAGGATCTGTGGTTGGCATGTAAAATGAATAAAAAAAATTTTAAATAAAAAAATGGAAGCAATGCACTGTCATGACTTCTACATTCTACTGGACAGACACACCAAACTCTGATTTAATCTGTGCTCAAAATTCCCATATGTGGAATGTGATAAACTACATAGCTTTTCCTTGAGTTTATTGTTTCAAGTGGTAGCACCCAGGGTCTTAATATTTTATGAAGTGATGTGTACCTGGAGCTGGAGAGAGAGCTCAGTGAATAAGAATGCCTGACATGTAAGCATGAGGACCTGAATCCACATCACTAATACCCATGTAAAAAGCCAGAGTGGCTGCATACATCTCTAACCCCGATACTGGGGGTAGGCAAAAACAGGAGGATCATTTGAACTTCCTGCCAGCAGGCTTGGTTTCAGATTCAGTGAGAGATCGTGTCTCAAAGGACTAAGGTAGAGATTGGCAACATGTGGTGGTTTGAATGGGAATGACTGCTATAGGCTCGTATGTTTGAATACTTAGTCTCCAGTTGGTGGATATTTGGGGAGGATTAGGAGGTGAAGCCTTGCAGAAGGAAGTATGTCACTGGAGCAAGCTTTAAGATTTAAAAATACTTAAGCCAGTTTGAGTTTGCTGTCTGCTTCCCACCTGTGGATGAAGGTGTGAGCTCTCAGCTGCCGCTCCATCTGCCTACTTCCATGCCCTGGGCCCACCATCATGGACTCTAACCCTCTGGAACTGTAAGACCAATTACACTCTCCCTTTTGTAAGTTGCCTTGGTCATGGTGTTTTATCGCAGCAATAGAAAAGTAACTAATACACAGCAGTGACACGCAACAACCTCCTTTGGTTTCTGCATGTGTAAACATGGTTGAACATATCCATACACATGTGTAAAATATACCACAAAATGAATTACAGACACACACACACACACACACTCACACAACACACGAGATGATATGTTTGATGTCTTAGAAGTTCTATGGCTCTATACCAAATGGTAGCTTTGAGGAGGAGGAGGTGATAAGTAAGGAAGAGAAGTTGGAACTAGGAAGAACTTTGAGTTTCTTGGTATTGAAACCAAAGTACTGAAATCCTTGGAGACCATTGACCAGATACATGTCCTGTTCTGGGAATTATATGGACATAAAATAAATTCAACTAGAGTTTCTGGCTTATGAGTAAGCCCATTGATCACATGCAGAAGGAAGCTGCCAGCATTATTTTTAGCAGATGAACTGTGATCGTGATTCTTTCCTCTTACGTGCTTTCTGCTGTGTGCATACGGACTATCAAAGCCAGTGATGAATAAGTAGATTTTCAATGACAATTTAATATTTTTTAGTGGAAATAACTATGGATTTTAAAAACTCAATATTTTATGGCATCTTAATTTTTACTGGATTTGACACCTTGCTAGAAACTGACAGAAAATGATAAACCAAAACTACATGGCCCCTGCTCTTATGGCATTTATAGGAATCAGATATTAATCAAATAATAGTACAAATTAATACATAATCAGAAATTGATATAAGTACCATAAAGGAAAGGATGTAGCATTAGGACAGTAAAAACTGGAAGCAATGATAAAGTGGTGCTTTAATTGAGATTTGAAAGCTGAATATGTTTAAAACACAAACAAAAGCAAACCATGTTTTTTTTTTCTTTTTTTTGTAGCAGAAAGAACCCTATGAGGCTGAAGCAAAGGAAGCAAAGAGTGAGTACAGTGTGAGAGGGGAGTAGACAGCTTGCCACGGACAAGGTTATGCAGGCCCCTGTAGCCATGTTAAGTATGTTAGTCATCACTTTTGAACAAGGAAAGGTCTTAGAAAGATTTTAGAGATACAAAGTCACATGAGAAGAATGGTGCTTTGAGAACATCCACATCACACACGTGGATGCCAGATTAGAACAGGAAAGACTTGAGGCAGGAAGCTGACTTAGGTGGGAGGCATGTTCAGAAGGGAGCTATTGCTTTGGACCACAGTGCTGGTAGTGGAAAGAGTGGGAAGAGAGTGGACTGGAAATGGACAAGTTCTTATGAGTGTAAGGTAAAAGTAAGTATCAAATCTCAGGCAGGAGGTAAAGGTGTGAGAGGAAACTTGGGGTTTTAAAAGGCAAGGGGGAGAAAACGATATGTGAAAGACAATTTGGGCAGAGAAAGCTAGGATGCGGTCTGCAGAGAGGAAGCTGGTGCATTCAGGAGATATTTGAGCAGTGGTTGTTGTTACTAGGGCATTGACATTCCTCTGTAAGATTATGCTGTGTACAGACCTTACACGAATAACAAGTCTCAAGGAAGTACCCTTAGCTCAATTTTATACAAAAAACAAATAACAGCTCCAATTATCAGAATTAGTATTCTGTCAAACAACAAGCATATCATGTTACTGAGTGCTCCTTGAGTTTAAATAATTCTTCAACCTTAGAAAGTATAGTGTGTAAAACAGAATATATTGTGTCAAAGGTGTGTTTCCAGATTGGGACTTTAAGGGTAGCCAGTTGTCAAGAATAACACTAGTCTGCATATCTTTTAAATGATACTTTCCTTCAAAACACAGGTAGATGTCTGTGTTAGCCCTGGCTCTTATAATAGAATGCTGTGGGCTGAATGGCTTAACAGAAGTTCATTTCTCACAGTTCCAGAGGCAAAGATCTCCAAGGTCAAGATACTGACAGGTTCAGTTTTCTGACAGGATCATGTGCTTGGCTTGTAGACAGCTGCTCTCTGCCTGTATGCTAGCATCAGCATGACTTCCTTGTGGTCTCATTGAGAGAGAAAGCTCTGATACCTGTCACTTACTCATTAAGACAGTCATCCTATTGTGAGGACAGACTTCATCTAAGGTGAATTAACCTACCGAAGGCTCTACCAATTACCCCATCACATTGTGGGTTAAGGTGTCAATATATGAACTGGGGCTGGGCAGTGGTGATGCACACCTTTAATTCCAGCACTTGGGACACAGAGGCAGGTGGATCTCTGTGAGTTTGAGGTCAGCCTGGTCTATAAAGCCAGTTCCAGGACAGTCCCACAGAGAAACCCTATCTCAAAAAACCAAAAAAAAAAAAAAAAACCGAAAACCCAAAACCCAAAACCCAAAACCAAAAACCAAAAAACGGAAAACAAAAACAAATAAAAAGCAACAAAAAAAACCCCAATATATAAACTGGAAGGGGACAAAGACTTTTAGTCATAACTGTGGGTATTTAAATGAGAAGATTTAGGAATCAAATGGAATGGATGAAGATGGAACACAATAAATATAGGAATCTGGCTTTGAAGGTAGCATCTCAAGCTAGTATGGGAAATTATGGACTGATTAGTAAGCATGTTGAGACAATGAGTTAGCCATCTGGATAAAACAGAAATGAATCTAGTCATCATATCTTGAAATTGAAAAACATCAAAATTTGATCCAAAATTCAAATGCCAAAAGATGAAATCTTAAAAGTTATTAGAGAATAACATGGGAAAATTCCTGTACTACTTTGGAGTAAATGTGCCTTTTTAATTATGACTTGAAGTTCAGAACCAAGAAAAGAAAGGCTTGGTAAGTTTAACTACATAAAAATTAGAGTAGATGTTTTTGCATAAAAGTTACAATAAATCAAGTAAAAACAAGTCAGTAAATGATAAACTAGAAGAAAAAGTTGCTACTCACACCATAAATCACTACAAAAGAACAATGACCTAATATACAAATGGACAAAGACCATAAAAGACTAATTGACAGTAAAAGTACAAATGACTAGAAAGGATCTGAAAGGATGTTCAACTGTACTCAGAACATGAGAAATATAAACTAATGTGCCAACATGTCATCTAGTTTACCTATCACATTTACAAACCTACTCACTATCTATTGGCAAAAGTAGAAAACATAGGCACACTTATACCTTAACTGTGGGAGCATGTATTTGGTATGACACCTCAGGGTAGAAAATTTGTCAATATTCAGCAAAAGTTCATTTTATTTTGCCCAGATATTTAATTTTAGGATTTTGTCTGTAGAAATTGTTGCCTTCTTATGAAATGATGGACATATGATGCTATTCATTGCAGCAGGATTAGAAATAGCACAAGATTGAGAATAACCCAAGAGAAGCCCAGCTAAATAAATTACAATATATCTTTTTAGTCTTTATAAAAATAAATGAGGGAGATCTCCATCTACTGATACGGAAAGATACTGTAACATGAAAGAAGCAACAAACAGACACATATGTTCTTTTTGCTGTTTTTAAGGAGTAAAATTGAGAGCTATACTCATATTTATTTACACATGTCTAAAAAAATTAGGGGAGGGTTGTATGCTATTAATTTTTCATATTTTAACAGGAGTGATGTAGGGATATCTTCCATCGTATGGAACTTTAGAAAGATAATTATCCATATTATTTTCTTTCTTGGTGGTATGTAGAACAATGATGAATCTCAAAATTGATGACATCTTAGATAAGATGGAATTCTACCTACTGTGAAGGGAGACTGTGGAAGGGATGAGGAGGAGTATTTTTCTTTATGTGTCTTGTGATGGTTTGCATTTAAGCCATGTGAATTTATTTTCCTCTCCAAATTGAATATTTAATAGTATTTTTAAAATAAGATAATAGTGTTCGTAAAATAAGATAATATCTATCTATCTATCTATCTATCTATCTATCTATCTATCTATCTATGTCCTATCTGTTTGCCTGTCTATCATCTATCTACAGTAGATTAGTTCCCAGTGTCCGTGCCCTCTTGTAGTGATGTTCTTAGAGACTCACCCCTACATGATTAAAATGTAACATGAACTGGCCTATACTTGGTGCACGCTAGTTGATGAGACATCAGTAGTCTGTGCAGACCACAGTCCTCTTGGAGAGCTGTGGGCTTCATACCATTATGCTTAGTTTGGCCAGCAGACAGGATGTGTTGTTTTTCTAGTTCTGAATAATGCAACTTTAGTTTGGGAAGTAGCGAGACATTGCATCATCATAAAGACTTGTGAGAAGTGGAAACCTACTGTCAAGTTGCTGTCTATAACCTAGTACATATTCTCTTAGGAAAAAAACCCAGATGCTTAGGAAAACACAGAACTGAGCTAGGTCCTTGCTTTTACCATTTTCTCTCTTCAAAAGAAGAAAAGAGATAAGATCTGAATCAGCTAAGCATCTATTTTAGTGTTAACAAAAATACTAGCCTTCTTCTCCACTCCCCCAAAACCTTTATTACCCTCCTATGGCTTAAACTGAGTTTCTAGATGCTATTTTTGGATTTTAACTTTCCCCCAAGGGTTCACATGTGAAAGGGATGCTATCATTTAAATCTTGTGTTCCCCCAAAGGTTCATGGATTAAAGGTTTGGTCCTTGACTGGTACTTTTGGGAGGTGGTAAGAACTTTAGGGTCTGCTGAGTACTTTTAGGCCATTGGGAGTGTGCTTTTGAAGGGGACTATTTGGTCCTGGTCTTCCTCTCTCTTATTCACTTCTAGACCTCGTTAAGATGTGCAGATGTTTTCTGCCACACATCCAGCTTCAAGTGTGTTCTTGCTACAGACCTTAACACAACAGGGTAAACTGATCACAGACTGGACATTTCAAAACTGTGAGCCAAAATAACCTTTTCTATTTTGTAAGAAGAACTTCTAACCAGTCTTATTAATAAACACACAGAACAAGAAATAGGGGTGAAAATCTGACAGAGATCAGAGCCCGGCTAGCTCAGTCGGTAGAGCATGAGACTCTTAATCTCAGGGTCATGGGTTCGTGCCCCACGTTGGGCACCAAATGTAAGACGAACTTCTAACCAGTCTTATTAATAAACACACAGAACAAGAAATAGGGGTGAAAATCTGACAGAGATCAGAGTAATTAGGAGCAAGCCACCACTAGCCTCACCTCACCAATGCTGTCGCTACTTCCAAGGAGCGAAGCGAAGAGAAGAGAGCGACTTCTGGTCTAACCCAGCTTTTTATGCCTGTCCATTCTGCTAACTCATATCCTATCCTCACCAAGCTACATCACTTCCTGTCTTGTTTGCATGGACCTTCAGAACTCTGTGGCTGATGCTGGGACTAAAGGCGTGTGCCACCACCCCCTTCCGCTAGTTCCCAATGTGACCTTGGAGTCACAGAGAAACAAACGGATTAAGGGCGTGTGCTAACTTGTATGACTATTGTTTTACTACTAGTGGCTGGCTGCCCCGTTTTTCCTCCAATCCTCAGATAAATTTTATTGGGGAACACAGATAAAATATCACCACACTATTTCCTTCAAGGATTTATTGTAGTAACAGAAAGCTGCCATGCTAGATATGATATCAACAATAAGCACTGTAACCCATGTTTCAAGTGTTTTTCAATGTAAAATAGAACAGGGAAAAATACTTGCAGATCTATGTTTTAGTGAATGGAAATATTTGTAATATCCTGGAATACCTAGACTAGGGCCAAAGAATCAGTAGTTGAGTTCCTTAGTATAGCACTGGATGATTTCTGATTATTTGTTTGGTGGCTCTTTCTTTCAGTTTTACTATGTGAAAAATAGATGCAATCATCCATTTTGTTCTTTCTTTAAAGGGCTGCTGTGAGAAGAAATGACATAGTGTTTCTGAAGACACTTCAACAAAAGTGTCAAAAGTGGCAAAGTGCTACTGATGAAAACAAGGCTCCATTTTGCCTTCATTGAAAAGAGAATCAGTACTTGTGTTGAGACCATTTGACAGAGAGTAGCCATGCCTCAGCCAGAGGCCTTTGTCCCAACTTCATCGTGTGATAGTTAGGAAACATTTTGAACAATGACAGCTGGAAGAATGAAGAGAGTAAGCCTGTCATCCGATGAAAAAATAGTGACACCCAAATGCCCTTTGCAAAGTACCACTATACTGTTCATGCTTCAGCATCCTCCCAACTGTCCTTTAGGTAGCTATCGGCGTTATCATTCCTCTGTTTCATATGGGGAATCTAAAATCTGTAGATGAGCTCCAACTCCAAAACATAGCTGTTTCCTTTTTCTGTCCTACTCCTTCTCTTCTATTCTCTGGTCTCAATAATGTTTGTCAGAAATCTGGGGCTCTGGGCCACTAAGGTAGACCATAGACAAAAAGAAGAAGCAGGGAGTGAATGTGGGAACATTTTCTACCTCTAGCATAGGCTATTAGCACATGTATACTAGGACATATGGTGACCATCTGGAACTGAAGCTACTTACGTCACTGCTGAAATTCCTACCAATAATGCAGTCAGTTTCAGAAGAATTGTAATGCTCTAGTCCTCTAAAAAGCTTGCCTTCTGAGAGAATGCCCTTGGCAAAGCATGATTAAGAGCAGCAGTATATTTGTTGGCGCACAAAATGAAATGTCAGTTGATATATGGGGCCATGATACTCCTTGACCTTAATTGTCTTCTGGAACATTGTGTTCTAATCCTCCCATGGATGTCACTGTTAATGATCTGGGCATGCAAGCTTATACAAACAAAAGGGACATCCCACAAAGGGATCAAAGACATTTCCATCAATCAGGTGCCCCGAAGGAAGAGCCAGATAAACAGTTCCAGCTGGTGGTAAGTAGAGATAGACCAGGAGAAACCAACTATAGTCTTTGGTGAACTATGGCCCCTGACCTGATTAAGTTTTGCTGAAACATAGCCATGCTTGTTTGTTCATGTATTGTTTGCTTTTTCCTACCACTGTAAATGGCACTGTCATGGCACAGACTGTATGGTCTGCAGAGCTAAAATATTCATGATATTATTATCTAGCTTTTTACAAAACAAGTTTGCTGACCTCTTCACTAGACAATGGATGTGCAGGTAAACTTGGTCATGTGAACACTGATAAAAGCTTTGGCCGTGTCCTTTGCTAGTGAGACACGGGACTCGGGGGAAGTTGGTGTGTGGGGGGATAGGAATGTTTAGAGGTCACCATGTTCATAGAACTGCTTCTAAAGGGCCTGGCTCCAATTGAAAGGGGGTAGTCATCCCAAGTATTCAAATATCAGAAAGTCCTCAAGCACTGTGCACATAATGTATTTCTGTAGTCAAGATCTGAAGAACCTTAGAGACCTGACCAAGCACTCTCTTAGCTGTCTTCTTTCCTAATTCTACTGTGCTCAATTAAAACAGAGGCAGAGTGAGCCCTTACTGGAAAACTCGTGTAAGTGACATCCTTGGGCTTTAGTATCTTCTCCTGGAAAACCGAATGACTTGAGAAGCTATCTTAAAAGGATGGCAGAGACTGAAATGACAGTAGTGAATTAGTTTCTCATAGCCCTGGAGGAGCCTCTTGAACCAGGAACCCAAACAATTACTGGTAGACCTTGAGACAATCACAGATATCAAGCTAAGAGAATGGAATTGCTCATTTAGAGGCTTTCTATGAAATTAGCAGTAAAACCTTCTAAAGTCTATTCAATTGTTTTCTACCATACTCTACAACTTCACGTGTACCCATAGCACATTGTCTCAAATATTCAGTGAACTGGTGCCTTGTTCATAGGTCCAACATGGTCTTTCCATTGTGATATGGACCTATTACCAATGCATAACTATTTGAAGGGCAAGCACAAACCTACGACCATACCTGAAGTTCAGTTTCTCACAGGGGATAAGAGGAAAGGGAAGGCTATGAAAATGCTTTGTGAACACATGGAAAAGGAGAAAAGGAGCGCTCCATGATGGTTGATATATGGTTCTTACAGTAAAGTCATTGGTGTAGTGGCTAGGGCAAACACACAAGATAAAAGGAAAGAAAAGATTCATATCCCAAGAGTATTGCTAGGGACTATAACTTTACATAATAAGCCTTCCAGTTAAGAAACAGCACCCAAAGTTACAGCCACAAACCATAAACCAAGATAATGCAGGGAAGGGAGAGAGTTTGATGTCAAATGCTGGGCTAGCATGCACAGGCTGATGTTAATCTAAGGGATATTGGAGTAGAGATTCCATATGCTGGCAGCATACCAACATTCCTATAGTAGTTATTGTAGTGCAGGCTCACAGGATTCCAGAATGCCAGAACTGTTTATAAAAGCCTAGAAGAAATGGGTATAACTTGGGCTTAGATGATGACAACTATTGCTATAAATACATAAAAGATAACAGAGTATAAACACAGAATCCCCTCAGACAAGGAATTTCATGGTAGAAAAAAAAACTGCCCAGGAGTTGAAATGGTGGCATAATTGAGTATCACATTCTGTTCAGTGAGAACCTACACATTCATAAACCATCATAAGGCCAGTTCAGTAGAAGACCTCAACAGTATGGTGAACTGAATGGCTTTAAAAAGCACATTTCAGAAGACCTTGATAGTGTTTGAATGTGCCTCACTAAAGGGAGAGCTCTATTGCCAGCTTTGCTCACCATAGGTCAGTCTGAAAATCTGGCCACAACTCTAGATCACAGATCTTTGAGAAAAAGAACATGTTTGTTTGCAAATGAAATTCTGAATATATTGTTGCTGATAATCATTCTGGTTTGTCTTTGACACTTGTTCAAAGGCAATTGAACAAATTAATTACATGCCTTAGATGCTGCACTCTGCAAAGGGTATTGGGGATATGAACCAATATAGCCATTTCTATCTAGGGCTATTTTGCTCAATAGGAGTAGATAAATACCTAAAATGCTAGTTTTTAAATATGGTTTTGTGAGATCTCAAAAGTTAAGGGAACCCCACTCAGCATAAGATGTTACAGGAGCTTTTGGAAACAGATATAGTTGGTACTCCAATGGGGTTAGTATGAGGTAGTGAAGCAGGAAAACCAGGGAGCAGAAAAATAAGAGAATCAAGAGGTTCAGATAGTGGTGAGAAGGCAACAGTGTCAAATACAGTAGATGAGAAAATAAGGTTTTAATTGGGTTTGGAAATGAGGAAGTCATTGTCATCATAAGGACAGCCTCTTCTAACCAAGAGCCAGGATCCGCTTTTGAGGACTAACCAGAATTAAAGAAGTGGAGATACCCAGCATAGATGGTTCCTTCTGAAACTCTGTGACCATGAAGGGAAGGAGATCAAGGACACTGACTAGAGGAGATAAGAGAAAGATGTGCAGATGTGTGTGTTTCTCTGTGTGTTGCCTTTTTAATTATATTAGAGAGATATATGTCACAACTACAGGCTAAGAAAAAAATTGTAGGAAGGATATAATAACAAAAGAAAGAAGGCGATGACCCATAGACTTAGGAAGGAGAAACTGGCCCCAAGCAAGAAGGTTGACCCATATTCTGAGATGAGAGAAGGGGTGGAGGAAGGAGTGGGTGTCATACATTTAAGTCTCTAGGTGGGAAAGGGTAACACTGGGGTGTCCATGATTTCAATTCTGTCGTTTTTCAGAGGCACAAGTATCTTCAAGCAGATGCTAGGTGAGAGGTCAGAGAAAAACAGAATAGGCTTGAAATGTCTCTGAGAAGAAGGGGCAAAGTTCTAAGTAGGGACCAGCTATGTGAAGCTCAGAATTGTTGGGGCATCAGCCATTGTGATGCAGAGACTAAACTACTTTGAATGTTTCATTCTCTGTGAAGGTCATCCCATGCCTTATTGCCCTGCTATTTGTGGTCATATATTTGATTTTGAAGCTACTGACCCATCCTCCTAGGGAAATAAACACTTGTAAAAGCTTTGAATAAAAGGAAAACCACCAAACAAGCATAAGGCAGAGATGGGAGGACAATCCTATACCATACAATTGATATTGGGCACCAGAATGGTGTTGCCATTCTTCAGAATGATTCTGCCCTTCCTTTAGAGCAATGGTTCTCAACCTTCCTGATGCTGAGACCCTCTAATATAGTTCCTCATGTTGTCGTGACCCCCCCAACCATAAAATTATTTTCATTGTTACTTCATAACTGCAATTTTGCTACTGTTCTGAATAGTAATGTAAGTATTTTTGGAGGTAGAAGCTTGCCAAAGGGGTCACAATCCCCACAGGTTGAGAAGCCCTGCTTTAGGAGACTTTATGCCAGAGCATACAGTAAGCTGAACATGGAGGAGACAACTTTCCTGCAGCCATTGTTCTTCCTGGGACTCACTTGTGCTCTGTGCCCCTCAGCTTAATAGCTCATCACAGTCCATCACAGTCATCTTCTCTGCCCATCCTCAATACTGAGACACTGTCCATACATAGCCCAAGCTCATAGCCATGGGACCTCAGGCTCACAAGTCTCTTCTCAACTCCATTCCTACTGAGCTTTATTTAATTATTATTATTTTGTTAAATGCAGCACTGTTACAGTAGATATTTTTATTTTTGCTACTCTTAGCTTTCATTATCTACTGCTTCGCTATTCTTTTTTTTTCAAGCTGATGTATCTTATTCCCTCCCCTGCCCACCAAAACTCTGACCTTGAAGGCAGAGTGAGACCTTGCATGTTTGTTTTTAGTATTCCCCCACACCAATCCATACTTGCTGCTTAGCAAACACTGGTTTATTTGGATGAATGCATAGATAGAGAAGGCCTGAAATATGCTCTGTCTTGGGGCAAAGATGAGCCTTTTCTGCTCCCTGGAATACAAACTATTCCAGCAAATTCCTTCTCAGAAAGGAGCCAAGGAAAAGGTTACCAATAAATGTGACTCTCCCGTGGGAAGGTGTGGGGACAGTGGCTAACAGTTGTCAACTGGTACTTTCTGGTTAGTACATAATGCAGAAGGGAATTCAAAGAAGGATGTGGATTGGATGCTTGCTCTCTCTGAAGCTCCTGCCACCTCCCCTCAAATCCTGACCTTGTTTCAGACATTCATTCCCATGAGCCAGGTCTGCTAGTGGCCCCATCAAGCAAAGGCCGTAACCGCTCAGCACTCTGTTTGCACTCACATTGTCCTTTGTAAAAGGCAAAAATAGATTAAAATTGTTTTCTAGCAGGCTGAGTGGGGGAGAAAGATCATGTAAACAGGAAGTCTTCTTCCTTCTCTGACTTTGCTGGTGAGTTTTCACAATCTGTGCTTCATGAACTTGGGCGTGGCCTGGCAAATCAGTTGTTCCTACTCACAGACTTGAGAGTTAAGAGACTCAACTCGTTTGGCATTGCTCAAAAGAAAGCCCTTTCTTGGATGATCAGTGACAGAGTGCTCCTAGATGGGAAATGGTCTAGAGCATTCTTATTAGAGAAAAAAATTTGGATTCACTCTTGAAGCTGGAATACATGAAAGGCTGCTTCATTGTTTCCTATGGTGATGTGGGAACTCAAACACTAGAACTCTAATTCACTCAAGGCCACACTATCCTGCATTTGCGTCTTGATGTTTCTGTGTTTTTCTTCATTTTTTTGTGTTATTTCTCAAACAAAGAACAAAGGATGAGGTATTAACTAAGCACCAGAAGCAAAATGGTTTTATGGCATTTCATTAGGAACCATAAAACTCCTTTTGTTTGTCACAGTTCCATCTCAGGCTATATCCCTGGTACCTGCTACATTTCTCCTAGAGCAGGCCTTTAAGCCACTCCTTGTAAAACATTACCAAATGCCATCAATGCCAAGCACAGGATCATCCATTTCAAAGAATGAGGCGACAACTAAAGGTTAGAAATGGTGGTGTGTTATTCTTAACCTAATCTACCCTGGTTTGAATGTGTCCACTAAAGTACCCAGGTCAGAAACTATTTCCCAGTGCACCAGTGCTGAGAGATAAGACCTTTAAGTCACAAGGGCTCTGTCCTAAGGAATGAAATAATGTTGATATTGCAGGAGTGAGTTCCTCATGAAAGAGTTAATTTGCCCCTCCCACCTCTCTTAGCAGCCTGTGACATGTTCTTACTGTGATGGTGCAGTAAGAACACCCTGGTTAATTGTAGTCCCTGCATCCTGTCTTCCCAATCTTCAGAACTGTACAGAGTGAATCTCTGTTCTTCGCCCATTTGTCAGGCCAATGTAGTCTGTTATAGCAGCCCCAACTGTACTAATGCACCATCCTAATTGCCCTGTTCCTAATAGTGACATGATTCCAGAATGTTAATTTAGTCCTATGATTTTTTGATTCCCTATCTTCTCAGATTTTATCAGATTCTTGCTGGTCTTTCTATAACCACAAATGAGACAACCTTTTCCCCAAATACCCTGCCCTATTGTGCCCATATATTTATTCATACTTGTCTTGTGTCCCATATTTAAATTGCAATATTTGGCCATTGATAACCAAAGACGGAAACAAAGGGCTGTTTTTGTCAACTCTAATATCCAGCAGTGCTTCTAAAATTTGAAGGAATCTACAGACCACCTGGGGCTCTTGTCCAAATACGGATTCAGATTCAGTAGGTCTGGGGAAAGGGCCTGAGAGTCTGCATTTCTATTAAGCACCTTGAGGATACAGTGATTCAGGCTCCCTTAAGGTAAGTATACATTTAACCCGAGGATTAAAACTAGCTTTTAATTTGACAAATCTAACTATGTGGCTTCTGATCTAGTCTTTATAATCCTTTTTCCTTAACTCAGTTTATCTGGGAGTTATTTGGCTTTTAATTCCAGGAGACAAGAACCTTTGGGATTGCTTATTATTAGTGCTTTATGAATGATGTTTGCTCTTATTGAAACTGATTAGGAATGTTCTTTGAATGGTAGCTTCCAAATAAGTATAGGAAACACAGTGGTGACTGACTGTGTTAGGTCTTGTCTCACTTTCTAAGGCCTTGCATCTGGGTATAGTATTTAGTTTCACATACAGCTAATATCTGTATAGTTCATGTATAGTACATGTTAAAACCTCACTTTGTAATTGCCTACTCCCCATTTCAGACAAGCTATCCCCAATTAATCCAAGGAGGAATGATAGTAAGTCAGAGGAAAAAAGAACTTGCAAAAGCCAGCACCTACACAAAATACTTGGAGATTATTCTTAAATTTATTTTTAGTTCTTTAGTTGGCTTAATAGGCCACCACACTGTGAAGCAGCCACTTTCAAAGCCGTGAGACCCTGAGGATTTGCTAGGATCTTAAGGTGTTATCTTAAGGTTGTACTGTCCTCTAGAACAAAACTTTCTTTTACAATGTGCTTCGTCAATTAAAAATTATTCTTGTTGACTTCTTGTTTCTTTTGTTCCAAATACAAATGTTGCATTCCTTTCATTACTCTCAGTGTGTTGAATCTTTCAGACATCTTGCTCTTCTAGTTCTTGGGCTATGATCATCTCCATCTTGGTCATGTCTTCCATTCTCTGGTTTTCTCTAGTTCTGTGAGACCAAGCTCGGTTCTGATCATCTACATTGGCAACCATGTTTTGTCTCTGTCTCATATCAAGTCAAGAAACCCCTGAGGGACTTTTTGAATTGGTGTTACATCTCTCTTACTGATGCAGCTGTTTCCATTTATTCTAGTGGGTTTTTACCTTGTTCTTTTAATCACTTCATGTATTTGCTTGTGACTTTGAGTCTGGATTCTGCTAGGTGTGATATTAGGGCTTCCTCATAACTTTGGCCACTACACATTTCTCAGGCATCATTTCTTCATCATAGTAGAGAAAGCTTGGAACATCCAAGACTGAAAACTGGTATCTGTGGCCTTTTATTTATATTACATTTGCATTTCCAAACCCTCGTCTAAGGTAGTCTGCTTGTCATCAGGATAGTCACATCTTATTTGGCCTTTCTCATCCTATCTCTCACCTGCCAGTCTAACTACTCATTTTCTTCACCACCTGATTTCATTATATAGTGAGGGCCCAAACCCTGGGATTTGTGTAAGAAGGATTCACAGACTGATAACAACAGATCAACTAAATGCAGTGAGGTCTACAGTTGAGAGTAGAACAGAGCAGAGTGAGAGTGTGAGAGAGAGCGAGAGACAGACAAAGATAGAGACAGACAGAGACAGAGAGAAAGACCGAGACACAGAGAAAGATAGAGACATGGAGAAAGACAGAGACAGAGAGAGGGACAGAGACAGACCGACTCAGAGAGAGATAGAGAGATAGAAAGAGAGACAGAGAGAAGAGACAGAAAGACAGATATTCTGGGAGGGAAGGAGCCCCTTGAGCCCCTTAGCTACTTGGAATTGCCAGTCTAGCGTCTCAGCTGTGGTTAGATATATGGATAAGGTGAATGTATGTAAATTAGGGCATGCCTGTGCAACAGGTATTCAGAGAAGGCTAACCTATGTGAACAAAGCAGGACTTACTTGTTTGGCTTTCTTCTAGGAGGATAATCTTCCCTCAGACCAACATGCAAACCGAACACATACCATGTCTACCCATTGTTAGGTAACATGTTGCTATAGTCACTCCAAATCATAACTGAGTAATTAGAGCATCTCATTAAACACACGAAGAGTCAAAACTCTAAGTCTGGCTTAGCATTTAATCTTCCCTGCCCAGATACTTTACACTGAAAAGCTACAGTGGAAGGCTGAGAGAAGGCCTCTCTTGCTCATCTCCTCCTCCATTTGTTAGCTGCCTCTCGGTTGAAGCCACTTTTGAAGCTGGGAGAGGTCAGGAAGCAGACTGCTCCAACTTGACAGGGTGATGGCATTGTCCTTTCTGAGCCTACTTTTCAGATGATTAAAGCTGGAATCCATGTGTGTGGAAAAGGACTAAAGCTTACTCTTTCCAAGATGCCCATAGCAAGAGATTGATCTTCCATTCTCTTGGCCTCTGTCTAACTTGCCTCCATAAAGAATGACAGCTCAAGACTGCTGTTAGCTCTTTGGATCTTAACAGAATACTTTTGTCCTAGCTTGCTTTCTGTTTCTGTGATAAACATCAGGACCACAAGCAACTTACACATCCTGATTACAGTTCATCATTGAGGGTAGCCAGGGCAGGAACTCAAGGCAGGTAGCTGGAGACAGGAACTGAAGCAGAAACCCTTGAGTGACACTGATTACTGCCTTCATCCCAAAGGCTTGTTCCAACTACTTTCTAATACAACTCAGGACTATTTGCTCAAGGGGTGGTACCACCCACAGTGGGCTCAGTCCTCTCACATCAATTATTAACCAAAAAAATGCCCCACAGACTTGCGCACAGGCTAGTCTGATGGAGGCATTTTTTTCAACTGAGGTGT
>LZPO01089909.1:1358312-1369428 GCA_001675575.1 Neotoma lepida
ACCTGAACATCTTTTCTCCAAGCATACTCCTGAAATCCATGATCAAAAAGGCTTCAATCTAGGCTCACTTGACCACTATACTTCCTCCTAGGTGACCTCAGACTGGAGGCAAACCTAAGCTCACAGCCCACTGTAGCCTTCATGGACATGAGTGATGTCCCCTGTGGCTCCCAATGTAGAGAATGCATACCAAAGTATTGTGAGGGCTTCAAACTGAGTGTGAAGTTTAAGAGTAACATTCCAGTCTCTGCCTTCAAAGCAGAAGATGGATGCATTCACTACAGAGACATGGTTTTGTGTCTATTTCCCCACATACTGCTCTCTCTGTGCCAGACTCTAGCCCCTTTTTGTGTTATCAAAATAGAAGATAGTTTCAAGAGTTCTTGAGAACAGCCATTCAAGAAGGCACTTTCATGTTAACATCCAAAATTGAGCATACACACATACCTACACATATATCTAAAAGAAACCCTGACATATCCAGTAAGTTACATGCAGAGAGGTTCCTAAAAGCTCCATTCTCAACCTAGTGTTGCCAGGCAAAATCTAGTTCCTGATAAAGACTGAATCACCATTTTTAATATATTAATAAGTACTATACCAAAGATTGCATAAAAGATTCATTATATATCCAAAATCCAAATTGATTAGGTATTTTTATATTTATATATATTTATTTTTATATTTATATTTTATATATTCATTAAATCTGGTCACCTTATCCCAAGTTAAATGTCCATAAAAGGGTAGTAGAAAAAAGAGATTGTGAAAATTATACAGTAATCTAAATGACTGAAAAAAAATTATACAGAAAAACATGATTAAATTTTAGCAACATGAAATCTAAAACGAAGAAGTCCCCAAAAGATTACATACAATATCATGTTCTTTTTGTTAAAAGTAGAAGCAAGACAACTAAAATATTTGTGTTATTTTAAAGGAATGTGTCTAGTTATAGTAACATTACATGAAAAGAAAGAGAAGGATGAATATATGATTTAAGGTGGCACGTTTTCTTAAACATGGAGGCAAAGACAATGCTTGCAGCTGGATAAGATGATGGGCTATTCCAGAAGTCATATTGGGATAGGGAAGCTGCTTTATTAGTATTTATGGAGAGTGTAGGGACCAAAGATGACAGTATATCAGTAACCAATTCAGTAATGTTCCCTTGTTCGCGGTTTCACTTCCCACCATTTCAGGTGCCCACAGTCAACGGAAGTGTAACACAGTGCCTCTGTCATTTGCCTCATTTCATCTCATAATGGAAACATTGAACTATCTCACATTGTCACAAAAGAAGGGCGATTTCAGTACAATGAGATACTTTGACGGAAAGGTTTGGAGAAAGCACATTCACGTATCATTTACTATAGTACATTATTGGGGCTGTTCCTTTCAATTATTGCTGCTGTTGATTCTTTTTACTGTTATTAATTTGCAAGCAAAAATCTGTATGTGTATATAGGACAAAACATAATATCTCTAGAGTTTTGTACTAGCTATTCTTTCTTTTTGGTACTCACTGAAGACTTGGAACTCATCCCTTGCAGATAAGAAAGGCCTTACTATACTTGTGATCAATTCAGTTAGCCGCATCTGGTATCTAAAATGAAAATGAAACAGAATTTAAAAAGGAGGGGAAATGGAAAAAAAAAGTAGTAAGCAGCCCATGACAGAAGTGTACATCATTTACTGCATGGTGAGTTAGTCACTTTTATTATTGCTCTGACCAAAATACTTTCACTAAGAAAGGAAGGGCTTATTTTAGCTCACGGTTTGAGTGGTTTCAGTTCACTGCCGTTGGCTCCCTTAATCTTGAGCCTGCTGGAGAAGTGGAGCACCATGCTAGTGGGAGCATGAGGTAGATACTGTTCACCTCATGATGGACAGGATAGCAGTAGAAACAGAAAGGACTTGGACCATGTATAACCTTCAAAAGTAGGCACCCAGTGTCCTGTGTCCTAAGTCTTCCTAGGGTCCAAGTGTTCACTGCATGAGCCCGTTGGGACATTTCATTTTCAAGCCAAAACAAAGAGGAAGAACATTGGCAGGGAAGATGTCTCCCAGCAGGCAATAGCTGAAATGGTCATTGAAGAATGATTGGAACCCCACTAAGTGGAGAGGGAAGGGAAAACACCCCCAGAACAATATTTCAGAAAGCAAAGCAGCACACAGAGCCTGATCTGCTAGAATAGTGATGACAATGGTGAGAACAGAGAAGGCCAAGGCAGGAAGGACTTATGTTCTTCACCAAAAAGTGTGGAAATGGTTCTTCGGCTTCAGGATCAGGAAACAGCAAATGGGTTGTGCAAGATGCTGGTATCAGGAAATTCTTGTATCAAAATAAAGAATGTTTTGGCTCTACACATATGAAACATTGGTAAGGCAATTGCACATGATGGAAGGTAGGAAGCTGGCAAGGCAAGTGCCTCAGAAGCATTTTGAAGAGTGAAGGTTATTGATTTGATGGGTTGGGGAGTGGTAGCAGCAAAGTTTACCTAATTCTCCAAAGGTATGTCCAAGTGAAAACACAATCCATTAGTAAAGAAACACTAGAGTCCTATGATGGCGCCTCTGGATTTCTTGTGTCTTGTCTGCATTAGCATTCCCTCCCCAGCAGTTCTGTAGAATTTATCCTCTTGATTCATTCTACTCGTTACAAAAGTCTGCTGTGGACCGACAACTGCATGTCAGGTAATATGTAATGGGAAATACCAAAATGAGTAAGTCATAGCTCATGTTCTTGGTGAGATAATACCCAAGCATAAAGACAAACCATCAGCAAACGTGTTTGTGTATGCAAAGTACTAGAATACATGTGACTTATGCAGAACTAGAGACAAAGAGGTAATTGGTACTGCCTGTGTCAGAGACAGGTGGCATTGGACCTGGCTTGTAAGGGTTAAGCAGAAGTGGGACAGTCAGGAGGGAGCATGAAGAAAAGAGAGAACAGGAGCAGAAGCCTGCTGGTGGAGACACCCAAGGGTAGGCTGGAGCCAGGCCCAGAACAGGACTTGTAGAATTTGCTGAGGTGTTTAAACTTTGTTCTACATGCCACAGTTATTGAACAGGGTGGTGTCAGAAGGATATCTGGGTGTTTAGAATTATGTCTACTAGCCACGTGAGGAAGCTGGAATGGAGAGGGATGGAAATAAGTTCACAGAGAACATCCAGAAGGCAGCGGCCATATTTCCCATGAGTAATTCTGGACCAAGAAAGGTTGTGGGAATCAGTGAGGTCAGAAGCAGAGAAGGCCCATGTTGGGAGGTAGGTCATTCTCCTCCTCCTCCTCAGCCACATGGGCGGACTATGTATTGGTCTTTGAGAAGGCCAAAAGAGGGAGGGGATTTAGGTAGGGCCACAGTGACAGGAAGGGTGTTTCCATTCTTCACCTGCCAAAAGAAACTTGTGACTCACTGGATGGGGTGTCTGACTGTCCAGAAGATTTTACAGTCCCCAGTTATCCTGGTTCCTATCTACTTCCGTAATTTCATACAACCTTGGAGCTAGGACAACAGCCAAGGGGTGGGGTCCACACTGCTTCATCACAAATGTAAATAGTATCTACACCAGCCGTAAGTATATTGCAGGGGAGTGCCTTTGTAGTAGGTACATACCAGGGGAAGACTGACAAAGAGCAGAATAAAACCTTTAAAAATTAACTTTCAGTAGTTGTATAGAATATTATCATCACCAACTAAAATAACTTGGCTTACGTAAGAATTAAGTTCAAGTAGCCCTGGATAATAGCAAGGTAGGTCCTGTTTAGAGACTGGGCACTGTTCACTGTGCTTTGTTCTCCAGAGCAGCCATGCAGTGACCATTTCTAGCTCCATTGTATAGATGGAAAAGTAAGGCTGAGAGAGTTCTAATGGGCCCATCAGCAGATGGAGTCTAGAAAGATTCTCCCCACTCAAAATGGCAGTGTCTGACCAGTTTGCATGTTTTCTTTGCTAATGACTAGAAGGCAATAGCAAATCATGCTAGATGAAAAACATCCTTCCCTCTCCCCAACCCTACAAAGCACTTCCCTAGAGCACAATCATTCTGAGAGCCATGTTTGGCTGCAGGAACTTTAGAAAACCCAGCCAACGTGGGAATTGTTTTAGGGTTGTGACTAGGGCTGCAGTGGCATTCAACAGTGCCTGATATTCTGTTTGCTTCAGCTGATACTTAACAGTCCAGTGGTTAGAAGATGGAAAATAATTATTCAGTCTAGCTGGGAGATTGGGTGATAAAAGGAAACTTTAGGCTGCTGATTAAATTGTTTATTTAAGCTCAAGTTCAGATATGTCTTCAGCATAATACGATGTAGGAAGAAGATAGGGATCTGTCCTCACAAAGAGACACCAGCAGGGGAGGCAAAAAGCCCCTCTTGTGCTCACTCCCACTGCAGCTCTGCTGCAGCCTGCTATGTCTTTGTTTCCTGTTTGGCTCTGGATATTGTGAGGCTGAGACTGGGCAGAATGACAGAATGATAGTGCTCTTTGTCCAGGCTCTACCTTTTAAGGAAGGGGAAGAAGCTGGAGGCGTATTATTTTGAGGCAGTGATGGTGAAGGCAGAGACTGTTCTAGAGTCTGGGTCTCCTTATTTCTGGTCTTTTATTCTCCACTTTGGTGTGTGTGTGTGTGTGACCTTTATAGGACATATTTTGCCTTTAAACCCTTCTTGTTCTTTTCTGCATTCTTCTCCAGGCTTATGGGGGAAATTATTTTGATTTCTTTTTTCAGCTTTCCTTTATTTTCTTCCTCCTCTGTGTTAGAACATGCAAAGTTTATAAGTAATGCATAATTTAAACTCTCAGTTTCTCAATGTTTTGGACATATGAGAAGTGAACTTTCTAGGACGCTTCTAGATCAGTGGTCAGCAAACTACAGACCTTGAACCATATACAGATTGTGTCTGTTTTGGCAAATAAAGTTTTATTGGAACATGGTCTCCCTCCTTCATTTCCTACTCTTGCTTTCTTGCTAAACTGGCAGTGCTTGGGAGTTGCAACAAATGATGTACAGCCAGCTCACAAAATCTAATATATTTAATAACTGGCCCTTGACAGAAAACTTTAAGAAACTATGTGTTAGACACAGATCCTACAGACTTAATTCTAATTTGGATCACGACAGCCCCCAAGGAGAACAACAGGAAACTGGAATCCTGTTTACATAAAACCATTGACAGCATGAGAATTCAACAAGAATGTCATGGGTTACTTAGTTAGAATTGATTTTATAAACTTCAAATTCATGGGTTACTTAGTTAGAATTGATTTTATAAACTTCAAATTTTGACATCTTAAACACTAAGAAAACTCATATTCAATTGCTTCTACCACTTTTAAACCACCAGTGCTCCTTCCTCTAATCTCCATGGGAAGGAGCCTCAGAGATAAGCCTGTACTTCCTGCTGACCTGTCTATGTACCTGGACCACTGTGCTATGGTCTGAACCATCTTGTTCCAGTGGAGTTGTATATTGCCTCTGGCCACCTCAGTCCCATTTGGTCTTGTGTCAACTCCACCCCACCATAAATGACTATTCTTTCTTCCAAGAAGTACCCTGAATGAATGTATCCCTTCTCCCATTTTCTTTCCTTGGTTTCTTTGATTATGTTGGCATCAGACCCCATACCTCAGCTTGAAAGGACCAAGCAGATACCATAACAGGCTGCTCAGTCTTTTTTCAGAGATTAGGCCTCAATTTCAGTTTCCTGAGACTTAAGCAAACAGTTTCTGGGAGGGCTATGACATAGTCCTTGCAGTAGCTCCTTTTCTGCACATACTCTGACTGCTCAAGGTTCAGCCAGTTGTTTACTGTCTGCAACCCCTCACCAACTTAGAGCTATGTGCATGGGTCAATGTGAACCTGTGAGGCCAGCCAGCCTCCACAGCAGCTCAAGGACAGAGCCTGGGCCACTGAGTCAGTCCCCATAGTCAGTCTGTGCCAGGGCAGCCAGCCTCCATGGCAGCTCAAGGACAAAGCCTGGGACTTGTCCAGGCCTGCCCAAAAATGATAACTGTAACCCCCAACCAGTAAATTCAAAGGTTACACGCCCTCACCCAATCATATGATGCAAAGGCTTGTACCACCCTGCTTGCGGTTTTTCCCTTTAAAAACCCCTCACTCTGAGAGCTCAGGGCGGTCCTCCTCCACCCACTGCGTCTGAGTGTTGGACATGGACCAAGCCCAGGCTTGCTTGTTATCAATAAATCCTTGTGTGTTTTGCATTGGGTATTGGCTCTGTGGTGGTCTTGCGACATGGGCACAACAAGCTTTCCTTTTTCAGCAAGGAAGCTGAGGCTCATGCTTAAGCAGTCTCTACAAATTTTCCTCTTTATCTGTTTGGCCATAAAGGAGTCTTTCTTTTCTTTCTACACAACTTGATTCCCCCTGCCACACTTCTAATTACCATCTCTGTGTTCGTGTTCTTTTGTTGTTCTCCCTGTCCAGTGCACCTAGAAGCAGAGTCTGCAAAGACTATATTTTGCAGTAACCTGTTCACAGGTTATTGTATTGTCATTCAGTTCCTTAGAGTTTTCTGGAACCACCTGGAAGGCAAACTCCCACTGAAAACTATTTGGGTCTAGGTTGTTAATTGCACTGTGAGGATCCTATCCATCTATTTCCCTGCCCCCCCCCCACATCCTGGGACTTGATCCTCAGCTTGATTGCCAGAGATGAGCATGAAATTTTGCTACCTTCTGCCATCACTTCACCATTCGACTAATGCCAATCCAGCAGCATGCTGGATCCAAGGCTTACCACCAGGAAGGATAGAGAATAGCTCTCTCATGCTGGTTGGAATGAGGACAATATAGAGTTTCTCAGAGGATCCAAAGTGAACACTAACCAGTGGACACTCATGATGCTCTAATAGCATTGGGACTCTTGGCCTCTCACCCTGCAGTGCAACTTGACCTAGAGCAATGTGCTGTCTCTGTGGATTGAGAAATGAGTGAATAGAAATGATTCCTGTGAGATGGGTGCTCCCCACAGTTTCCTTTTATAAGATACTGAAGCCAGAAGTTGATGTAATGTGGTAGCTATGTACCATAGTAGTAAAATCAGAACTGTATTTCCCAGAATTCCTTGCTTTTACTTCTCTGTTTAGGATCTGACTGGAAAGAAGCGTGTGTGTGTGTGTGTGTGTGTGTGTGTGTGTGTGTGTGTGTGCTTTGAAGATGAAGGTAAAGGAGAGCTCACTTCTCTAGATTGAGAGTTGGAAGGTCTGGTGGGCATTGTAGCCTCTCACACTTGTCACATGTGTTGTCACTGATCTGGGGCTTCATCTTGGTGTAGGCAGTTGGCAGTCTTGAAGTTCCTGCAGTGCCTGTCAGGTATCCTCTTTGAGCTTATTGGAGGCCTGGGGTCTACTGCATGCACATGTGCATGATGGAGGGCAGCATTCTAATTTACAGTTCAGCTGCCCTGGTGAAGCTGGAGAGGTGAGAAACTGATGGAGGGCCTATCTGTTGCAGTAGACACTAGTTTGTCTCTTTTTCACATTGCGTTTGTTTCATTCTCCCCCAGCACACGTCCTGACTGCCAATACCACTATGTTCAAGCCCAAGACCAAATGTGGATCAATTGGCACACAGATTCCTTACTCAGTTCCCACAACTGTTGAAGGACCCATTTCTATCATAAGTCCCTTAGTGTGGAACCCCATTGTGGTTTCTGTTTCTCTGGCTAGATTCTGGATGTGGCCATCATATAGCCCTACTGTAGGACCCAAGGCCCCAGTCTTCAAAGACAACATGATTCCTGCTTCCCTTGTCACCTCTGCTTAGAGACTATGTCTGCATGAAACAATGTGCTAGAGTTGATGAGAACTGACAAGCAAACAGGGGAGCTCTGGCCAGAAACATTTTAAGGTCCTTAGCTGAGAACCCATCATCAGAATGCCTGAGTAACCCCGGAGTCTCATCTTATGTGTACAGGGTAGACATTGCTTATGAAACTCAATCAGAGCCTTTGAGTACATGAGTATAAAAGACAATGAATCTATCCCTGATACTTGGGCAAGAAAAGAGTTCAGAAAGCAGTTCATTCCATCCTGAGGCATGTCCACTTTCTATGTGGCAAAAGGTGGTGGCGATGGTGTTAATATTGAATATATTTAATTATTCAGTATATGAAGAGCTGGGGGAAGAGAGAAGGTACTACCTCTGCAGTGAAGCTGAGGGAATAGTTGGGAGAAACCTTCAAGTGACTCTCTCTCTTTCCTTTGATGCCTTTAACCACAAGATAAAGCATTGGGAACCACACTGAGAGGATGGTGGCAGAGAGCTGTGTAGGAGATCCTATGGTCTCAGATCCTAGGTCCCCAGTACTTCAGAGCAGTCACCCCAGCACAGCTGCATTGAAATGCAGTGATCCACAGAAGCAGAGGGGTGGGACATCCCCACTTGCTGCTTCTTAATTAAAGAGCATCACATGTGCAGTGTATAGTTAATGGAGAACCAGTTACAGGCTACAGGAGAGCAGGCTGATGATACAGTGGGGGCACCTGCTATAGTGCTCTGTGGTTCGCACTGAACTCAGGTCTTTCGGAGACACTGATGTTGATATCCCTATCCAGTTCCCCTGGCTCCCAGGGTGCACTTTGATTGTGTCAACCATGTTCCTCTCTCAAGGATGTAGAAAAGGATGTGCTATCCTGGGTCTCTCTTGCTCCATGGAACCTGCTAGGAGGCCTCTTGTTTTCACTTCTTCCCGCATTGCTTAAAAGTTATTTCTAATCTATGAGGACTTTCCTGACCGTCCTACTGTATATACATTACAATCTTCACCTCTTCCATCTCTCTCGCTCTGAGGTAGTCTTTCTAAGAGTATAACTGAATAATGAAAATGGAACTTCACTGGAGATTTGCTGCTTTCTGTACTCTTATATCCAAATGGTGGCACATAGTGGGCACCCCGTTGAGAGCTTTGCTGTCATTCCCCAGAGTGCTATTACCTTTGTATGCCCTGCTGTATGAGACCTCCTGGAATACAGATCTGAAGACTTGGATGTAAATTATGACTCCCCTGGAATTGTGCGTCTTGGCATTCCGGAAACCCATATTTCTTCAAAGGATGCAGGCAGCATCTTCTCTCTGCTCCCCTTCTTGATCCACTAGCCTCTCTAAAATCCTTTCAGCAGCTTCAAATTCAAAACCACCTCCTATTCTAAACCTAGCCTCCGTCAGAATGGGGAAGCGAGCATGAAGAGCCAGGATGATTTTGTTTGCAATTTATCTTCAGACTTGGATGGCTTCTTTTGGAAAGATATGAGCAAGGAACTTGGTAAGCAGCTTGCTGCCCTTTCTCCTAAGGCATCTGCTCCAAACTGTGTGGGATTTCAGGGTCTGCCTTGCTTTGCCTTCTCCAGGTAGGCTTGTTTATAAAGAGGAAACATTTGCTCACTCTGCTCAGCAGATTGGAGAGACATGGTGGGGGAAGGCTGTTTATTTGTGTTTTGATCACAAAGCTATGAGTTTGGCTCCAAGGCTGAAGGTCTTGAGGCTCTTCATCTCCTCCCCCAAGGCTTTAATCTCTCTTCTGACATTCCTTTTGCTCATGTGGTGCCTGGGAGTTGAGGGAGCGGGGTGGGGGTGGGGTGTGCTTGCAGGTGGACAAAGATTCTCTGGCCTCATCAGCCTCTGTCCTTAGTGTGACCTCCCACCAGGGACTGTGGTTCTTTTTGAGATCAGCTCCAAAACCTAATCTCTCCTTTCCCTTTGTCCTCCAAACAACCAAAGGGAAGGGAAAATAAGCTCAAAACAGAACAATAGGAACATTTATTTTGAGTAGTGAATGTTTCTTATTTGAAGCCACATCTAAATCTAACCATTTGCCTTTTATGGGATCTGAGTGGTCAAAGTGAGGTGAAGAAGGGTTGAGGTATGCAACCCACTCATTGTATAGACAATGACGACAAGACCATCTGCAGGTTTTCTGGTGCCTGTCTGAATCACACAGTGTCTCTGCCCGTCTCCCCACCCCTTGTACTGCAACCGCCCTCTCAGGTGGTTTTCAGGGCATCCCACAGATGTGTGCAATGCTAGCTGTCATGACTAGCCTTAAAGCCCATTGAGCAGAGACACGTTTCTTGGAATCAGCATGCACGCTGCACAACATTCCCCACAGGGGGACACAGTGAGACAGATGAAAACCAAAGCACTCCTCTGCTAGGCTTTCTGCTCCCTTTGCTGAGCCTCAGGGAGAACCCAGTTCTGTAGGTGTAAGAGTGGGGCCTTGCGGTGAGGCCTCCGAGAAGGCTACCCAGGGCCTCTACCCTTCCTCATTCTGAGCCAAGGAGGAGGGGCCACTCCAGCCAGGACTTTGACCATTGGCTCCTCTCTTCCTTCTTCATGGAGTCCAACAGCCTTTTAGGATATGTGGCTGCACCCAGGTCCCACCCCTTCCTTGGCACTTGGCCCAGTGAATACTTGGGTGCTGAGTGACCTCAGGAGACCCTGAACCAGTTTTGAACCCAATCCCTCGAGATGTCCGGCCTCCCAGTAGATTGGGTGAAGTCTCTCTTTTAAAGATAAAAGTCCTCGGCTCACTGAAGTTCTTTGGCTCGTGTAGAACACTAGAAAGGTAAAAGATAAAGCCCAGAGGGCAACCCTTTGTGCTCTCTGGGTCTCCTGGAAAAAGAGGGCAGGCAGGGCTCACGCATACGAAGCAGGAGCTGCTTGTGCAGAAACGGAAATTCTCCCTCGGCTTTGCTTCCACACTTGGTTGCTTCATTATATTTTTCAGGCGAGTGAGTCATGGGTTCCTGGTGCGCGGTGCTGTCTTTTTCAATTAATGCTTTTCACAGAAGTTCAGGTTTTAAACATCTCCCCCTCTCTCCCCAGGTCTGTTACATTTCCCAGAATGGTTCCCAGCACTGGAGAGAATTCTTTTTCGGAGAACCTACATTTCTCACCTGCTGATTGCAATTAGCCACTGCCAGCTGGGGCCCGGTGTGCAGCTGAAAAGCTAACAAGAAGTAGGGACCGCTCGGAACCCAGACAGGGCATAGGAGGAGCATAAATAAGGAATGGTGTCCTTGTTTACCAGCCGCTTCTGTGAATTCAGGGCTTGCTGACCCTCTCCACAGCCCTCAGCCCTCCCTCTTCAAGCT
>LZPO01089909.1:1369498-1399227 GCA_001675575.1 Neotoma lepida
GTTTGTAGCCTACACTTAACATCACAGTCACGAATTTACTACTAAGTACATTTTGCTAGGTAATAAACAACCTTGCAAGAAAAATGAAATTCAGCTAAGGCTCTCTTCCTGTGTTTGTGAGCTGTGGTAGATTTGGGTGTCCCTTACAGCTAACCGTAACTATGAGGGCTGACAGTGTTTAGAAAAGCCTCAGAGACCGTTAGTCTGACTCCCCCATTCTACAGCTGAGAACATCGGATCTGAGAGGGAAGCGGGCTCATCCAAAGTCTTATAGGACGTTTCAGGACTGGGTAAATTTCCCATCTACGGATTCCGAGGTGATCTAAGTGCTGCCTTGCCTCTGATCTTTGTGGCAGCTATGCTGTAGAGCTATAAGGAAGGCACCCAGGTGCTTGTCCTGGGTAAGATGGCAGAAACCTAAGCAGCGTGGTTCCCAACCCAGTCAGATCTGGCCCCTGAACCAACATCATTCCCCTGGGCATCATCATCCAGGGTTGATGCTCTGTTCCTATAGCTCACGACTGCTGAACCCAATCTCTTCTCTACCCCAGAAAAGTAGTGCTCTCAGCCTTTCAAGATGTCTTGCCTTTGTACTACAATAGTGGAAACAAATTCCCAAACAGGGGGAAATGAGCAGCTTGTTCCTAGTAGCTCTGCAGTGTGTGAAGGAATCAGCCTACTAATGTCTATGACTCCTGGAACAACCACATTGGTTTGGTAGGATTGAGCTTAGTCCTTCCCAGCCTTTTCCACTCAGAAAGTAGAGCAGATCCCTGCTGGATTTACCTTCCTCCAGAAAGATGGCCTTATATTAGGTTCAAGTAGTAGCTAGACTTATAGACAGCACACAGTAATAAAAAGAACCTGGACTTTGGAATCCAACCCCAACTGTTTTGTGGTAGGCTTGTGTCCCAGTCCTGTTTTCTCATTTATAACCTAGACACTTGTAGTGCACGTTACTTCGTTTTCTATTGCTATAACAAATTACCTGGTGCTGGGTACTTATAAACAAAAGATGCTTTTAAACACATGGCACTGGCTTGTACCTAGCTTTGGTGACAACTTCATAGTAGCTGGCATCACATACATAGGAACATGTGTAGAGGGTTTCACACTGCAGGACAGGAGGAAAGAGGAGCAAGTCCTTCTCTTTTATAACAACCATTCTCAGGAAACTAACCAAAGGTCCCATGAGTGGTTAACCCCTTCAAAAGTCAATGCTTCCGTGGCTTTAGCGACATTCTGTTTGTCCCTTAAACAGACCTCTTAAAGAGTCTACAGCCTCATCACCACTGTACTGGGGAATAAACTTCTAGCTCACAAAATTTGGGGAACCAAGCTCCATTCAACTTATAGCGGAGCACACGGAACATTGGGCTTTCTGAAAGAATAAGGGAAAATATATGAATTTTTTAAAATAAGTCTTCACTTTCTTTCCCTCTAGTGCCAACTCTTCATTTTACTGATGAGGAAAACTGAGGCCAAGTGAAGTAAAGTTACTCTTCCAAGACCACAGCCTCCTTTACTGCTTCAACGCAGGGAATTAACCTCAGTGAACTTGATCAATACGAAGTCCATACGCCAAAGAAATGAGGGGCTGCCTGCTGGAAAATGTTTAGTAATTGGCTAAGTGCTTGAAGGGGAGATAGCCAAGAGGAAGATCTGATTTCTAATGTTGAATTTTGTTTTAACATCACTGTAGATTCACATACAATTGTAAGAAAGAATACAGGGAGTTCTGAACCATTTCCCCATTTCCTTCCAATGCTTACACCTGGCCAAACTGTCCCAAGCAGAATATAGGTACAATAGAATCTACCAATCTTTGTGTCTTCCCAGTTTTATCATACTCATTTTTCTTTATTTACTTCCATGTTATTTCATCCTATGCATTCCCCTGGCCACTGTCATAATCAAGACACATAACAGTTCCATCACACTGTTGACAAAAAGGACTGCTGTTCTGCCATATCCTTCCTTCTTTCGTTCGTTCGTTCGTTCGTTCGTTCGTTCGTTCCTTCCTTCCTTCCTTCCTTCCTTCCTTCCCTCCTTCCCTTGCCCTGCCCTTAAAAAACTGAAAACCTCTAGAAGGCTCTCTTCTTCTAAAATCATGCTATTTTTTTTAAAAAAAATCATGTTGTATGTGAAGCTTACACAGTATATAATCCTTATGAAGCATAATTTCATACATTCCATAATGTATTTTGATAAAAATCACAGCATATTACCATCTCTTAATCTTTACCCACTGCTTCTAGACCTATTCTTCCCCCAAAGTACATCTTATTTCTTTCATGTCTTTGAAAAAATTGGAATTGCTTGCACTTACATGAGTATGGCTGTAGAATTATTTATTGGGATTGTGGGAAAGTTACCAGTGGCTACATCACTGACGATAAAAATGCCTACCATTCCCCAGAAGCTATTAACTGCCAATGGCCCCTCAGCTGAGACCTAGGTTCTTGGGAGCCTCTCTTCCATCCATGCTAGAATGTTGACAAGCTAGTTCAGATCTTGTGCAGGTAACTACAGCTATTGTGAGTTCAAGAGTGCATCACCAAAAGACAGCGTTTCACGGCATCTTCCCCATCCTCCAGTTCTTATGTTCTTTCTGTCCTTTCTTCTGTAATGGTCCTTGAGTCTTGTGAGATTGGGGTGGGGTGATACAGGCATTCTTTTTAGGACTGGACACTCAACAGTCCTGTATTCAGTACTTTGATGGGCTGTAAGTCTCTGCATTAACTGCTATCCACTGCATAAGGAAGCATCACTGACCAGGTTTGAAAGCAGCACTAGCCTATGTGTATAAACAGTTAGAAGACAGTTTGACATCATGCCCAGTTAGTAAAATGACAATAGTAGGACCCTCTAAGGCCCATGACCTCCATAGCCACTGGCCTTTGACAGGAGTTTACAGTACTAAGCATGACATTCCCACTTGTGGAGCAGGCCTCAAATCCAACCCAAGAACAGTTGATTATGACCATATCAGTCATTCCCCTATTTCACCTGTGCTGGGGAAGACTGTTGATGTCTCTTCTCCTGTAGCTGAATTCATAGGACCTTCTGGTACTATAAAAGCCAGGCAGCACCTTGTTTTAGAAGATGTGGGAATGGGGATGGGTTGAGGGAGGGAGCTTGCTGGGCGGGAGGAGGGAGGAGAGGGGGATCTGAGGTTGGTATGTAAAAGAAGTGGAAGATCTTTTTAATAAAAAAAATGCATTAAAAAAGAAAGCCAGGCAGCAGGGAGGAAGCTCCAAGTTCCATTCAAACCTGATTTCTCTACATTCTATAACCAAAGTCTGTGGTGCCTTCAGCAATAGAGTCAGCCTGTCTAGTTCTGGTGGGGAACCTGAAGTGGTAAATTAGCTTACATTGTTTGGGGGGGTGTGCTCTGGTGCCTCCTTGAGCCAAGAACTTATAGGGAAGTACCCGACACCTAGAACTAGGATTTTTATTTAATAACCCATAGGCTCTGGTAGCAGCGTGGCTACCCATGAAGGGTACCACTATTCAAATTTCTTTAAAATGTTTATACTTTTAAAAATTAGCTTCCAGAGTAGTGGGCTTGCATTTAGTTTTTTTCATATGTTCATAGTTTTGATTAAGCCCCTGTTTCTCACTCTTCCTCTCTTTCATCTCCCCATCATCCTCCTTTCTTTCTTAAACCTTTCTGCTCCAGCAGCCCCCCCACACACACTTATTACATGTTTCCTATTATTCCTTCTCCACTTTAAGGCCTCTTCACCTCTCCCTTCTCTTAAATTCTAGATTCCTCTTCTAGATTCCTGGCCTTTGAATATACTCCTCATTAATGAGAAAGTCTAAAAAATTCAAATTTAGCCTTTCTGTATGAAGGAAGACATGAATTGCTTGTGTTTCTGAGCCTGGGTTACTATCAAATTTTGTCAAAAGCCATTCAACTTGTTGCACGTATCAGCAGTTTTCCATTTTTTCCTGTTGGGTAGTCATTCAATGGTACAGATGCACCACAGTTTGCTTACTCAGCTGATGGAAACAGAACCCAGGGTCTTGTGCATGCTGGTCAAGTATTCTGAAACAGAGCTCTATCTCCATTCCTTCATCATATATTTTCAGTTAACTTTTTCATAAGATGTGGGATTTAGATGAGAAAGTTCTTAATCCTTTCTTTTCCTTCTATTTTTTGTTTATAGTCCAATCCTTACAATATTATTTGTTGAAAAAGCTGTTGTTTCTCTATTAATGTTTCTACAGTAGTCAAAATATAGTTGGACATGTGTCTGTGGATCTATTTCTTAGCTTTCTATTCTGTTCCATTGATTTGTATCTGTTTTTATAACAATTTACCTTTCATGTCTCACTGTAGAAAATATAAAAAAACAATTCTTACAAGGAAAGCAATTAAGAACTATATGGGAACATTTTATGAAAGTGTGTCAAGAAGTTAATATAAATACTCGATTAAATTTTTGGTTGTTTGTTATATTTTCAACCCCATAATATTAATACTATGACTTCTTTCTCATGCTAAGTAAATATTCATTTTCATGCTTAAAAATAATAATCTTCCAACATCATGCTAAATAGAGAAAAACTCGAAGTGTTTCCATGAAAGTCAGGAGCAAGATAATGATGTCTGCTCTTACAGCTCCTGTTCAATATAGTGCTTGAAGTCTTAATTAAAACAATAAGACAAGTGAAGGAGATAAAGACAATGCAAATAGGAAAAGAGGAATTCAAAGTATTTTTATTTGCACATTATATGACTATATATATTCATATATAAAAGACCCTAAGACTCTACCAGAAAACTCCAAAAGCTAATAAGCATGTTCAACAAAGTAGGAAGGTACAAAATTAACAAATAAAAATCAGTAACCTTCCTATATACTACATACTGAGAAAGAAATCATGGCAACAATTCTATTCACAATAATCTAAAAAAAACCCTTGGAATAAATCTAACCAAGGAAGTGAAATAAAAGGCTTGTACAAATAGACTTAAGGGCCACTCACCAGGAAGGAAATCATGTTTGGGACTAGAAACCTAGCCAGTTTCCTGCAGCTAGTAAAACCATGGACATTAGAAAAAAATCTATTATTGTCATTTTGCTAGACCAGCATAATTTCTTACTACATTCTAAATCCTATTCTTATAACCAAAGACAAGTATAGATACCACCGTTTATCAAAGAAGCCTCTTTACAGCAAATGGAGGCCATCACAGAAAACCACAACTGGACACAATGCAGAGACCAACAGATTATGAGGAGCCTAGCCCCAGTGGCTACATCTCCATCACAGCTCCTGCATAAATGACTTGGGGAACATCACAGAAGATGGGGCAGAAAGATTGTAAGAGCCAGAATACTAGGAAGTCCACTGTGAAACAGTCTCTCCTAGAAATGGCTGCATAAACAAACCAGAACAAAAACATATCAATGGATATGTTAACATGAAAGGGGAAATATTTTCTGAAATTTCACCTCTAGACAAAGAACTATAGGCAGCTCTTGATTCCTGGAAGGATGAGAATTAGCCTCTCTCAGGGATGAGCCCTCATATTGGTTGCCTAATGCAGAGTGGTCAGCTTTGAAACCATACACATACAAACAACAGAATGGACTCAACAGGTTATATTTGTATATATTTGTTCATACATATAATACATATATATGTATGTAACAATAATAAGCAAATAAAAAGAAGCTGTCAACTTGAAAGTGGAGGACATGGGATGAGTTCAAGGAAGGTTTCTGTGAGGGACTGAAGGGAGGAAAGGGAAGGGGAAAGTGATGTAATTATGTAAATGTACACGTGTGTGTGTCTCTGTGTGTGTGTGTGTGTGTCTGTGTGTGTGTACCTTATGGCACTGAGAAAAGAAATTGAAGATATCAGAAGATAAAAAGATCTCTTGTGCTCATGGATTGGTAGGTTTACTATTATGAAAATTCCTATCTTACCAAAAGCAGTCTTCAGATTCATCATAATCTCAATCAAAATTCCAACACAGTTCTTCCCATAAATTGAAGAAAATAATCTCAAAATTCGTCTGAAAATACAAAAGACCAGTATGAGCAAAACAATCCTGAACAATAAAAATCACTGTTAGAGGTATCACCATCTCTGATTTTAGTTATAGTACAGGACTACAGTAACAATATATGGCATAACAAAATACACTACCTGGAACTGGCATAAAAACAGACTTATTGATCAATGAAATAAAATTGAGGACCTAGATAGAAGCTCATGCTCATATAGCCGCCTAATTATAGATAGAATACACACTGGAAAAAAGAAAACATCTTCAAAAAATGGTGCTGGGCAAACTGTATGGCTACATATAGAACACTGAAACTTGATCTCTTCTCCTGCACAAAATTCAAATCCAAATGGATCAAGAACGTCAGTGGAAGATCTGATACCCTGAGTGTGATAAAGAAGAAGGCAGTTAGAAAGGTTCACCTTTCTGAACAGGACCCTAGTAGTGCAGGCGTTGAAACCCAACAATTAACAAATAATACTGCGTGAAGCTAAAAAGCATCAGTACAGCAAAGGACACTATCAATTGAATGAAGAGCCAGCATACAGAATGGGAAATAGAAAAAAAATCATTACTAGGCAAACATTGAACACAGAAAAAAATCCAAACACCAAGAAAGCAAGCAACTCGATTCAAAATTGTAGCATGGAACTAAATGAAGTTCTCAAAAGAAGAAACAAATAAATGAGAATTTTTTTAAATGTCCAATATCCTTAGCCATCAGGGAAATGCAAATTAAAACTACATTGAGATTTCATCTTACCCCAGTCAGAATAGCCAAGATTCTTTAAAAAAGTGACCACAGAAGCTGATGTGGATATGTAGGGGAAAGGGAATACTTATTCATTATTTGTGGAGTGCAAACTGGTGCAACCACTATGGATGCCACTGTAGAGGTATCTCAAAAAGATAGAAATAGAGCTACCATATGATCTTGACCACAATCCCAAAGGACTCTATATCCTACTACAGAGATACCTGCTCACCCATGTTCACTGCTGTTCTATTAACAATAGACAGGAAATGGAAACAGCCTCAATGTCCATCAACTTATGAATGGATAATTAAAATGTGATTCATACACACAATAGAATTTCATCCCTGTAAAGAAAAATGAAATTATAAAATTTGCATGAAAATGGATGGGATTGCAAAAGAAAAATTATACCGAGTGAAGCAACTCAGACCCAGAAAGACAAATGTTGCACGTTTCTCTCTCATATGTGAATGCTAGCTTTGAATCCTTGGATACATGTGTTTAAATGAAGTACAAAGAGAAGTCAGAAAACTAGTAAAGGGCCATGGGGGTACTTTGAAGGAAGAAGGAGATAGCACAGATTATATGAATGGGAAAGAGGAGATAATGGAACAAGAAGGATTAAATGCATAGAGATGGGAGGGAAGGGTTAACTAGGGATTATAGGGAAAGATAACTAACATTAAAGACCTTTGAAAATGAGAAGCTCCTGAAGTCTCACCATATGTGAGGAACTATTGACAACTGATGGCTGCTGGGGGAGGGCCAGTTAGTTTTCTTTGGGGCCAGTTAGTTTTCTTTGGGTACGTGGCTCCTGATAGTCCACCAGTGCTCTAGCAGATAGTCCCACACCCATGCACATACTGGCAATGCTAAGTGTACTGAATGGGTTTAAAAAAAGAAAAGAGCAATGGTTTGAGAGTGGGAAATGGTGGGTGGGATAAGGAAGGAACTGGAAGGTGGGTCATAGGTAGATTTGTTCTAAACACATTATATGCATATGTGAAATTCCTAAGCAGTAAAAGAAGAAAAAGAAAACAATTCTTAATAGTGGGTAAAAGATTCCTTCTATTTCATCATTCTTAAGATTGCCAAGGCTACTCTGGGGCTGGTGCCTGTCCATATAAATTTTAGAGTAAGTTTGTTTATGTCTACAAAAAAAATCTTAATAGGATTTTCGTGGAAACTCTTTAAAAGCTATACAGTAAGGGGTGGGAATGGAGCTCAGTCAGTAGAGTACTTGCTTAGCATGCTCAGAGCTCTAGTTTCAAGTGCCCAGAACTGCATAAACCAGGTGTAGTGATAGACAGCTGTAATCTTAGCACTTAGAAGGTAGGAGGCAGGCAGATCAGAAGTTCCAAGTCATCTTGACTATACAGCAAGTTGGGGGTTAGCCTGCATTGTAAGAGACCTCCTCTCAAAAACAAGCCCTACTTTATCTATTAATTCAGTAAGAGCAAATGGACCTTTAGGCTGATTCTTTTAATCCACTTATTGAAATGTTTCTCCATTCATTAAGTCTCCTTTGATTGATTTATCAACATTTTGTAATTTTCAACATATATAACCTGTAGATGTTTTCAAGTCTACACTTTGTAGGTATTTCTTACCATACACTGATCTTGTAAGTGTTTTCTAAAGTGTACACCTAAGATTTTAAGTATTTAGAGACATTTTGGAGTTACTATACATGGCATTTTATTTTAAATATCTGTTTTTACCTGTGAATTGTTAGTATATAAAATGCATTGCGCTTCTACCCTGAAACCTTGCTTAGCTTATTAGTATATACCATTGTTTGTAGACCCATTGTAGTATATGCCATTGTTTGTGGACCCATTGGGATTTTCTGCTCCCACACTTACATCATGATTTCTTTCTCATCTTTCGTGACTTGTTTCTTTTTCTTGCCCGTTGCACTGGCTAGAACGTTTTCTATGTTCTGGTGACCATGAGTTGTGAGAATGAACATTCTCACTTTATGGCAGCCTCAGGAGAGAGAAGACAGTTACCCTTTCTCCAGTCAGTATGATGCTAACTGTGGATTGCTTGTAAATGCGCCTGAACATTGTAGCTGTCCTTCATTTTTAATGTACTCAGAGTTTTTAATCAAGAAAATTATGAAATATTCAGATGTTTCCACTGGTACATGGATTTACTTTTCTGACTTGTTAATGTGCTGGGTAGCATTGGTTGATTTTTCAATGTCTTCTTTGCATAGATCCATTTGATCGTGGCATATAACCAAAGCTGTGTATTTTTTTATTTGATTTGGTAATATTCTGTTGAAGTTTTTTGTTTCTAATCTCATGAGTTCATACTGGGCTGATTTTTTAAAAATGAAACAACTTGGAAACTATTGTCTCTTCTATTTTACTGGAGAAATTGGGTAAAGCTATTATCTATTATTTTAATAGTTAGTAAGATTCTCTATCTGTCTCTGGGTATTTCTTCTGGAGGAGGTTTCAATGACAAATTCCACCCTTTCAGTGGCTGTAGCAGGGTTCCACTTACCTAGTTCATCTTGATTGTGACTTCTTAACTTTAAGAAATTGGTTCATTCAATCAAAGTTGTCATACTGATGAGCATAAAGTTGTTCATTGTGTTCCTTTATTATTATTTTTAATGGCAGTGTGATGCCTTTCATTCATAATATTTTTTCATATATGTCGCTTTTGCTAAGGACTTAGCCATTTTATTGGTTTTTCTTTCCCTCAGGAACTAGCTTTTTGTTTCACTGCTGTGTGTGTTGTTGTTGTTGTTGTTGTTGTTATTGTTGTTGTTTCTGTTTTAAATTGCATTTGTTTCTCTTACTGTTTTTATTGTTGTCATTCATCTCTCTGCTTTGGCTTTATCTTCCTTTTCTTGCTTTTGAAGGTGGGAACTCAGCTTAATGATACAGGACAATTCTTTCTAACAAGTATTAAGTGCTGTAAGTTTCCCTTTTGCCAACTTTACCTGCATCCCACAAATGTTGATTCTATGGTTCCATTTTAACTTGATTCTAAACATTTTGAAATTTGATTTGAGACTTTCTTGGGCCTATAGATAGCCCAATTCTCATTAGAGATTTTCTTGTTGTCTTTCTGTTTGTGATCTCCTTTGATTCCATTACAATTGGAAAACATACAGTGAATTATTTGTTATTTGAAATATTTTCAGATGAGTTTTATGAGCCTGGATTTAATCTGACTTTATGAATGTCCCATGGATGCTTGTTAAGAATATGTATCCTACTGTTGATAAATGGTCATTAGTTTGACTCTGTTGTTTGATGATACCATTTAATTCTCTCTCTTACCTAATTTTTTTGTCTAGCAGTTTTGTCAATTTTTGGGAGTGAGATATTGGTTCTAACTATGGATTTTCTATTTTTCTTTCAGCTCTATCACATTTTTCTCCATGCAATTTGAAACTGTTGATGAGTACATACACACTTAGCACTTCTATGTCTTCTTGGGGAGCTGATCTTCTTGTAAGAATGGAACATTTCTGGTTTTTGCCTGTACAAATCTTTGCTCTGAAGCATATTTACCTCACATTGGGTGGGGTTAAATATCATTGATAGAATGATTGCCCATCATGTACAAGGTTTGGGGTTCAATCTCTAGTACTGGAAGAATCCCACCCCAAATGTAATGCTTTACCTGATACTAATATAGCTATACATATTTGTTTAAAATAATTTTTATATATTTTTATTCTTTTACTTTCAATGTACATATGTCATTGCTTTTTAAAGTATTTTATTTTAGAAAACATATAGTTTTATCCACTCTGTCAAATATATTTTTATTTTTACTTTCAAAAATTAATTATGTGTATGTGTGTATTTGATATGAGCATGTGTGCGCAGGCATCCATGGGGCAGGAGGTATTGAATCCCCTGAAGCTGTGATTACAGGTGACTGTGAACCTGTCTGACATGCATGTGTATTGGCAACTAAACTTCAGTTCTCTGAAAGAGAAGTATGCACCCCTAACCACTGAGCCTTATCTGTAGCCCCAAAATATATCTTTTAATTGGGAAGAGCAGATGGCAAGACTGTTGAAGCCAGAGGACCAAGATGCCTGCTGCTAGACATGACAGAAAAAAAATACATCCATGAACTCTTGACAATATGGATGCCTGAATAAGACAAATATAATGACACCAGCTGACATGTCAACATGGATGGGGAAAATTCCAAAAGTTGCCACACCTAAATGAAGAGCTACAGGTGGCCAATGGCTGCTATGAGAGAATCAATTTCTGTTGTAGAATATTATTTTAAACTGTATTACTTTTGCTCATATTGCATTAGTTTAACTCTGTGAAACTGTGTTATTGTCTGTCTAAAACACCTGATGGTCTATTAAAGAGATAAACGGCCAATAGTGAGGCAGGAGAGAGAAATAGATGGGGCTGGAAGGCAGAGAGGATAAATAGAAGAGTAAATATGGGAGGAGAAAAGAAGTAGCCAGAGAAGGAGGAGGACTCCAGGGGCCAGCCACCCAGTTATACAGCAAGCCATGGAGTAAGAGTAAGATTTACAGAAGTAAGAGAATGGGAAAAGCCTGAGGCCAAAGATAGATGGGATAATTTAAGTTAAGGAAAGCTAGCAAGAAACAAACTAAGCTAAGGCCAGACATTTATAATTAAGAATAAACTGCCATGTGTGATTTATGTGGGAGCTGGGTGTGGTGATGTATTGTGTCCCCCAAAATATTGTGTACCTTAATAAAATTTATCTGAGGATCAGAGGAAAAAGCCAGCCACTATAGTAAACATAGAGGTCAGGCAATGGTAACACACGCCTTTAATCCTATCACTCAGGAAGCAGAGATCCGTATGGATCTCTGTGAGTTCAAGGCCACACTGGGAACAGAGCCAGGCATGGTGACACATGCCTTTAATCCCAGCACTAACCATAGAGGTCTGGAGGTCTGTACAGACAGACAGGAAGTGATGTAGCTGGGCAAAGAGAGGAAGTGAGATGCAGAACAGAAAGGCATATACACGTGAGTATACAGGAAGTAGCTCTCTCTTTGGCTGGGGATCTCCAGGTGGTAAGAACATGGTTGGCTTCTTTCTGATTTTCTGATCTCTCAATTTTTTACCCCAATATCTGGCTCTGGGTTTTTTATTAATAAGACCATTTAGCAATTCATCTTACAGCTGGGTGGCAGGCCCCCCAAAAGAGCAAAGACATACTACAAATTTCCTCTAGGGACATGCTTCCACGTAGGTTGTCCCATCATAAGTGCCTAGGTCCAGACACATGTACATAAGAGCAATGTTAAATGGACTCAGTAGGTTGTATATTCATGTGTGTATATTTATATGTACATAATACATATACAATAACAGATAAAGAAGACAAGGTCATGAATTTTGGAGGAAGGGGGGACATAGAAGGAGGTGGAAGAGTGAGGGAGGGATGAGAATGATGTAGATGTAGTACTCAAGCATTCTTTTAAAAATATAATAAATAAATTAGAAGAGCAGGAAAATTGAATTTATACCATCTTGTCCCAAAACTGGATACTGTATATTAAAAACAAAAAGTAGGACATTTAGGGGGCAATGTGGAAACCTAGTGCTGTTGAAACTTCCTGGAACCTATGAGGATGACCCTAGGGAGGACTCTTAGTAATGGAGGGTAGGGAGCCTGAACTGGCCATCTTCTGTAACCCAGCTAGGCTCCCAGTGATGAGACTCGGATCCCAACCCAGCCATGAACCCTTCAATCCCCAACCTGTTCTGCCTGAAAGATCTAATGGGACAATAGTGGCTCAGAGCTTGTGGATATGGCCAACCAATGACAGGTCTAACTTCAGGCCCAAGCCATGGGAGGGAGCCCATGCCCTACACTGCTTGGGTGGCCAGGATCTGGAAGCTGGATGGCTCAGAGACCTAGGATAGAACCAAAACTGACTGACAAAGCAAACAACCAAAAAAACAAAACAAAAACAAACAAAAAACATTAAGCAGAAACTAAGGGGAAGAGGGGGAAGAAAGAATTGTAGGAACCAGAAAAAAAACCACAGAGTAGGTGGAGGAAGGATTGTAGGAGCCAGGGAGTCAAGGACACCACAAGATCACAGTCCACAGAAAAAACTAACCAGGGATCAGAGACTGAAGCATCAATCACAGAACCTGCATGGGTCTGAGCTAGGCCTTTTGCATACATGCTGTGGCTATTTAGCTTGATATTTTTGTGGAACTCCTAACAGTGAGAGTAGGGTTGACTCTGACTCCTTTGCCTGCTCATGGCACCCTTTTCCTCCTATGGGTTACCTTGTCTAGCCTTGACATGAGGGTTTGCGCCTAGTCTTATTGCATCTTGTTATGCTGTGATCAGTTGATATCACTACTCTTTTCTGAAGGGAAAAAGAGGAGCAATGGATCTGGGGGAGAGGAGAGGTAGGGTGGTACTAGGAGGAGTGGAGGGAGGGGAAACTGCAATTGGGATATATTGTGTAAAAGTAGAATAAAGAAAAAGAAAAAAATACTGTTCAAAGTAAGAGTCTTTTCTGGGTAATGGGTATATAATTGTTCATTTTATATTATGCTTTACACATTTCTTTGAGTTTCAAATACCCCTCCTCCCAAATCACTGAATGGAAGAACATGCGAGATATAGGATAATGTTTCCTTGCATTATAATCTCTCCTGTTTTGATTCATTCATTACATTTATTTTAATCAACAAAATACATGTTTGGTCAATACTCATATCCAGAAATGGTTTCAATCAATGGTAATTTTGGATGAACATTTGACAGAATAAATTTAAATGAAGCAAAGAAATATAATGTGAATGTAGTCGTTATGCCTGTGGCATGGGTTCGAAAGTGTTGAGGGTTACGTGTTGATTCAAGTTAGTGTTTCAAGGTTCATTCCTTTTTTTATTTTTTCCCTTATATTGAAAATAGATTCTTTCCCCACATAATATATCTTGATTATGGTTTCCCCTCCCTCTACTCCTCTCTACCTCCCATCTAGATCTACTCCATTTCTGTCTCTCATTAAAAAAGAACAGGCTACTAAGGGATAATAAAAACACAAGAAAGTAAAATATAATAAGATAAAACAAAAACTATCACATTAAAGTTGGACAAGACAAACAAAAGGAAAAGAGAACACTCAGGAATCCTATAAAAACACTAAACTGAAGCCATAATATATACCCAAAGGACCCAGTGAAGAGCTGTGCAGGCCCTGTGAGTTTGTATTAGCTTTACCCATGTTGATTTAGAGAGCCTTATTTTCTTAGTGTCCTCCATCCTCTCTGGTTCTTATACTCTTTCCACCTCTTTTTCCATGGGGTTCCCTGAACTCTGAGGAGAGGGAATTGATGGAGACATCCCATTTAGGGCTGAGTGTTCTAAGGTCTCTCACTCTCTGCATAATGTACAGTTGTGGGTCTCTATATTTGTTCCTATCTGCTGTAGGATGAAGCTTCTCTAATAATGGCTAAGCATAGCACTGATCTATGAGTTTAGCAAAAGGTCAAGAAGGTCAATAGAAGTCATTTTGTCATTTTATCACTATGTTATTGTTTTTTTTTCTGTTTTTGACCAGTAGCATTTGATTTACTCTGAGTCCCTGAGCTATCTAGTACTCTGATACTTGTTCACATAAACAGATATGGGGTCCATCAGGTGGAGTGAGCCTTAAAGTCTAATCAGATATTGGTTGGTTACTCTCACAAGCTTTGTGCCACTGTTGCCCTAGCATATATTGCAGACAGGATATCATTGTAGATCAAAGAGTTTGTGGCTTCCTTGGTGTTTATCTTTCTCTTTTGGTAGCATACAGAGTACCTTCTTGTATGAAAGACACTAGAACATAGGGATGAAGGCTCTATGTAGACACCAGCTTGACTTTTCCATGTTCGATGAGTTGTGTAGGTTTTGTCTTCAGCAATGGGGGCTTGCTGTCAGTTTGTAGAGAGCAATCTATAGTCTTGACAGAATTGTGTGGGCATTCACATAGGACTCCTTTGGTCAACAACTGAATTAGATGTAACCCAATCCTGGTACTAGAAGCTTCATTTAATTATAAGAGATGCCCAGTTGGGCCCCTGTCTTCCCATTATTTGGTGATTTCATTTAGATTGCCTTCATGTATGTATATATTTTAGGAGGCTTCTACTGTATTAGGTTTCTATACTACCCCTCAAATGGTCCCTGATTTTAGCTGTCTCTCACCATATTCCCCCCTCATGCTCCACTCCCCTCCCTCTCCACACACAATCCTTCTCTTCTAGCCCCCACCCCGATCCATCCGGAACTATCTGCTCTATTTCCCTTTCCTAATGAGATCTTCCTATATACTCTAGTCCCTTACTATATACCCACCCTCTGTAGTTCCACTGATTGTAGCTTGGCTATTATAAATTTAACAACTAATATCTACATGTAAACCACATTTGTCTTTCCTACTCAGGATGATTATTTTTTAGTTCTATTTACCTGAAAATTTCATGATGTCATTTTTTTTAAAAAGCAGAATAATACTCTATTGTGTAAATGTACCACATTTTCTTTATCTTTCCTCTGTTGAGGGACATCTGGGTTGTTTCCAATTTCTGGCTATTGTGAATAGAGCAGCAATGTCTTTGTGGTAGGATGAAGTGTCCTTTAGGTATATGTTAAAGTGGAATAGCTGGGTCTTGAGGTAAACTGATTCCCATCTTCCCGTATGGAGTTCCTGTAGAGGAACTGCCACATTGATTTCCATAGTGGCTGTAAAAGTTTGCACTCTCTACTGCAATGGAGAAGTGTTCCCCCTTTGTCTTAGTTAAGATTTACTATTGCTGTGAAGAGACACTATGACCACAGCAACTCTTATAAAGAAAACATTTAATTGAGAGTGACTCACTTATAGTTTCAGAGGTTCAGCCCATTATGATCATGAAAGGGAACATGATGGCATACAGGCAGAAGTGGTACTGGAGATGAGAATGCTATATCTTGCAGAAACAGGAAGTTGACTGACTGCCACACTGAGGGAAGCTTGAGAAAAAGAGACCTCAAAGCCTGCCCCCACAGTGACACACTTCCTTCAACAAGGCCACACCACTTACTAGACATTTTCTTTCAAACCACCACACCCTTATTCCATATCTTTGCCAGCATTAGCTATCATTTATTTTATTGATCTTAGCAATTCTGATGTACATAAGGTAAAATCTCAAAGTAGTTTGATTTGCACTTCCCTGGTGGCTAAGGATGTTGAACATTTCTTTGTTTCTCAGCCATTTGAGTTTCCTCTATTGAGAATTTTCTGCTTAGATCAGTATCCCATTTTTAATTGGATTATTTGTTTTCTTGATAATCTTGTTTCTTGAGTTCTTTGTATATTTTGTATATTACCCTTCTATTGGATGTGTAGATGGTAAAAATCTTTTCCCATTCTGTAGGCTGCCACTTTGTCCAAATGACAGTGTCCTTTGCCATGGAGAAGCTTCTCAGTTTTGTGACATCCCATTTATTAATTATTGATCTTAGTTCCTGTGTTAACTGTGTTCTATTCAGTAAGTCTTTTCCCATGCCAATGAGTTTAAGGCTATTCCTCACTTTCTCTTCTATTAGTATCATTGTATCTGGTTTTATGTTGAGGTTTTTGATCCATTTGGAGTTGAGTTTTGTGCAGGATAATACCTATGGACCTATTTGCACTCTTCTACATGCAGTCATCCAGTTTGACCAGCACTATTTGTTGAAGATACTGTCTTTTTTTCAGGGTATGTTTCTGGCTTCTTTATTAAAAATTGGGTATCCATATGTGTGTGGATTTATGTCTAGTTCTCCAACTAGATTCTGTTGATCAATGTGTTTATTTTTGTGCCAATACCATGCTGTATTTATTACTATACCTCTGTAGTACAACTTGAAATTGGGGATGGTGAGACCTCTAGCAGTCTTTTATTATTTAGAGTTGTTTTAACTATGTCAGGTTTGTTGTTTTTCCATATGAAGTTGAGAAATATCCTTTCAAGGTCTGTAAAGAACTGCATTGGTATTTTGATGTGGATTGCATTGAATCTGTAGATTGCTTTTGGTATGGTGGCTATTTTTACTGTATTAATCCTACCGATCCATGACCATGAAAAATCTATCTTCTGATATCCTCTTCAATTTCTTTCCTCAGTGACTTCAAGTTTTTATCATACAAGTCTTTCATGTGCTTGGTTAGAGTTACCCCAAGATATTTTACATTATTTGAGGCTATCGTAAAGGTGCTGTTTCCCTGATTTCTTGCTCAGGCCATTTATCATTTGTATATAAGAAGACTACTGATTTTGTGAGTTAATTTTGTATCCAGCTGCTTTGCTGAAAGAGTTTTATCAGCTGTAAGAGTTTCCTGGTGGAGTTTTTAGGATCACTTATATATACTATCATACCATCTGAAACTAAATATACTTTGACTTCTTGCTTTCCTATTTTTATCCCCTTGATTTCCTTCAGTTGTCCTTTCAGTTGTCATATCTAGTTAAGACTTCATGAACTATATTCAATAGCTATGGAGAGAGGGGACAACCTAGTCTTGTTCCTGATTTTAGTGGAATTGCTTTGAGTTTCTCTCCATTTAAGTTGATGATGACTATGGGCTGCCTGTAAACTGCCTTTATTATGTTGAAGTATGTATTTTATATATCTAATCTCTCCAGGACTTTTATCATGAAGGAGTGTTGGATTTTGTCAAAGACTCTTTCTGTATCTAATGAAATAATCATGTGGTTTTTGTTTTTCACTTTGTTTGTATGGCAGATTACAATTATTGGTTTGTGAATGTTGAACCATCCCCACATCTCTTCAAGGAAGCCTACTTGATCATGGCGAATGATCTTTTTGATGTCTTCTTCGATTTGGTTTGCAAGTATTTTATTGAGAATTTTTGCATCTATGCTCATAAGGGAAATTGGTGTGTAGTTTGCTTTCTTTGTTGGGTCTTTATGTGGTTTGGATATCAGGGTAAATGTGGGCTTGTAAAAAAAATTGGTCAAAGTCCCCTATTTTGTGGAAAATTTTGGGGAATATTGGCATTATCTCTTCTTTGAATGTCTGATAGAATTCTGCACTAACATCATCTAGCGAGCTTTTTTCAGTTGGTAGATTTTAATACATCCTTCTATTTCAGAAGGGTATTATATCTGTGTAAATTGGTTATGTGATCATGATTTAACTTTGTTGAGTGCTATGTATCTAGAAAATTATCCATTTCTTTTAGATTTTTCAGTTTGATGTAAAGTTTTTAAATATTTCCTTATGATTCTCCAGATTTCCTCCGCGTCTGTTGCTATACCCCCTTTTGTTTCTAATTTTGTTAATTTGGCTATTCTCTCTGTGTCTTTTTGTTAATTTGGATAATGATTTTTCAATTTTATTGATTTTTTTATTAAAGAACTGACTGTTTCATTGATTCTTTGTATTGTTTATTTCTAATTTCATTGATTTTAGCTCTGAGTTGGATTATTTCCTATCATATATACCTTCTGGGTGTGATTTCTTCTTGTTCTAGAGCTTTCGGGTGTGCTGTTAAGTTACTAGTGTAAGATCTCTGCAATTTTGTTACGTAGGCACTTAATGCTATGAACTTGCCTTCATTGTGTCCCATGCGTTTGGACATGTTGTGTGTTCATTTTCATTGAATTCTAGAAAGTCTTTAATTTCTGTCATGACCCATTTTCATTCAGCAGTGAGTTGTTCAGTCAGTTTCAATGAGTTAGAAAGTGAAGGGCTGTCTAACAGGCGTAAGCATTGCAAGCATGGCACTGGCAGGTCTTGCCCTTACCCTCCTTTTCCCCCTTTCTAAATCGTTAGATTACATTCCTGAAGCTAGCCACTAGTCTATTCCCTTATTTGGCTACTTCCTTATGGCTGACTAAAACACCAAGGTCCAACTATCAAAACACCAAGGTGCAGCAATCAAAATGCATTATTTGACTACATTGGCTAACATGTCCAATCAGGACTTACCAACTCATACTAACATAGGCTTCTCCTTTTTATCCTTAAAATCCACTCCTGCAGAAATACCTACTTCTGTCTTTGCCCAATTCAGAGGCAGCCACCACCCCCCACTTGTCCCTCCAGGTTAATAAATCTCCTTTGTGCTAAGAATGTGGTTGTCTGTGTGTGTTCTGTACCAACTTTGAGGCCACTTCAGTAAGTTTTCTGTTGGTGATATCCAGCTTTAATATGTGGTGCTCTGATAGGATGCAGGGAGTTATTTCAATTTCTTGTATCTGTTGAGACTGGCTTTGTATACAAGTATGTGGTCAATTTTAGAGAAAGTTCCATGAGGTGCTAAGAAGAAAATATATTCTTTTGTGTTTGGGTGAAATGTTCTGTAAATATGTTTGGTTCATTTGGTTTATAACATCTGTTGGCTCCAGCATTTCTGTGTTTAGTTTTTTTTTTTTTCTGTACGAACTAACTGACTATTGTTGAGAGTAGGGTATTGCAGTCTCCCACTATTAGTGTGTCAATATGTGATTTAAGCTGTAGTAACATTTCTTTTTATGAACTTGGGTCCCCCTGTGTTTGGAGCACAGGTGTTAAGAATTGCAATGTCCTCTTGGTGTAATTTTCCTTTAATGAGTGTGTAGTGTTCTTCCCTATCTCTTCTGATTAGTTTTGGTCTGAAGTCTATTTTGATAGATATTAAAATGGCTATAGCAACTTGTTTCTTAGGTCCATTTGCTTAGAATATCTTTTTCTATCCTTTTATCCTGAGGTGATGGCTATCCTTGATGTTGAGGTCTGTTTCTTGGATGCAGCAGTAGATGGGTCCTATTTTCTCATTCATTCTGTTAGTCTGTATCTTTTTATTGGGGGAATTGTGACCATCGATATTGAGAGATATCAATGAGTAATGATTGTTGATTCCTGTTATTTTATTTTTGCTGCTGGTGGTGGTAGTGGTGATGGTGATGGTGGTGGTGGTGGTGGTGATGTGTGAAGGGCTTCCCTTCTTTTGATTTTGCTGGTCTACGATTATTTATTTCCTGTGTTTTCTTTGGTGTAGTTAACCTCCTTCTAGCACCTTCTGTAGGACTGGATCTGTAGATAGATATTACTTAAATTTGGTTTATCATGGAATGTCTTGTTTTTTTGATCTACAGTGATTGAAAGTTTTGCTGGGTATAGTAGTCTGGGTTGACATCTATGGTCTCTTAAGACTCTGCAGGAAATTTGTCCAGGCCCTTATGGCTTTTAGTCTCCATTGAGAAATCAGGTGTAATTCTAACAAGTCTGTGTTTATATGTTATTTGGCCTTTTTTCTTGCAGCTTTTAATATTCTTTCTTTGTTCCACATGTTTGGTGTTTTAATTATGTGCCAAGGAGTCTTTCTTTTCTGGTCCAATCTATTTGGTGTTCTGTAAACTTCTTGTACCTTTGTAGACATCTCCTTCTTTAGGTTAGGAAAATTTTCTTCTATGATTTTGTTGAATATATTTTCTGGGCCTTGGAGCTGGGAATCTTCTCCTTCCTCTATTCCTAATATTCTTATGTTTGGTCTTTTCATAGTGTTCCAGATTTCCTGGATGTTTTGTGTCAAGAGTTTTTTAGATTTAACATTTTCTTTGATCATTGTAACCTTTTCTTGTATCATTTCTTCAATGCCTGAGTTCTCCCTTCCATCTCTTGTATTCTGTTGGTAAAGCTTGCCTCTTTAGTTCCTGCTCAAGTTCTTAAATTTTTTTCATTTCCAATTTTCCCTCAGTTGGGGTTTTCTTTATTGATTCTATTTTCACTTTCCTGTCTTGAGCTGTTTTATTCTTGTGGTTTCATAAATTTCTTTAAGAGATTTCTTTAAAGGCTGTTTTAAGATCTTTCTTTCTTTCTTTCCTTCTTTCTTTTCTTTTCTTTTCTTTCTTTCTTTCTTTCTTTCCTTCCCTCCTTCCTTCCTTCCTTCCTTCCTTCCTTCCTTCCTTTCTTCCTTCCTTCCTTCCTTCATTCTTTCCTTCCTTCTAATTTATCTTGACAGGGTTTCTTTGTGTAGCCATGGCTCTCCTAGAACTTTCTCTGTAGACCAGGTTGGTTTCAAACTCACAGAGATCTACATGTCTTTGTCTCTCAAGTGCTGGATTAAAAGCATGCACCCCTCCACACACATAACTCCAGACAAAAGTCTTTTGCTTTCTTTAACCATGTTGATATGTTGAAAAACTCAGGTCCTGTTGTGGTAGGGTTGCCAGGCTCTTGTGGAGACATATTATTCTGGCTGTTATTGATTGTATTTTTACTCTGGCATCTAGGCATATGGAATTGGGAAGATTGTATTTCTAGGTCTTTAGGGGTATGCATTTTGTTCCTTGGTTTCTGTTTTCCTCTCTGGTTCTTAAGAGAGTATGGTGGCTATGTGTTTCTTGATACGAAAATCTTCTGGGGTCTTGATAGGTGTGGCCACTGGGGATTCCAGGTAAAATGCGTTTTTGGGTATTAGGATCTGAGACTTAGGAACGTGGATGGGCTGAGAGCAGTGGAGAGGGTTCACAGGAGTGAGGAAAGCAGAGTGTTCCACCAGGACATGCTTAGGTAGTTCCCTGGAAATGAGGGCAGAGAGAGAAATGCCACAGCAGAAGGTCTGCTACAGAGCTGGGGTTGAGACTGGGGGATTGGACTTGGAGGAGTGGAGGAAGAAGTGAAGATTTGCATTCAGCCTTCTTGCTTTCCTGTGGGAGTGGCCTGTGGGTTCCCAGGGAGTGTCTGCTGGAGTTAGAGGCTGGGACAAAGTAACAGGTGTGGGGAAGGAAGTTTCGGGGGAAAGATTTGTGTGATCCAGTGGAGATAGAGGAAGGGGTGGAGGAGGGAGGGAGGCTGCAGCAGGTGGTTTGCTCCAGAGCTGGGGATGAGACTGGGGGATTGGATTTGGAGGAACAGAGGGAGAGGTGGAGATGTGCAGTCAGCCTACCTGCTTATCCTGTAGAAACCTCAAGGACCACCTTTCAAAACAATTCAGTCAGTGGATACTGTTGGGGATAATAAATATAATTCCAGAAGGTGAATTTAAAAAAAAATTGTCCTACTGTGAGGATAGGAAGTTGAAGTTGAAGATATTTGCAGTGACAACATCATGCACAGGTTTAAGTGTACTCTATCTCAACTTGGAGGGAAAGGAAGGGAAACATGCATGGGAAACATGTTAGGTAGCTTGAAAGTGTCCCTATGGTTAGTAAGAAAGTTATTGATGTCAAATATTAGCTATCAGTTTAAATACAATTGTTTCATAAGAAAGAGGACAGCATTTCTGGGTTAATTTTTTTTTCATAAAACACTGTTCTCTGTGTGTATGACTTTACTAAAACTTAGATCTTTCAAAATGTCTTCTATTTCTTTGAGAGTTTACATGTTTAAAGTGACCAAAAGTCTTCAAAAATTGTTTTCATTTGGAAAATGCAAAGTATAGTAGGTTTCACATACACACACACATAATTATTTTAGTATTTTAAATGCCTAGAAAACTACAGCTGTGAACTCATTTCCCAGGTTCATGAAATATTAACCTCTCATCACATTTACTTGAAAAGAAATAAAATATATAGTTAACGTCCTCTCTGTTCTCCATTCCTATCCTCTTCTCTCCTTCTTTCCCCAGATAGTTATTCATCATTTTCATTCATGTTTAATGAGATTACTACACAGATATCTATCTGAAAATAATCCCTAGAATTTCTGTGCTTTTTAAAACATTGTATTAATGGCACCACACTTTATATACTATTCTGTATTACTAGTATATTTCAGCTTATTTTTATCACATTATTTTGTGTTTTTGATTGTCTTTCCAGTGTTCTAATTGATTGGGTAGAAAATCCTTCCTTCTTATCCCTAGTTTAGAAGTCATTTATTTCTATTTTGTTTTAGTAGCTATCCTTACATTTTCACCAAGAGAGACTTCATTATAACTGTCTTTTCCAACTCTAGAGCTGTTTGATATCTTTCTATATCACAAATCTTTAGCTATCGTACTATAAGCTTCCCACTTTATTTTTTTTATTTTATCTAGGATTTCATTTTTTAAGATTTATTTATTTTATATGTGTATGGGTGTTTTGCCTGCATGTATGTATTTGCATCACATGCATGTACTGCCCACAGATGTCAGAAGAGGACAACAGATCCCCTGGAACTGGAGTTACAGATGGTTGTGAGATCCCATGTGGGTGCTGGGAATTGAACTCAGGTCCATTACAAGAATAGCAAGTGCTCTTAACTGCTGATATATCTCTAGCTCTTTGTCTATAATTTTAGTCATATCATTTTAAAACCACATAATATATGGGTATTACTTTAAAAATTAATGCTAATTAACTAAATTTACCATTTTATATGTATGTATTTCTTTCCTCACTCTTCTGGGTTCAGTTATGAAATCTCTCCCTGGTTCATTTATGATTTCTTTCCTCTTGAAAATGCCTGTATTTATTCTCACCATGAAATGATATTTTAGCTGAAAATGAAGTTCTAAGTTGAAGGTTGCCTTCCCTTATCAGCTTGAAGATCCAGTGTCTGAAATCTATTATAGATGAAAATACATCATAGATTTAATTCCTTTTCAAGACAGTCTTTTCATTCTTATAGCTTTTAATTTTTTTACTTTGTCATTGATGTCCTGAGGTTTCAGTACAAGCCATCTGACTTTGTTTTTCTTATTGTTAAGAATTTGGCATGACTTTTAGTTTAACTGCTTTTTACCCATCTCCACCATAATTCAGGAAATTCTGTTTTGAATTCCAATTACACATACACTGGCACCTTCACGTAGTCTCTCTCCACCCACTTTCATTGCATCTTTTTATATCTCTGTACTGTGTTCTATATGTTCCGCAGGACTATCTTTCGATTTAGTAATTTTCTTTTTGACTATGTCTAATCCAGAACTGGCGTCTTTCAGTGATTGGTTTTTTTTTCATAGTTGTATTTTTATTTCCAAAATTGCTAAATGACACGTTAAATTGCACTTATTTCTATTACATTTTAGTTCCCTTTTTGCTTACATTTCATAAATACCTGCTCTCTATCATATTATTCTTTCTTTTATCTCTTTTATGAGCATACGTAAGTATTAAAGTCATTTCTATATTATTTATGTTAGTTTCCTCACATCTATTTCTTAAAAACGGATGTTTGTCAACTTTTCTTAATATTTGTTTCTTCATGTCTTGGGGTTATGGCTTTCAGAACTATGTTCAGTGGGAGTTTTGGCAGCAGCCATCTCATTGTTCTCTATAATGTTGTCATTTTTTTCTGACTGGCAGTTTGGGGGTGGTTCCATTTGACCCACTAGAGCCCAGATCAACATAGCTTTCCAAAAGCTCTTCATCTTATTAGGACACTGGGAAAGCACCAGTCCACTAATAGAGCAATAGGTTGCTTCAGTCAGGTCCTAATTATGAGGCAGTCTTAAATAGTTGAACCCCACCCCTAGATTCAGTAAACCCAAGTCCTGATAGCAGTCTACTGGCAAGGAAGCCTATAACTTTTGTATAATTACTGCTTTGAGCTTCTGCTTTATTTCTGTTCCTCTAGAAGAGTTTTATTAGTTTTCACTTGCTGTGTACTAAAATGTTTTAATCTTAAATATTTTATCTATCATCCACATTAATCTACTAGAAAAAAAAAACAAAGATTTTGTTTCTTTGCCCCTATTTTCCATTAGGTTCATTTCTGTAGCTATTTAGAGTAACTATACGAAACATGCTCTTAAACTAGTTCGAACAGTTCCTTGTTTTATTAGTGCTACAAATAAATAAATAAACAAATAAATAGAGATAAGTGGCTACCATAATCACATTGCACTCACAGGTTGCTGTGATTGGTAAGGAACTAAGTGTCCCACACTCTCACACTCTGTGTTTGCTTGCCAGAACCACATTTTCAGACAACCATCCCCAAATAGTTCTGGCTCCTCTGGCTCCTAGGTGTGGGGCTTGCTATTAGGTGGGAAGTCCCTAACTACCTTTTCATTCCCAAGATAGATACACAGTCCTGATGGGTTTTGATAACCATTTTGACTGTATGAAAATAAAAGGAGGCTCATTCCTTTAACAGATAATTTTGGGGTGCTTTATTTATGTGTCAGGAACTGTGGCTGGCATTGCACTTACACAGATGAGGGTAGCAGACTCCTACTTTAAATGATGCCCACATTTAGTCAAAGGGTTAGCAAGCATTTCACATATTGTCTTTTAAAAACTGATTTATTTTTAATTATACATTTGCATACGTGTGTGAGTATGTGCACATGACTGTCAGTGCCTTCAGAAGCTAGAAGAGGACATCAGATCTCCTGGAGCTGTGCTTACAGGCAGTTGTAAGCCACCTATGTGGGGGTGCTAGGAATCAAACTTAGGTCCTCCAAATAGGAGCCTGAGAAGGGGTGACACATGTTCTTATGCACTAAGCCATCGCTCCCGCCCCTCATATAATGTCCTAAGTGTTATGACAAAACCATTTATTGAGGGATAGTGACCTAGAAACTAAAAATGGCTGAGCTAGGTAAAAGCTATCCAGATTGAACTTTGCAGGCCAGCCAAATATCGATGTGGAATTAAGCCTGGCAAAAAGAACAACTGTACAAGATGAAGTAAGAGTTTGCTATGTCTACTGGTAGATGAACAAGAGGCGTGAGGAAATCTAAGGAGAGGAGTGAGAGAGGATTAGCGAGGTGAACAGAGTTTTGATCATGAAGGCCTTGTGTAATCTTTTCTTAAGCTTGAGTATTTTCCTCAAAGTAGTAGAGAGTCATTTAGAAATTTTAAGCAGAGTAATCATAGGATTAGATTTTAATTTTGTAATATTGCTCCAGATTTCAGGATCTTGGAGCTAGATACAGGAAGTGATTGGGATACAGACTGTGGCAGTAACTAAAGGAGTTTGAGAAGAGGCAATAAGTCTTAGGAATCAGCCAGCACTGAGCTTGGTGATCCAAAAGTATGACAAAAGTCAAGGATGCCTCACAAGTCTGCATTTTATATCTAGTTGACCAACATATTTGACCAAGATAATAAGTACAGCTTAAGTCTCCAAGGGACAGCGTGAGAAGAGAAACAAGGTGTATCAGTTGCTGTTCTTTTTGCTGTGATAAAATCCATGACAAATAGCTTAAGGGAGCAAAGATTGATCATAGTTTCTGTTCAGAGCATTTCAGTCTACAATGGTGACGAAGTCATGGTGGAACAGCTCCAGAGTGACAAAATGCCTCACATGGTAGCTAGACTAGAAAGAAGAGAGTAGGAAGGAGCCAGGTTAAATTTACCCCAAGGATCCATCCCCAGTGACCTACTTTCTCCAGCTAGGCCTCACATGCTATTGGTCTATTGCTTTTCAAAATTGTACCACCAGCTGAGGAATAAGGTTCCAAAACCAAAGCCCATGGGAGAAGAAATTTTAAGTTTAAATTCTAATAGAAGGCTTTAAAAATATTTGGTTATTTGAATATCTGTAAGTTGTTACACTCACTTCAATGATAGAAATGATTTGGCTATTTTCCATGTATCTGTCTTCTTACAAATAAAGGTCATACAACCTCAGGTTTGCTCATAAATACAGCAATAGGATCTAGAATCATTTTTCCAAGGGAGAGAAGACTCCAGACTACTATCCCATCTCTCTGGGAGCACAGAAGATTCCAATAAACAGTCCTTGTGGATTATTTGGATCAGACTCTTCCTCATTCAAACTACTGAAACAGTAGTCAGGTTAACATGTAACATAAGGGTCTTTCCTGTTCCCTAAGACTTCTCCACTACATAGGAAAAGCGTCGAGAATAGTAATGAATTTAAGTCACCCAAATTACAATAAAAATGTAAATATGTATAGGCTACAGAAAGGGATACCGATTAGATACAAAAGAACTTCCATGCAGATTTTGGCTAAACGAAGGAATGCTTTACTCAAAATTTCAGGGAGTCTCTTTCTTCAGATGTTTTTAAGAAAGAATAGCAAATATTAATTTCATTGGAAAATTTTAAGGTAGCTCAAGAAAAGCATAAAACTTTCAGTAGCTCTTCCACTGCCCTCAGGAGGAAATAGAAAATCCCAGCAGGGCTTACACAGCCTATCATGACTACTTCCCTGTTGAACTCTCACCCCCTACCTCCCTCCATCTCAAAATCTATTGATTTTCTACTCCCTGCCAAGCTGCATGCTCTCTCTTGGATATTCTGTCCATTTGGAATCCTCTTTCTCCTGCAATATACCTCTATTGCCTCTGATTTATCCTTCAAGTCTCACCTCAAATGCTAATTCCTTCAGGAAAACATCATTGACCTTCAAAATAATAGTCACTCTTCCTGTATGTACATATTAAGTACATATTAAGACATGATTGGTGAGATCCTACTATGTTTGAAACAGTGTGAGACATTTGAAAAAATAAATTTACTTCAATAAAATCCATTGGGGGAAAGGAGTTAGGACAATTAACCAAAAAATATTTAGTGCAGAAACTAAACTGCTGTCTTAACATATCCAGCAATAATGTAACATAAAGAAGAAAGCCATCTAAAGTAGCTTAGGAAAAGGCAGCTAAAATTTAATTCAAATTTACATGAATAGCTGCATATCCAAAGTTAGTGTCTTCCCATATTCGATAGTGTACCATTGTTAGCACTTCAGCCAATGGAGTGAGAGAAAGAGTAGAGTTCTGAGCTCTCCAATCTCTTCTTAAGTAAGTGAGGTTGACATTTTCTCCATGCTTTCTCTTAATATTCTTTTGGTCCTTCTGTGCTTCATTACATCTAAGTTGACAACAATTGTAACATGACCTATAAGTCTATATGCCACCAGACAATGGGATATAATTTGGCTGTTAAAAGAAACAAAACCATATTCTTTAGGGCAATAAATGGAGCTAGAGCTATCATGTTAGGCGAAATAAGCCAACCTCAGGAAGACAACTAATTTATGTTTTCTCTTATATGTGGAATCTAAACAACAACAAAACCCACAGAAGAGCAGAGGGGCTTATTTGAGAACAGGAAGGAAATAAGCAGAAAGGATGATAAGTCCAGCAATGGAGGGAGGGTAAATATGACCAAAGTGGTATATATATGTATATGTATATACATATACATATATATGAATGTCATAATGAAGCCCATTATTGTGCACAATTAATATACACTAATAATAGAACAAAAATTTCTGCCTTAGTTTAAGAAATAAATTAGATGTAGCAATTGTGTTTTTTAAGAAAGGAAGGATTTATTGTGGCCCACATTCAATGGTACGATCACCATGGCAGGGATTGTGTGTTAGAAAGAACATGAGACCGCTGGGCATTGTGTCCATAGTCAACAAGCAACAAGTGTTGTTGTTCAGCTTCCTTGTTCCTTTTTACCTAGACCGTGACCACAGTATATAGAATGGTGCTGTCCACAGATGGGGAGGGCGTGTTTTCCACATCAATTAGTCCAATCTAGAAGCTCCCTCAGATATTCCCAGAGATTTATCTAGTAGATGATTCTAGATCCTATCAAGATGACAAATATTAATCATCACAGTCATCAATATTAATGCTAATATGAGTGGCATTGGTGTATCAAACTGAAAATCATAGGACCAGCTAGAGGATAATTCAGGTACTTCAGTGGCAAATGCACATGACCACCATGAGTGGAGGGGACATAAAGTAAATCTGTTTTATCTTACTTTTCTGAGATTTAAAAGCATTAAGAATTTTATACATGAATTTAATGATTCTTTTCACTCTTTTTCTTTTATTTTGAGATTATAATATAAATACATCATTTATCCTTTCCTTTTCCTCTATCCAAACCTTAATACCTACCTTGCTCTCTTTCAAAATCATGGCCTCTTTTTTCATTGATTGTTGTTGCATGCATGTATGTATGTGTATGTATAAGCATATATATCCCTAAATATAACCTGCTCAGTCCATATAATGTTATGGGTATGTATGTCTTCAGGGCTGTCCATTTGGTATTGGATAACAGATTCATGTGCTCTTCCCTGGGGAAGACTATTTCTCCGGCTCTCAGCACTTGTTAGTTGTCCATAGTTCGTTGTGTAGGGTTAAGGCTTCAATGGCTTCCCCCTTTCATATTAGCACATCTATTGGTTTTGTCTTTGTTCAGCTCGCATTTAGGCAGCCATGTTAGCGAGACTGTATGGGTGTAGCTTCTAAGACTACTAGGAGACACAATCTCACAGCAAACTCCCAGCTCCTCTGGCTCTTACAATCTTTCTATTCCTTCTTTCAAAATGTTCCCTGAGCCTCAAGTGAAGGAGTTGTTTTGTAGATATAGCCTTCCAGGATTGGGCTTCACAACTCCTCATTTTGATTGGTTGAGATTTGTTTGTAATGATTGCTGTCTGTTGCAAAGAGAAATTTCTTTGTTGAGGGGTGAGGACTATACTTATTGGTGGGCATAAAGACAAATATTTAGAGTGTAGTTAGGGATTATGCTGGTTTAGTAAAGTTGTGGTTAGGCCTTCCTCCAAGACCCATGACTTTACTAGTTTTGGGTAATTGTCTAGATTTCTGGTACCAGGCATAACTTTCATTTTGTTGAGTGGGTCTTAATTCCAACTAGAAAATTATTGGTTACCACTTAGGCATGTGTGCTGCTACTGTATCCTTAAGATTATCATGCCGTGTTAGTCATTGTTCATAGGCATCATGGCTGGATAGGACTATTGGTTTATTCCCCATTTGAAAGCTTGAAAGGCTCCTTCTGGTACCATGAAAGCTAGTATTCAGGAGGAAGCATTCAGGTCAGGAACCTCTGAGCCCCGTGTTTAAAGTGCATGGTCTCTTCAGTAATAAAAACTTACCTTCCACCTCTCACAGAAATAACAATAGCTTGTAATGTTTTGGCTAGTCTCTTGAACAACCCTGACCAACAACTCAAAAGAGGGTTTCATGTACCTGGTGTTTGGTTTTTATAAAGTGGTCTTTGGATCTTGGGGGAACATTG
>LZPO01089909.1:1400511-1418798 GCA_001675575.1 Neotoma lepida
CATGTGGGAGTCAGAGGATTACTTTTAGGGGCTGGTTTTCTCCTTTGACCATGGCTTCCAGGGATTGAACTTAGGCTGTTAGGCTTGAGTGGTAAAGATTTTAATCTGTTGAGCCATCTCACTCAATTATCTTTTGATTTTACACACACAGAAGTAGCTTTGCAGCTATACAAAGTGCACACACATCACAAGGAAATAGAGATAAGATACATTCATGACACTTCTGTGTATGGAGTCTAACTTTTGAGATTTTTTAAAACTGAGACCTATCAGTGTTTGTGGGTTTTCACAGTGGTTCTTGGTGCACTCAAGAACAGGGATTTCCTAAGCGTGGGATTTCAAGTGTGGGATTTCCTAAGTGTGCTCTATTGCTATTGCAGGATTTGCTTCTAAGATGCTGACAGTCATTTTGCAACAGGACATTCTGGTGCTTTATCAACAGTATTAATAATCCCTTCACTGAAACAAATATTGCTAGGAGCTGAATAGTTTGTAGGAAGCTGGAAAAATGGCTCAGTGGGTAATATGCTTACTAAGCAAGCATGGGGATCTGATTTTGGGTTCCTAGCAACTACATTAAAGAAGGGGTAAAGTAGTGTGTGCCTGTAATCCCAGCACTGGGAAACAGAGACAGGAGATCCCTGAGACTCGCTAGCTTATCCCTCTCCCCAGTTCACGAACTGAGCTCCAGGTTCAGTGAGAGACCCCATCTCAGAAAACAAGGTGAAGAAGCAATTGAGGAAAACACCTAACATGACCTATGGTCTTCATACACATGCACAAGTAGATGAGTTGAAGAGCTTGTGTTAACAGATGCTCCCTGTATTAATAATTGACACCTGGATTGGTCACATCAGCTTTCCAGGACTTGGAAACTCCCTTTGTGTATTCTGAAATATTTGACAATTTCTCTGCATTCAGTTCCACTGTTCGTCATAAGATATGACAACCCCTTTCCTTATATGTCAGAAGCAAAATATAACATAGCTTCATCTACTTGTAGATGTCCTCCTTTCTTCTTATAAAGTGTTTTCCTGTTGATCTGCAAGAAAATATGAAATTGATGTCATCCCTCCAATGATGAATATTTGCTTTCTAATATCAAATTTATGCCCCATCACTTTGCTTACATGCCTTTCTTTGTACATGATACCTTTTCATTTCAATGCTAAATCACAGTATAATCTTCCCAAAGACATTTTAAACAACAATTCAATTTAACACGTGTAGCACTAGCGGTGCACAGATTGCAACTGAAATGATGAGCATGTGGATGGCTAGCACCAACTTTGCACTTACAAGGGCAAGGATAATCACGTTAGGACTGCCACCCAGCTTACAGTAATGGTAAAAAGCCACTGATTAGGGAGCAGAAGCCAGTGGCAGGAAAAAAAAAGGAAAGCCAAGTCTGTTACAGCTGATGAGAGGATTCAGGGCTCTGGAAAAAATAGAAGGAAAACCACATAGACACAGAAAGATATAAAAATGAGAGTCCACGTTAGCCTTAGGAGGGAGGAGGAGGGAAGGATGGGAGAGAGGGGAGGAAGGGGAGCAGAGTTGCTTTGGAAAGACTTCTCAGTTAGAGCTGTGGCAAATACATACATATACATGTACACATGTGTGCATGTTTGTGTGTTTTAATCAGGCAAGTCTTATTTGCACACCATCAGCTAGCTTTCTGTGCTTGAAAACAAAAGCTCCCAAAGACTATTTGGAGATGTGCTTTAGTTCAAGGACAGACCTTGAGAAAAAGTCCAAAGAAGCTCATCTAAACCACAAAGGCAACTGCACTGGATGGGTCAGTTTGAGGGATTCTGACTAAAGAAGAAACATGAATTTCATGCAGCTTAATATGAAGTGACACTCAAGCACATACCCTCTATAGGATTTCACCCGTGACTAACAAGCCTTTTAATCATGGCAAGAAGACACGGAGATTTCACAAACATGCTTTTGCAGTACCCGCATTTGGTGTTCCTGACCCTGTTTTCTTGCCAGATTGTGAGAAGCACCTGTTCCCTTTCAAGAGGTTGTCAGATCAATATTTAATCAATTGCCTTTTGATATTTGGTAGCGCTGAATAAATGGGACGCCGATATTTCTGCTAAGAGCCATTCCTTTGGTTTACCTCATTGCGTTTCTGTGAAAGCCTTCAGGAACCTCTGAACACTAAGCGGCATGTCCTACGAGTACTGTGGCATCCCCCCTCTGCTGCAGAGGGGCTCTGTGGCTCAAGGAAATGCAGGACACTAGTGCCTGTGCCACGCTTATTAAAGTGCTGTCCTAACCTAGTCATGAAAGCGGGAGAGCAGAGCCTCGTTCGGGACACTGGGGGGCTTTGCCAGGTAAGGGCTATTTAATAGAGCAGCCACATTAAAGAAAGGCAATGATGTAGTGAACGGAGCCTAATGAGCAGAAGTGGGGCTACCGTAGCTAAAGAGAAAAAATAATGAGCTGCGAAATATCCCCCAAGGCGAGATTGCCAGCCTTCTGCAAGGAGGTCTCAGCCTATAGGTATAAAAAAAAAAAAGGCTCATGTGGTCCCTTATCCTTGCATGGTAAACAGAAATTCTGTGGGCAATTAGGGGCTGAGCTGAATGTGAGATGTGAAAACTGAAAATGATGTCTCCAGCTCTTTGGAGATTTCCACACCCAAGACCCCAGCTCTAATTCCCCAAGGAAACAGGAGACTACTCAACCAGTGAATAGAAACCAGGAATACATCCCATCATCAAAAACAATGCTCTCAATGTCTATACAGCAGATGGACATCTGGATGTTAGTTCCAAAAATCCCAGGGACCGGTACTGTAGAATCCTTGTAAAGCTCTCCTTAGAGGCCATGCCACAGGGCTGCCTCGAGGGCAAAACTAGTGTCTAATGAGACCCTCTTGGTCTTTCAGTAATGACCCCTCCAGTAGAATCCAAGATGGGCATTCCTTCCCTCCCTTATTTCTCTTAGGCTTAAGGGGGACCACTGGGCCAGATTTCTGTACATCTGCGTAGGAAAAATATTAAACATAAAGCCGTATTATATTGCTAATGTGAGAAAAATAAAGCAAACAGATGTGGTCCCTATCCTGGAGAAATCCACCAGCCTGTGCCACTCAGGCAATGGATCATTAACAGCAACTTTTCAAGTGTGCGTATTGGAAAAGAGGGTGTCACCTGTGTTTCCCAGCTGAGGCAAGAGATGGGACAGTGAGACATATATATATTGAAAGTGTAAACACACTACAGCTTTATGATCTACATCTGGGTCATTTATAAAGTGCTTTCTTTTTTATTTCCTGCACGAGTGCTTATAGCGGCTTTGTGGTTCATTCTCCCGCTTACACCAGGAAAATGGAAGCTCAGAGGGACTTGAGCCAGAGGTTTCTTAAGCCTTTATGGTACAGACAGGGCAAGGACCAGCAGAACCTGCATGAAGCACTTTCATGCTCATAACCAAATTTAGAAGAAAATTCATTTTCTCTGGTAAACAATTAGTACTATAAGTTAATTTTTGATTTTGGGGTGAGATAGGGACAGACAGCATCTATTTAAAAAAGTTTTACAAATAAGCAAATAATGAAATCAGTCAACTAAAAGTAGCAAGATATCGTCAGGAAAAAGTTCAGAGAAATGGCCAAGCAGGACTCATGTTATTTCACTACATTTTTCTTAGTCAGTCTTGCAAACCAGAGTCCCTTATAGGTCAGTTATAATACTGTACATTTCATTAAAATTACTATGCAACAGTTTGCAGGCAAACCTAGCTTAATACACTCGTCATTTTTTTATCCATGTTATTACTATTGGCATGTATCCATTGTATGTATTAATGTGGTCTAGTGTAATATTTCAATACATGTACTGATCAAAAATGCCATATCTTTTTTATCCCATCCCTTTTTCTTTCCAACCTCTAATAGTCACAAATTTACATTTAGGGCTTATTAAAAAAAAAAAAAACTCCTCCATGTTGTCCTTTAACCCTCTAGCTCCTCCATTCCCTTCTCCTCCTCCTCTGCAGGATTCCTGAACTCTGCCTAATGTTTGGCTGTGGGTCTCTGCATTTGTTTCCATCAGTTGCCAGATGACACGTCTCTGATGATGATTGGGCCAGGCACCAATCTGGTCACAGGAGATGGCCATTTCAGGCTACTTATCTGCTATTGCTAGGATTCTAAGCTGGGGTTCTCCCCCATGGACTCCTGGGTGGGCTCATAAGGGCTCACAGAAACTGAACCAACAACCAGGGAGCCTGCATGAGACTGACCTAGGCCCTGCATATATGTTACCATTGTATTGCTTGGCCCTCTTATGGGACTCCTAACAGTGAGAACAGGGGCTGTCTCTGTCTCTTTTACTGGCTTTTGGGAACTTGCTTCTCATACTGGGTCGCCTTGCCCAACCTTAATACATGGGGAGGTGCTTAGTCTTACTGCAACTTGATATGGCATGTTTTGTTGATACTCATGGGAGACCTGCCCTTTCCTGGATGGAGCCAGAAGAGGAGGGGATTGGGTGGTGGGAAGGAAGGAATGGAGGAGAGAGACTGGGAGGGGAGGATGAGGGAGAGGCTATGACTGGGATGTAAAATAAATAGATGAATAAAGAAATGAAAAAAACCCTCTTCCACTTGTGAGAGAATATGTGGTACTTAACTTTCTGTATGTAACTTACTTCATATAAAATGCAATTCCAGTTCCACCCATTTTCCTGCTAATGGCATCATTTTGTTCTTCTAGACTGCTGAATAATATTCCTTTTTCCCATTCATCCATCAACAGGCAGGTGGGTTGATTGTGTACCTTAAATATTGTGATTATTTATGTAGTAAATATGATGAGAAGCTATTTTGTTGGCATATTGATTTCATTTCCTTTGGTGGAAGACCTGGATCATGAAGTAGATCTATGTTCAGTTTTTATGAGCCTCCCTGTTTTCCAGAATGGCCGTACTAATTTACATTCTCTCCAAGAGTTTAGGAGTCTTTTTTTCTTTGCATCCTTGCCAGCATTTGTTATTATTCGTTTTGTATAATAACCATTTTAAGCCAGGCAGTGGTTCCACATGCCTTTAATCCCAGCACTTGGGAGGCAGAGGCAGGTGGGTCTCTGTAAGTCTGAGGTCAATCTGGTCTACAAAGCAAGTTCCATGAAAGCCAGAGCTGTTACACAGAGAAACTCTGTCTTGAAAACACACACACACACACACACACACACACACACACACACACACACACACACACACACACACACACACACACACACCTGTCTCTTATACACATCTAGATGTGGAGTGTGTGTGTGTGTGTGTGTGTGTGTGTGTGTGTGTGTGTGTGTGTGTATGACTTATATGTGTTTGCATGAGTGTGTGCATGTCTGTGTGCATGTTTGAGGGGGCCAAAGTTCAGTGTGGAGTATGTTCCTTGATTGTTTTCCACATTATTTTTTTCACACAGTATCTCTTGATTAACCTGGAGCCCATCAATTCAGCTAGGCCAAAGAGCTCCAGGGACCTGCCTGCCTCTGCCTCTGCCTCTCAGTGCTGGGGTTCCCTGTGTGCTGCTGTGCCAGTTTTTATGTAGGTGTTTGGGTTCTGAATGCAGATTCTCATGCTTGTGCAGCAGACCCCTTACCAACTTGTCCATCTCCCCAACCCCTTTTACATACATGTTGACCATTTATGTTTCTTCTTTTGAGGATTGCCTGTTCATCTCATTTACCCATTCTTTAATTGGTTGCTTTTTGTTAAGGTCTTTTGTTTATATGTTCTATATGATGAGTATTAACTTTTTTCAAATGAAATATTGCCAAAGCCTTTCTCTTGTTCAGTAAGATATCTCTCCACTCATGCGTTGCTTTCTTTTCTATGCAGAAGCATTTGTTCAAACTCCATTTGTCTTCCTGTACCTCGAGGTCATGTCCAAGCATCATTGTCTATGTCAATATCTTGAAGAGTTTGCATTCTATTTTCTTCTAGGGGTTTCCTAGTTTCAGGTCTCACATTTAGGTCTTTAATTTATTTTGAGTTGATTCTTTTAAGGAGTAAATGACAGGGTTAAGTTTCAACCTTTTGCATATGGATATACAGTTTTCCTATCACCATTTTTTGAGAAGGCTCACATGTTTTTAGTGTATGCTTTTGGCACCACTGTCAAAACTCAGGTGACTGTAGATGTTTGAGTTTATTTCCGTGACATCTATTCCATCCCACTGGTCTTGTGTCTATTGATAAACCAATATCAAACTGTCTGAGTTACTATAGTTCTGGAGTATGTCTTGAAATCAGGTATTGTAATGTCTCTTTTTTTTCTACTTTTTTGTTCAAAATTGGCTGTTAGGGTCTACTGTGCTTCTATATGATTATATTGTATCTGGAAGTGATTATCTCTCATGAGGCTACAATCACATACTGGTCCAGACACTACTATCTGGAATCTTTATTGTTTTGTGGTTTCCAGGCTTCCATATGTGTCCATCTTGGCATGGGGACTGGCTTGGGCTTCCTTACAGCATGGTAGCTCAGGACTCTGATAATAGTATTCGAGGATTGTTGTGCCTGTGTTGTGAGACCCCCAAGCAAGACCACCACAGAGCCAATGCAAAACACACAGAGGTTTATTGATAACAAGCAAGCCTGGGCTTGGTCCGTGTCCAGCACTCTGACACAGTGGATGGAGGAGGACGGCCCTGAGCTCCCAGAGTGAGGGGTTTTTAAAGGGAAAAACTGCAAGCAGGGTGGTACAAGCCTTTGCATCATATGACTGGGTGAGGGTGTATATCCTTTGAATTTACTGGTTGGGGGTTTTAGTTATAATTTTTGGGTGGGCCTGGACAAGTCCCAGGCTCTGTCCTTGAGCTGCCATGGAGGCTGGCTGGCCTAGCACATACTGACTGTGGGGCTGACTCAGTGGCCCAGGCTCTGTCCTTGAGCTGCCATGGAGGATGGCTGACCTAGCACATACTGACTGTGGGGGCTGACTCAGTGGCCCAGAAGACTGAGCAGCCTGTTACGATGTCTGCTTGGTCCTTTCAGGATCAGTGCAGAAGTATATCACTTTTACTGACCTAGTCACATGGTATCAATTACAGTACAGCCATAGTCCTGCCCAGTTTCAGTGGGAAGAGCCAGAGATTACACCTCTCTAATAAAGGAGGTGTAGGTTGTATTGCTGATAAGTAGGCAAGGACATGTTGTTGCAGACACCTTTAGAAAACCAAATCCACCAGAGCTTACCTAGGACTAAAATGATAATTGATCTAAGCCTGTATTTCTGAGGTCAAATATAGAAGCAAAAATATAGTCAATCGAAATTTCTCTGATAGACTTATTTCGGGGGCAAATGAATCTTGAAGTTTTCAGTACTTCCTTTCTGCAGGTGCATTTAATAAGGCAGTAAGCAAACCAACTGAGAGAAAACATAAACTACCCCATTTTATTATTTACAATAATGAAAGATTGAATTTATAGAGTATTTACATCTCATTATAAACCTGAAGAGCATTTTAAAATTTCACTCATTTTATCATTTTGCCTGCCTTTTCATTTTGAAATAATGGTTGCATCATAGACAGAAATGTACCTTAAACCATTTTCACTTTGTGCAGTATAAAACCTCTTTTTCTTGCCTTTCCTCACAATCTTGTTATTAAAAATGGAATACTGTATGAACATTAAAGGGAAGTGGAAGCATTTATGCCATCACAACTCATGGGCACTGTAAAAATCTGCCATCATTATAACTAATGTTGATAGGGCACTTACTGTCTGGTTTGGCTGAGTGGAGTTGAAGAGTTTCACAAAATTTTCCAGTTCAGGGCCTGGGGAAAGAACATATAACCCTGGGAACTTGGATACATTGATCTAAGACAGGGGTTCTCAACCTTCCTAGTGCTGTGACCGTTTAATACAGCTCCTCATGTTGTGGTGACCCTCAACCGTAAATTTACTTTCGTTGCCATTTTATAACTGTCATGATGCTACTGTTATGAATCATAATGTAAATATCTGTGTTTTCTGATGGTCTTAGGTGACCCCTGTGAAAGAGTCACTCAATTCCCAGAAGGGTCGCAACCTACAGGTTGAGAACCACTCCTCTAAGACAACGCATCCAACTTAACTTTGTAGGTTATGTTGAAAACCATGCTCACTTTACTTTCTCACCAGAAGGCAGCATCACTTTGGCAATTTTAAGATAGAAAAGGTATTTCAGATACTATTTCTTATCACTGAATGGCCATATCTATCATATGGCTTTAAGTTCCCTGCACACCCCTTCATACCTGTTCAGGAGACAATGAGTCACTCATTCTTAGTCTGCACTATTCTGCCTATGGCTGCCTAATGTGTTCCCTCTTTCTGGGGACAACATTACAATACAAGAAAATAAGAATCATCTAATTATTAGCATAAATTTGGAATCATCAAATTTATATATTTTGTTTTTATTATACTTGTTAGCGCACATTAGCTGTAGAAATCAGAGATTTGTCTTGACATTCCCAAACATGTCTCCACTGCGCACTAGTCATGTCCACCTGCCTTTTGTCTATTCTCTCCCTTCTTTCTCTCTGTGTCCTATTCCCTTTACAATTTATGTCTTTCAAAATGCTTCCTAACTTCAGTGCTTGACCATCATTAACTATTTACTTGAGACACACCTCTGTGATTGTGACATCCTGGAATGTTCTGGGCACTTCTGATGAGAATTGCTAGGATTAGTGGACTAACCCAAGGTCATGTGGTTAATTAATAACAGTGCTGGTGTTCAAACTCTATTTTTGAACTCCTTATCTTAGGTCTTCTGAGCTACATTTTAGTCATAAAAACTAACAGGAACTCATACACTCATTAAGGCTGGGGGCCCAAGATAGACATAAAGTAACAACTATATCAACTTATGCTGCATTATTTACACATTAAATTTCTTATTTATTCCTGAAAAGACTACAGGAGAAATATGGTTCTGAAAAGAGGTGCTCTCTCTCTCTCTCCCAAGTCAGTGTTTGTGTTATCTGCCTCCCCATACAATTCTGCAGCAGTGTTAATTCATGTTGAACAACACACTCTATATGACCTATTGGTGGTAATGCAATTCTACTAAGGAAATGAAATATAAATGTCATATCGTCGGTCTTGCAAAATTAGGTGTGTTACAATCAGTTGGAGTATAGTTCCGTAGCAGGTTTCTTGAGCTATAGAGCACTATAGGCCTCAGCGCTACAATTGCATGGAATTTCAGTTAGGAGAAACACGTCACATAGAAGGAAGAGTGTCCAGATCCTGTCACTATTTTGCATGCATTGTGTTGTAGCCAGAAACTCCCCTTTATCTCAGAGGCTTTGGTCTTGTAGAATAGACTTCCCTTCTTTTCTTATGGAGAATACCTTCCTGGAAGATTCTGCTTGCCTACATAAGATCTTGCTCCTTTTAGAGAATTCTAGTTGAATAGTATACACACTTACATTAACCTGGGAAACTCAGTTCCCATTAACACAATGGAGATAGTGGTTGTCATTTGTGTATACTCACTATAAACATCCAACTACCAACTTTGTGCCCTCTAATAGAGCTTGTCACAGTGAAAAATAAAATGTTTTAAGAAGATTCTTAATAAAATGTTCAAGAAAGAGAGATGCAGATACTAGGGTAGGTTTGCTAAAGTAGCACACTGTATGCTCTTAAATCTATCAAAAAATAAACAAAACTGTGGAATACATGTGCTCTGGGCTTCACCATAGTTAATATTTACTGTCGTATTTTTTCACCTGAGTTTTATGAAGCTGGAGATGCTTCAAAAATCTCAAAAGGCCTAGGCCTGTGTTTTTCCTCTTCATTCTTCATAATTGTCCTAGCTGATCCATTTCCCAGCTTGAGCCTTGGTCCCTCCTGTTTTCTGGAGCATGAGACTAGATGGTCTCTTAAAGACTCCCCTATACTCTGGTGCTGTGGTTCCATGAACCTGGTGTTCTTCAAAGTGAACCAGATCGTTGTCTTTTTCTAGTACAACTCCACTTTTATTTATGGAGTTGTTAAATTGGGAAACTAACTCAAATGGAAAGCATCCTGGGCTTTATTTATCTAATAGAAACCTATGCAAAATACTCAAACTCAGAGCCATTGGTTGCATGCCCCTCTATAAGATGAAAGCAGAAAGAAAATGTGGTTTCTACAGATTGTAAAAAATATGCATAAACAAAAGATTACAGAAGCAATCTATAATATGGAAATAAAAGCTTACCTCTTAGGAAGTAAATGTGAAAATAACTGTGTAGAGTTAAAGGCTGAGTCAATGCCTTCTTGGTATAGGTTTTATCAAAATTATCAACAGGGTAAGAAAGTAATGAACATGTTGCTAAGGAGAAGACCTTCCTGTATCTTAAGTCCCCCAAAGAACCTGGCTCCTACTGCTCAGTGCTGGAACTTTGGCAGGGGAGGACAACCAGGTGTCAAGGAAGGGGAAAGAGCTTGGTCTAGATTTGAGTAACCTGACCTAGATCAACAAGGCTTTAGTAACACCTGGAGAAAAGCCAGGATCAGTGATTTCTTCAGCAAGTCTGGAGTTTAGATAAGGAAAAGGCTTTCTTCTCTCACTTAAGAAAAGATCCCTATCCTTTAACCATCAATGCCTGTGTATCTTCTAGAACCAACCTAAGGAAGCTTATGTTTCTGAGTTTCTTCTCTCTTCTGCTTAATCGCTTTCCATTTATCCACCAATAGCCAGCTCAAGCCACACCCGTAGAACCCCCAAGCTCTCCAGATAGGAAAAGGAAGTATCTTTTATTCCTTTCTCCCAGAGCAGTGAAATCTTATTATAACCCACTCTTTATTATAGGACATGTCACACTATATGTGACTATTTCCTTTTTTTCAGTTAGAAATGTTTAAGTGGTTTTTTAAACTTAGCTTAAACCAAAACTGACATACTAGTTTGTGTCACTGGCAATTTCACCTTCAGTTGAAGCTTGAATCCACACAGCTACCTAGTTGTGTCTCGAAGATCTGTCTAAGTGAGTTTGATTCTCAGATTTCCTATTTGCCCTGACTTTGTATGTGGTTATCAGGAACATCAAGCTTAAACCACCTCAGAACTCCTGCCAGCAAGAGAAAGAACTCTTATTCTGAAGCTAAGCTAGTCTTCTGAGTCCTGATTGGCCTGACTTATATCATGTACTCAAATCTAACCAATTGCTGTAATATAGAGATTAGTATAGTATAGTATATAGAGTATAGCTTGACAGAGGTTATATGCCCCCACCCACGGAGGCCTTGTGGGATGGAAGCAGCAGATGGATGGCTCTTAATACAAATAAAGTTAGTGTTAGAACTGCCACACCAAAAAAAGTGCAGTGTGAGTGCCTCATAGCGTCCTTTCTGACACACAGTAGGTATTTAATAAATAACATCTGGGTGTGTGGATAAAACAGTAACTATAGCCTCTGTCTACCCTCATTTCTATTCACTGCTCTCATCCATATGGTTACTGGAGACCATTAACCTTCTAGAAATTAGAACTTAAACAATTAGCATTCTTCTACACATTTTTCTCCAATAGCCAACATGACTTTGATTGGTCATGATTGGATTGATTTTATTCAGAAGCCGCAGAAGTGATTTCTTGCTAATATTCTTGGAGGATTTTCCACAGTGTGATTAGATTATTACTAATCTAATAATATACCATACTAATGGTGTTATTAATAATATTATGTGAATTTTTCAGCAATGCTACAACTCACTCAAGGAAAAATTTGAAAATCCTTTATTCTGAAAAGTTTTGGATGACCAAGATTAGACATGTTAATAGTTATGTTAGTCTGTAGCCACCACATAGTACATTTCCTCACAATAAGCAAAGAGATAAAAACCATATTCCTGTTAAGGTAGTAGAATTATATGTTTTATTCAGTTTTTATGATCAAATGCAGTGTCACTTTATCTATAACTATCATTCACCGACCCATATGTTGAATCCTTCTTTTGTACAGGGGAGGGGAAACTTCATGGAAAAGGGGTCCCTGTCCTTAGGTCTATTTTCTCTTCTTTTCTTTTAACCCCTGGCTCCAGCTCATGTGATTAGATGCCATATATGTGTGCCTGAGAACACTGAAGTCTATCTGCCCCAAATTCATTACTCTACCTTGGAAACTGTCGTTCCTTGGCCTCCTCTTAGGGCCAAGAGAACACAGCAACTATGTTGTTCATCGTTAAAGGAAGGATCCAGGGAAGAGGCTTGCATAGGCTGTAGGTACATTCCCATGCTCTTCACCCTATTTGAAGAAAGAGGAAATCGGGGATGGTTAGAGAGGGCATCTCTAAAACATAATGCCAAGAACAAAGACCTTTACCTAGAAACAAGAGAAGAACTGCACATAGTTGAGAGTGGTGGATCACAATGAATGCAGTGTATTGTCTACACAACTGCTGCTGTAGGGACATCCCCTCTTAACAAACACATGCACAAACATGCTCACATGTGTGCAGCACACACACACACGCACACACACACACACACATACACACACAAACACACGGTCAACCATGGTTTAGGTCTTAAAAATGATCTCTATAACAAAAAGAAACTGGTCTTCAGATGAAACTATGGTCAAATGTGGAAGCTGCCTGCCAAGAGGCATTTAGACACAAATACCCATGATTTTAGGCCTTTGGGTCCTTAAAGGTTCTGTTGAGTCAACAGACCACAGTGATGAGAACACAAGCATCAATAAAGTCTTCAAAGTAGTAGTGGAAATTGTTGCCACCCTACCACTTACCCTCAAGCACTCACCATTGCATTTATTACCAATTATATCATTTTCTGAATGCTTTAAACTCTTCACCTGAAGGATTCTCTTTGGTGAATCATGGGCAGGTCAGAAGAGTCAAGAGTTCATACTAGGAGTACATTCATTCAGAGATGAGAAGAGTTGAGGGAGAATATCCCAGCTTCCTCTTCCTTCAGGTGTGATCATCCTGAGTTCTACACCATCTCCTGGAGGGACCCACTGGGATTGAGTCTCAGTTGTCTACAATGGTAGCCAGTTGAATTCATGATTTGAATAATAAGAAAGACTATTCTTCCTTTCCAGGTTTCTCTCTCTTCCCTGCCACCCTACATCATTCCCCGGGCTTTATTTCCTAGGATATTTGCCATGAATATTTCCATGAAATCCACACTCTCAAATATTTACTTTGGCAACTGCTTCAGGGTACACAAACTTGATTTCTAGTCCCGTCAATTTTGACTGTTTGTGCCTTCTCAAGCACCACTCTTTGCATTCCTCTGTTTCAGTTTTACAGACGAGGAAACCACAACTCAGCAAAATCCCATAACTTTCCTGAGCTTTTACAGCAAGAAAGCAATAGAAGCAGGATTTGAACCAGTCAGATTTCCAAACTCAAATTACCGATGAATGAGCTTCAGTTGTATTGCCTATCACCCTGATGCCTCAAAAGAGCAGATCAAAGTGTCTGTAATCAGGGTTGAGACCCCAGGCTACCATTTTCTAGTTGTCAGATCCTCCATCTTTTTCCTCATACATCGATGACAATAATTTCAGAGTTGGTAAATAGCATCCTACAGTCACAGTGCTTCACACCTTGCTTAGAACATAGGATGGGATGTGCTCTGTATACAAGTTAGTTGGCTCCGTGACCCACTCCCTTCTCTCTATTGGGTTCATTCCTTGGATTGACAACAGGGCTAGTAATGGCGTAGGAGAATTTAGCCTCACATGCTTGTTGTTTCCAGAAAGTATCTGGCTAATTTATTTCAAAAGACTTTTGCTCCTATGAAGTTTAATCGAGTTGATGTGATGTGTATTAAAGGAATCACTTAATCTTCATGTGAATGTGAGCAGTAAATGTGTTTTGGAGATTATACTCATTCCCCAGTGACTCTAAGTACTTTCCCATTCTAAAGCTGATTCTCATCCATCAGAGTTAAAGGTTTTCAATTCTACAGAGTCACCAAAATGAAATACTGAGTCATAAGCAAAATGATTGTTTGCCCTTTGGTCCAGGAACACACCCAGCAAGAACCACAGTGTGGATGCTGGCTCCTTAGTGGGCTATCTATTGTTGCCCTAATATGCTTCTGAATTTGTACAAGGCTATGGGTCTCTGAAAAACAGGCTTCAAAATCACACGCAGGGCTAGGAAGCTAACACCTGTGAGCGGCTGGTTCTTCCACTTTGCTGCCCCTAAAAGAAGGTCAGCCCCTCCACTTACGGTGGAGCTGCTAAGACCTGTCAGGGGAGACATTTTGCCAAATGAATTTTAATGGCTTAGAATCAAGTTCAATTCACACCAAAAAAAAAAAAAGAAAAAAAAAAGAAAGACAGGAAAACTTACTTGGTGTCAGATGGGCAATACTAAACTTTTACATCCTGTAAGCACATGGGATGTACAAGTTGCTGAGAGGGTATGAAGAATTTGTGTTCCCCTGTCAGAAGTAATTCAACCTAGCATTATCTAAGAAAGGTCTTGGATTTTGTCTCTGTGTTAGTGAAATAGCCTTGAATCAAATCAGAACACAGAAGGTCTAACCACACTAGAACTAGACACTGAGTTCAATGGTGTGGAGTGAATGATGGTTGGTCAAGAAAATGGCAGCCATGGATTTGTAGTGGCTGTCTCACATTGGGTCACATCCTAGCAATTTCCTTCTCAAGAATGCTTCTAGACACTCAAGCTTGTTGATAGAATGGAAGTATGCAATCTAAGAGGTTAAAACAAAACAGAACAACAACAAACAACAAAAAAAACTCACCTAACCAAAATCTAGTCTCAGCTGGGATTGGAAAACAAATCTTTCTGTGACCAAAGCCTATGCTCTTTGTTCTGACATTGTGTCAACTGTTGACCTGGGGGTGCATTGTAGGGGAATCATAAAGTATGAGGTCAGTTCTGATACCCATGTGGCCTTGAGCAAATAATTGGTTACTCTGTTGAATAACCAATTCTATCTGCAAAATGGGGATAATCTCTATGAATTACATATATTCTGTGATTGCCATAAGGATAAAATGAGCTAATACATGTGCAAATGCTTTAGAGGCAGATAAGAGCTACTCAAATATAATTCATGGTCATTTATTGATGATGATAATGATGACAATGATGATGATGATCACTGTATCACCAAAGACATCTAAAAGAATGCTTGAAGTAGTGCACTCATTAGCATGAATATATTCATGGAAATTGGTGTCTGAGAAGCTGCTGCTTGCCAAGTGGTAGGAGGACTCCAGGTACCAGAGAACCAGGCAGTGTAGGTTGGGAGGAAATGAAAGCATGATTCCAGTATTATGACCTCAGCTGGAGAAAAAAGATAAGGCACTAGCTGAGGGGTCATCAGGGTTAGAGACCAGCAAGACAGTAAAGGGGAGGGCAGGGAAGAATCCAGATGAGATTGCATTACAGAGCCCTAGTGAGATCTTATTATCTTTGTTAGCTGTTGGGTTCAGATCATATTTTTGAACAACGAGCAAGCAGCCTTATGTCAAAACCATCTGGGCTTGCTCTGGGACAGGCTTCCAGCTGTACAAGTATGGAGGTGGGATCTTCCAATATTTATGAACTTTAGATGCATGGCCTCTGGAGCTCCAGGAGGCAAAAGCACATTCCAGATGCATAAAGGCTGGGTATCAGTATGGGATATACCACAGGAGGCTCTGCTTCAAACATCCCCAGTGGTGCCTGAGTTGCTACAGATGCAGGCAAGAAGAGTCTAGAAACCTCAGGACAAGTAGGTTTCAGAGTGAGCCAGCTCTGTGGTGAAATAACACAGAGAGATCCTGGCTCCATGGATATGCTGAAGGTGGCCACAGTGTTCCCTTGTGGGAGTATGAGTGGAGCTCTCTGTTGGTTCTTTTTATCCTTTTCACATTGAACTCCTCAGGGTGAGAGAAATAGGTTAGCCTTGTTGCCAAAGGTGCTAGAACTCCTTCCAGCATCTCACTGGTTTTGTTATACAAGAAGCGGTTTGTTCCAAGTGGTTGGGATGGCAGCAATGCCTTTGGCCTGGACCCTTGGTCTGAAGCCTTTGTTCAGACGGAGTTTACAAAGGACTGACTGTAAGATAAAAGTATAAAAAGGCCACAGTCCACTGAAGGTAAGGAAATAAAGAAGGGGGACTTTTGTCTTTTCCAACCCGCCTGGGGCTTCTCAGATGTGACTTTGATCTACCCATGACTCTGATAAGGTGTCCCTTCTCCAGACACATTATCTCTTTCCTTTTCACATCAGCCTTTCTAAGCTGCAAAAGGGGCACTGGCACTGTAATGGCAGGGAGGGGACAGCTTGATGAATAGAAATGGGAAGTAGGGTCTTTTGTGCTTTGATTTGAGTTGGACTATGGTAGGCAAAAAGGAAGAGATGGTTAAGTGCACTGGGATGGCCAGATCACTGAGAGTAAAGTTTCTTCTCACATCAGAAAGCAGAAGCATCTCAAGTAGCCATGATCTGCAAGGAAGGAGCATATAATGAGTGTTTAAATGTGTAAGAGCAGCCTTTGTCCATAAACAAGACATTTGAATCTCTCAAATATCTTCTATGCAAGACACAACAGAGACTCCAAATAAACAAATGACACTCTGAAACTTCACACTGAAAATGTTTCCTTGCAGTTACAGAAAATGATCATACCAATGATGAGCCCTGAAGAAGGAGAGCAGAGGACCTGCTTCTTATCTTCTGGAATGCAAGCTAAGTCTCCCTTGTACCTGTATGTCTATTCTACCCTGCAAGTTACATGAAAACTATACAACAGCTACAACTTAGAGATAGAGCTCATTCAATGGTAGTGGCATTAAGAAACTCCTGTCAACATTCTACCTCTCAGGTCCCCAGTCTGTTCATAGCTCTTTCTCTAGGGAACTCTATTCCTAAAGTACATAACGTGACACATCCTTCGAGTAAATTCCTCTCCATGCCAGAGTTGATTTCTGGTGTTTCCAGTTGAAGAACCCTAACTTGTGTTTTTATTTATGTTGTCTCCATTCGTTCAATTATTGTTTCTTCACCACCACCATCTTCCAGGCATAAATGCCATTTCTGAAAAGAAATAAACAAGGAGAAACAAGGAAGATGAAGTGCTGCAGTGAAGAATTAGATGGGTTCTGGGAAGGCAGAAGTGGCTAGGCAGCTTACATTTGGTGGAGTCAAAGTGTTTCCCAAAGGGAAAACACTTTGGTTATGTTTCAAGGGACAAGTAAAGGCAGTCCAGTGTAGAAGAGTGAAGAAAGATGCAAAAGCAGGACATTTTTCATGTATCTCTATCATATTACTTTGGACAGTCTGTGAACATGTTCTGAGAAATGCATGAAGATGTTGGAAATTGAACACCAAACCAAGATGTATACAGCAGTCCCTCTGTTACATGAACCATCATCATTTCATTTCTCACAGTTTCCATTATCTACCATAGTCTGAAAATATAAAGTAGAAAACTCTGGAGGTAAGTAATTCATGTTTAAAACTGTCTTCTGTTTTGAATATGTGTAATGAGATCTTGCACAGTTTTGTGCTGCCTGGGATTTGAATTACCCCTTTCTTCAGAGTACTCTCTCTGCATACATTAGCCATCCATTCTGGCAATCTTCATTGACAAATTGAGGGTGTTTTAAATCACCTAGAGATAAACCTCTGGGTATGTTTGTGAGTGCATTTTCAGGACGGTTTAATTAAAGAGACAAGAGCCGCCATGAATGTGAACTGGAGACTCAGAATGAGTAAAAAGAAAAAAAGTGAACTGAGCATCATGATTCATTTCTCTCTTCTTCCTGATTGTGGATGCAATTGGACCAGCTGCCTCACACTTCTATGGCCCCAGATAGAACTGCTGTGACCACCACACCTTCCCTTCCAGGATGGAACTGTGACCTCAAATGAATCCTTCATTGGATAAACTGCTTTTCTTGGATATTTTGTCACAACAGTGAAATATAACTAATACATTATCTACTAGTCTTTAAACAGTCATCTTAGTCATTGATAATCTCAGTATCACAGTGTTTATTTCCAAGGAAACTTTACTTAATACAGTGTTTTTATTTTATTTTTAGTCATTAAAAGCAATCTCTTTCTACACCTAACGTATACACTAAACTCTATGTCACATACACATACACAGGTATACCTATATACTGTTTTCCACATATATTTTTCCCTATTTCAATGTTATCTTACTTTCAGATATCCATTGAGGATTTTGAAATATATTCCCATGAACAAAAAGGTTTCTATATTGTTGCTTATCCCAAAGAGGGTAAACATTCTCCCAGAGAAGGCACTGAA
>LZPO01089909.1:1424287-1476110 GCA_001675575.1 Neotoma lepida
AAGCATTTATATGCCCAAGACATGTGGTGTGACTGATATCTCATTCAAACCACCATAGTGTATGAGGTTCATTATTCGAGCCTATAGGGGATATTTTATATTCAAGCCCTAATACCATGCCAGCATACCAATGTCTGAGTGCTATCATGTTTGTTGTTCCCTCTGCATGGGATGCATCCAACTTCATCCTCATGGAACGTAAGGTCTCTCACTTCATTTTGGTTTTTAGTCACACATACATACTTAGGGAGACCTATCTCAATTTACCCTCTCCATTTCCCCAGCTCCACCCTTCTTCTTCGTAGAATTTGTTATTGGATGTTGCTTGGTTTCCTCCTGTCTTGTTCAGTGTAAATTATATGAGGATAAAGATTTGTCCCTCCCTTTCCCCATTTCTCTTTGCCTTATTCTGAATCTGGACAATGTCTGGTTCTAAACATGCTCACTGACTATTTAGAGAAAGAATGAATTTATTAACAAATTTACCATTGGTATGCTAAGAAATTCTTCAGGATTCCTGTATTTAATTCTCACAGTGACTTTAAGGATAGATGTGGCATCATCCTCTCCAATTTAAAGGTGAAGAAAATGGGTGGATTATATTCTTTGTGTGGTGATGTAATAGTGGAAGGAAGTCATATAATGGAGGAAGGGTTTATTTTGGCTCACAGTTTGACAGAGTACAGTCTATCATGGTGACAAAGGCATGGTGGCAGAAGAAGCTTGTGGCTGGGGCAGCAGAAGTATGAACTGGGTATCATATTACATTCACATTCAGAGGCAGAGAGCTTGGGCCAGAACTTGGCCTTGGTTATAATCTATGTGCTCCATCCTTCAGTGACCCAATTCTAGCTAGGTTACATCTCCCACCTACAACCTCCCAAAGCAGAGCTGTCAGCTAAGGACCCAAGTATGTAAACACATGAGCTTCTGGAAGGCATTTCAAAGTCAAACCATAACACAGGTTTAAGTACACTGACTTGAGCCCTTGCCCTAGGCCTTACAAAGTCAAAGAGCTCAGAGAAGTACTGAAGCCTCTCTGGACTGAGCACTGAGGCCCATTTTGAGACTCAAAACAAAGACAAAATGAATTTCCTCTCATGCATGTTAAGAAACTCACCTTTAAGCACAGGTTATTTTCTTTGTATCACCTAGCAAGGAACAAGATGCCCCAAGCACAGTGAGTACAGCTAGAACCCAGAAGAAGGGAAGCAAAGAGTGAAATTGCCACTGAAGTGTGGAGTTCTGAGTAGAAACTCAGGACTGGGAGTGGCAGGACTGGGAGTGCCCCAATGGGATGATAACCAGATGGGGAAGGAAAGGACGCTCAAAGGAAGACAAGCAATGCCAAGGCAGAGCAAGAACTGCCACAGGCTTGTTCTAGACTGTTCAGGCTATGTAGGGGCTAACTATAGGAACACCTCACACTAGGAACAGTCATGGTGGAGGAGAGTTGTAGTGGTATTTTTAGAGGAGAGAGGTGTGTGGTGATATATTGTGTACCCCAATAAAACTTACCTGGGGATCAGAGGACAGAGCTAGCCACTAGATTAGACATAGAGGTCAGGCAGTGGTAGCACATACCCTTAATCCTGTCACTCGAGAGACAGAGATCCATCTGGATTTCTGTGAATTCAAAGCCACACTGAGAACAGAGTCAGGCATGGTGGCACACACCTTTAATCTCAGCACTTGAGATCTCATGTCTTTGCTTGGGAAGGACACACGTCTTTAATCCTAGGAAGTGACATGGCAGGACACAGAAAGGTATATAAGGTGTGAGGAAACAGGAACTCTTCTGTTGAGGCTGAGGATTTCGTAGAGGTAAGAACGTGGCTGGCTTGTTCTGCTTCTCTGATCTGTCAGCTTTCACCTCAATATCTGGCTCTGGGTTTTTTTTTATTATAAGAGCTTTTAAGATTCATGTTACAGAGGTGGCTCAGTGGTTAAGAGCACTGACTGATATTCCAGAGGACTCAGGTTTAATTCCCAAATGGTCTGGTATCTGATCACACCCGGATATATACAGGAAGAAGGGACTTCGTGACCCCTCTCTCCTCTCCTTTTAAGAGGTCACATAGGACAGCAAGAAACACTGCCTCATTGGGGCCATATAGCCCAAGGTCATGAGTGGAGCAAATACCACTACAGAGAGTTGACGTTATTTACCACCAAGAGTCTTCACACTTAGCAGAGTGTCTGGTTCATGGGGACAGGGAATGAATAAATCAAAGTGACTATTTCCTAGCATACCCTAAAGCTAGAGTGAGGAGTAATCTGGGTCTGGGAAAGAGGTGGCTTCATGAGGAGACTTGCTGTAGAGCCAGCAGCAGTTCTCCCTTTGGGAGCAGCTTTGCTCTGTGCTTTCTCCAGCAGTAGCACAGAACCAGCAAGAGTTCCCGGCACTCATGAGCTCCCTGAGCTTATGTGAGTAGATGACCCCTGTCGGCTGGTGGACAGAAGGCAACCACTATCACCTAGCATGATGGAAATGCATATACATTAATGAGAAATGGCTTTATTTGGCTCAGCAATCTCCAGGACAAGGATGAAGTAGGAAAATGGGAGTTGGTTCTAATTCTTTCTATGTCTGTGAATGCTAGAACCTTCTTCCTTCTTGTTCCTTCAGCTCATAGGTCACATACCCTTAATGTGACATGTGTTGTTTTAATTTGCAATTGTTTATGGGCACTCTTCAGAGGCACAGAGCAGAGTTACCAGAGTTTGCTTACCTCATGGACCTCCTCTGATGGCACAGAGCTCCAAACTAGGGGGCCACTAGACTTAGCTATATGGCTACCTCAAGTACATTTTGTTTTAATGTTAGCTAGGAGGTGGTAATGGTAGACTCCCTGGCCACCGTTCTCTCAGTGTTGGACATAGGGGAGGTACCAAAAAGTCCTGTCAGAAACTCCTGGTACCACTAACTCGGTAATAACATACCATGGTGTAATATTACCAGGGCAAAGTGTGTGATGCAAAGGCCTCCCTGCAACACCCAGGAAGTAGGAAGCCATGCCAGAAGAATCAGGGTGGATGCTCCTGGGCTGGGGCCAGAGCTTTAAGTTTGCATTTCAGGGAATCTGTGTGGGTGTTGTTGTTTCTGTGAATTTCACAAACCCCAGTGAACTCTTAGGAATGGAACTCAAAGCCAGGGCCTCCCTCCCTCTCTATGGCACTAGGCAGATGCATACCTGAACCCACAAGTCTGCCTTTTGACTTTGCCAGGAGGTACCTGAGTAAGTGGTATGGATTCCAGAAGGAAGCTGCTCTCTGACATGCCACACCCTCTGAGCTACACTTCCTTCACCCAAAGATGAAGCCAAAAGAAATAACGTGTCTTAGGCTGACTTTACTGTGAAGCAAAATTTGAGTCAGAGATTAACATGCAAGAAATTTCTTGGGATCTTCCTCAAGAAGCACATCTATAAGGCGGGGGAAGGTAGCAGAATGGGGCATAAGGAAGAGCTTGAAATCTAATGCTGTGACAGGGGCCTCAGCTTATAACTCAGGAGCCTCCAGAGCTGAAGTGTCTGCAGAATCCCCCCCCCCACACACACACAAAGAGTAGTGCCTCCCATCCAGATGGAGGAGACATGACCTTGGACAAAAAGCTCCTGTCAGCTGAGAGCAGATTCCAGAGAAGGACTCAGCAGCTGACAGAGAAAGAATGTAAGAAGGCCCTTGAAACATCACAGCATCCACTACAAGAGGCCAGAAATACAAACACCCTAGAAAAGCAGCTGGCCAGTTCCTACCAATAGCAAGGACTGAACACTGATTGCTCTCAAATCCTTTTGGATAGTTTGGCTATGGGTTGTGGAAGTGGATCTGAGGTTGACAGGAACAGAACCAAGGTCTCAGGTGAGAAGAGATTATGCCGAGGATCAGGGACGGGGAATATGGCTTCAGACTCCATCCAATAGGCATAGGCTTGCCTGGGGCTTCCAGTGCTACAGACAGAGCTCTGCCACCACCTCAGACATCCTACGAAGCAAACCTTGCCTTCTGCAGGACTGTAGGAAGACGTTTAATGCTGTTTCTGCTCTTTTCCCCCTTGGCAAATGAAAACGGGGGACGCCAGCATCATTTGTGGGCTTATTTTTAGGGGGAAAAAGTAAAACATACCACTTCTATTGTAGCAGTGAGGGCCCAGATAAAAGAGTTTGTTGTCAATTTGAAATTGGTTTGAAATCATTTTCAGAATCCCAGTCTAGACAGATAAGTTCAACCTGCTCCGTTTACACATAGGAAACTGACTCAGAGTGTAGATGTGACTTGCAGCAAGTCACCAGGATCTTTAGTGTGGAAGTGAAAAATAGACCTAAAGCAGTAAACCTCATATCCAGGGCTCATTCACAACACACAGCTTCTATGAGTCCAACTGGGGTTGCCTTTCTTCTTCAAAGCAACTAGGAGTGGGAGTCGGGTGTGCTGCAGGAGATGGCTCAGTGGAAGCATGAGGACCTGAGTCTAAATTGTCATCACCCGTGCAAAAAGCTGGACATGGCTATGCATATCTGTCACCCCGGCATTGGGAGGTGGAGATAGGCGGGTCCCAAGAACTGTCTGACCAGCAAGCCTATATGAAAAAAAAAGGCTCTTCCAGTTCTGAGAGAGACCCTATCTCAAGAAACGATAGAGGGAGGCACCTGAAGTCATGCTCTGGCCTCTGAATGCTTGCTCTCTGGTGAGCATATCCACTCTCTTATGTGCACACACCACATACATCTCCCCCCACCCCACCTTCACAAAGTGACTCCACATTTCCTACTCTAGTTTTATGTAAGCTAGCCCTCTCTGTAGACAGCTCCTGTCCCTCATGGAGTCCTGTCAGTCAGGGCCAGAAGCAGCCTACCAGACTTATGCCTGAAGACATTTGCATCTGAGTGAAAGGGCTGATGGTCTTAGACTCCCAGTGAAGCTTTTTGGGGGTGGAAAGTAACGTAGCGGCAGGAAGCAGAACGTGACCTAATTAGTAGTTTATGCTCTGAGGCTGCCCTCCTTTTCTGAAAGTAGGCACTTGTAGGCGCGGAAAGCAGCTCTTGCCTCTCCCCACCCTGGCCAGGTGGGCTCAGAGCTGTGCCAGCCCAGCCATTACCCCATGCCAGATGCCCGCCTGGAAAGAAGGAGGCCCCAGCCCCCAGCTCTCCAAGCGGGCTTGAGAAAATAAGCAATCACCCAGCATGAAATCTCCAAGGAAGGGGGAAAGAGAGATGGCAGAAAGCTTTCCATATCTCTTGGGGGAGAGGCAGGCTTGCTGCTTTGAACGGAGCTCAGAAAAGGTGTGTGGTGGGGTGGGAGAGACAGAGGGTGCTGCTGTGGGCAGTGGATGCAGTCACCAACATTTCACACCTGTTGTTGTCTGCTGTGACCACACGTGCTGGTGACCCCTAGGGCTCCAGATAAACAGGCAAGGAGTGTAATTAATCCATTGTTTAGCATTATTGGAGCTTGCTGCTGTGCTGATTCTTCCTGGCAGCTCTCCCAGGCAAGTGATGGAGGTTCAGCAGCCTGGTGGTGGTGATGAAGGCAACAGCTCAGAGAGCAAAGAGAGGGAGGGAGGATTGAGACATCAGGACCAGAGAGGGCAGCTTCTTATTAAGGGAGGCAGTCTGATTGCTAGGGGTGAGGGAAGGACAGCATCTAGCTCTCCTCCCTCTAGGAAGTAATGTCTATCTCTCTGACTCCTGCTGAGAAATTCAGCTTCTTGTCCCCCTCCTCCTTGGTCCTTAGAGGCTGGCAGGGCTGTGAAAACAGTATGGAGGATGTTTGCCCAGAGGCCTGATCTGGTCTTTGTATTAGACAGGCCTGCTTCCTTCCACCTGGCTTCTCCTCTGGTGTGTATGTGTGGCCTTCACCTTTCACCTAATGTCAATGGGCTAGTTTGAACCAGGCTGCTAGCACGTTCCTGTGAGTAAGAACCAACAGTTTCATGGCTCTTACTACGTTTCAGGCCCCGTTCTGAACAGTGGACATATAATTTCTCAGTGAGTCTTCCCAAGAACTCTATGGCTAGAAGCTCTCTTTACAGATCTTTCATGACAGAGCAAAGGAGACACAGAGATGCTAATTAATGTATCCAAGGCAGCACAGCTAAGATGAGATGAATGGACTCTCAACTCAGTCTGGCTCCAGAGCCTGTGTGCCAACTCTTGTACTATGCAATGGTTTCCTGTGATTCTCAGCTCATATACCTGGCACGTCTGGAGCAAGAACATTTCCTGGTCTCTCCAGGAGGATTTTCCATTTCTGCTGTACACGTTGTGATTACCCCACAGAGGGGTGCTGCTATGGTTTGGACACGGTTTGTCCCTTCCAAAATTTATGTTCAAATTTGTTCTCCAGCTTAACAGTTTTGAAAACTAATGAGAACCTTAAGTGGTTATTTGAGTCATGGTGGATTCATTCTCATTAAAGAACACACAGTATTCTTGTTGCACTAGGTCAGTTTTCTCAAAAGCAGGTTATTATAGAAGCGATTTTCTGCTTCTTCTGCTTATTCTAAGCTTTCTTTCTTACCACGTGACCACTTCTGGGTTTTTTTTTTCCACTATGAAATCAAACAGGCCAAAGCCTTCTTTAGGTGTAGGCACCATTCTCTTGCACTTCCTAGCCTCTTGAAACGTGACTGAAGTAAACCCTAACTCATCAATTTGTTGCTCTGTCATATTTCGTGAAAGTAGAAGATGAGCTAAGAAATCGGCCTTGCCTGGTATCTTAAAATTAAAAAAAAATTCTGGGCATAGCTTTCATGGCCGGGCATATTTGGGAAAGTCTAGAGCTACGAAGTTACTTTAGCTCAGTGCTTCTGAAATCTAAGTGTGAAAGGCAATCACCACAGAGGTTACTAACACTTCCCATTCCTAGACCTTTTGGGCACTCTGCTGATTTTGGGCCTTAGATTCACTGGTTGAGTTTCTTCACTCTCTGTCTCTGTAGTGGGTACAATAGGACCAAATCAGTATATCACTGCTTTGTATGTGTATCTTGATTGTATAGTACTGGCCTGAGGCAGCCCTGCAGGCCTCACCAACTCTCACAGCAGAAAAAGGCAAGCCGAAGGACTGGCTGAGGGATCACGAACAGCCCCTGAAATTGCTCTTACTTAATTGAACGGTTATTGGATTGCTAGGGCTGACCCGTGCTGGTTCCTTACTTAAAGGCACGCAGAAGCCCTGCTCAAATCAGAGTGGGAGGCTTTTTGCTTCCCTGGTCACTGAGAAGCAAACAGTGCCTTCTACTCTTGTTCATGAGTGTGTGTGCTTGTGTGTGTGTGTGTGTGTGTGTGTGTGTGTGTGTGTGTGTGTGAATATCTATTTATGTGTGTGTGTGTGTGTGTGAATATCTATGTATGTGTGTGTGTGTATGTGTATGAAACACAGAGTATATCTTGCCAGATAAGGAAAAACAGTGAGTCATTCTCTGAAGAGGCTGAAGACGGATTTTTTTTTTAAGTGTTAGGTGGGAAAAGCTTTCCATTAGGATAGAAACCTAGTCCTGAGGGCTGTGCAGGGAAGTACAAAGCTCTGGACATAGTAAAAGACAAGTGTTAGTGTTCCTCATTTAGAGAAATGTCTGCAGTTAGGTTCAGTGTGTTTAGTGTGAGAGGCTGGCATCTTGAGCAATCTCAGCACATAGCGTTCGGTTTCTGTCCCTCCTAAGTAAGTATCCTCAGAAATGCAAAACTGTCCCTTTACAGCTTGCTGGGCCTATAGGTGTTGCAAGCATGGGAAAATCTTATTCTGTTCCCTAGGGTCACTTTGAGCCCCATTTGGGCTGGACCAGCAACCAGCAACCTAGCAAAGGAGAAAGCACACCATTATAATAGACTCAGCCTCGGTCATCTCTCAACCAATAAGAGTGGAGGCTCTGGCATGTTGGCCTTGCTTTGAAACATTCTCTTGGGATAAACTGTGACTGTGTTTGTGCCAGAGACATGATATTCCAAGTAGCTCTTGTTTGAACCATGCTAAAAGTGGATGGGGTGCATTTCCTGGGACCAGGGTGGCAGAATGGGAAGAGATGAATCACAGGACATGTCAACTCTTGACCACAGCCTGCATAATTCCAAGGCTTTTACTCATATGTCTAGATTGCAGTGGCAGGAGCAGGCTCTCTCCTTATAGACCTGCACTCAGGGTTCTCTTACTGTTCTCTCAGCCAGAGGCATTTGGCTTCCAAAGATGGTTATTCAGAGTTGCAGGCCACATGAAAATTACTCAGATCAGATCTTATCCTCAGATGAAACACCATCATCAGAACAAATATAGGACAATGACTTCCTGGTTTATTTGCTCCGTATGGCTCCACCTCCAATTCTCTAGCAAAGCAGTTGAAGGGGCTGGGAAGATGGTTCAGCAGGCAAAGAAATTCTGCTTCCAAGCCTGATGTCTTACCTGAGTTTGATCTATGCAAGACCCACATGATGGAAGGAGAAAGTTGGCTCCATTGAGTTGTCCTCAGACCTCTACATACATGCTGTGGTATGTGTGCGTGTACATACACACATGGGCACAGGCACACATGTATAAACATACAAACAACTCTAGTTAGTATTTTTGTCAACTTGACACAAGCTAGGGTAATCTGAGAAGAAGGAACTTCAATTGAGAAATCCCTCCATTAGACCGGCCTGTGGGCAAGTTTGTAGGGCCGTTTTCATATTAATGATTGATGGGGGAGGGCCCAGCCCAACTGTGGGTGGCGTCAACCCTGGGCAGGTGATCCTGGGTTGAATAAGAAAACAGCCTGAGCAAGCCACTGGGGGACAAAGCCAGTAACTAGCATTCATCCATGGCCTCTGCTTCAGTTCCTGCCTCTAGATTCCTGCAGTGCTTGAGTTCCTGCCTTGGTTTCCCTTCATGATGGTCCACAAGCTGTAAGGTGAAATAAACCTTTTTCTTTCTAAGTTGTTTTTGGTCATGTTGTTTATCACAGAAATACAAAAGCAAACTAGGACACACACTAAATAAATGAATAAATAAATAAAATGTAAATTCTTTTTATTGAAAATAGTTTTGTTTTATACAATGTATTCTGATTATGGTTTCCCTTCCCCTAGTTTCTCCTAGATCTTCTCAACTTCCCCCATGCACCCAAATCCATACCTTTTCTTTCTCTCTGTCATTAGACTGCAAACATGTATTCAAAAATATAATAATAAAATAAAATCAGATAAAAGAAACTTAGTTGATTCTGATGCCAGATACACTGATTCACAGACAAATCCAGACCTCTTGCACATGCTTTACTTTGGAGTGAACTGGGCCTTGGCCATCCTGGGCCTCTCCTATTTTGAACAAGCTCAGAAGATGGTACAGTCTAGCTAAGTAGTTCTATAGCAGCCAACGTGTTGAAGCAAGGCCATCTCCTGATAGCTTCAGACTCTCTGGAAGAATTGGGCCTGTATGAGTTAAACCATCACTGCAAATTCATCTCTGACTGTTTTCAAGTGTTTCTTCTTGTTCTGTCCTTCTGTTCTGACTCCACACAGTGTAGAGTCAACCACCAAGTGCTCATGAACAGTCCTTCCTGTGTGGTATGGGAGAGACACATGAGAGAGTACAGGGTTAATGTAAGAGTCACATTCCAATTTATCACGCAGGGACCTCAGCTCATTCTGTTCTTGCATTCATCCCCACCCCCAACATCAGCTGAGCATAATGAAGTCAGTTCAGGATGGGCTTCAAGCCCAAATTCACTTGCTTTGGGATTCGTCACTCAGGCTCCTATATTAAATTCACCTTGGGGTCTATGGGAAATTTTATGAAATGTTACTTTCCTCTTTACAGCTAGCATAAACATTTATTATACATCCTGTGATATATGTTTCCAGGAAGTAAGGAAATGTTGTTGTGGAAAGATATGATTCCCAAATGATTTGAAATATAGACGAACAGTACATTTTAGAAAGGGGCCAGGACTTTAACGGAAAAAAAGCAGTTATCAGATTTTTTTTGTCTTTCTCTTCTGGCACCAGTTAAAGGAACATTTCTCATCCCTTCTCCCCATGCACACAAAAGGTGATACCTGATATGAAATGCTGTCAAATCTTGCTTCATTAAATCCCACAAAAGCTAATGCACATCGCCCCTACACTGCCCTAAAATGGGAACAAAGAAGCAGAATAATGTCAAAATAGAACACAAAGAGAAAGAGTTTGTCCTCTGGGCCTGGGAGATGAAAGCTATCTGGAGTGATGTTTGAATGTTGGGCTGGGCCAGTACTTCTAGGGCTTGTTTCTGAGATGATGGGGGATTGCCAGACTGGGCCGCTCATGTGCACGCACATCAAGAACACAGTGAAGTGCCTTCTTCAAGGGCCCAAGCCATGCTACTGTCATCCATTCAATCTCAGGTAGCAGGAAGGACTGCCTGACTCAGGAAAACGCAGAGTCCTCACTCACTGACAATGTAATAGAAAAGTCCTTGAAGAGGAAAGTGGTCTGAGAACATGGTTTGGTTGTGAGACCTTGATTAACAGATCCAAGAAAAAGAAGATACTCAAGTGCGCTGCATCCTCAAAGAGAGAAAAAGCAAGAAAAAGCAAGCTATGGCAAAACCCTCGTCACTCCTGGTGGCATGAACAACCATGAGAGACAAGCCACTTGGCTTTGTGGCTTATGAACATGGTTCAGTAAATCACAGATGTAGCAAGTGCATGGCTTTCATTAGGTCACCCTCCATCTAATCTCTGGAAGGGTCATAGGGCAAATTGTGAGTAACAAATTAGCTGACAGCACCAGATAGTGGCAGCACTGAGAATGGAAATCTAGCATTAAGAGGTGAACTAATGTGATACTGTCACTCTAGCCCACAATGCCTGGTCACCTAGGCTCCTGGCCGCCTCTTCATCACCTATTTACTGTTCTGAAATCCATAGCTAAAGCCAGATGCTGGGTGCTATCACTGGACACTAGGTGGAAAAAAAAATAGTGACATTGAGAGACTGGTGGGATCGTGCCCTCTTCTGTGGCAAATGAGCTTATGTCTTAATTGGGTGACCCCAAAGAAGGACTGAGTCAAGTATTTGACAACAGGTATCTTGTTCAGGGGGTGGTGGATTCAAGGAGGAAGACTAAGGGAAAGGGATGGGGAGAAAGACAGTGAGTAGCCAAGCTGGTCAGGCCAGAACTTCCTAAGAAGTAGAGCAAAAGTGTCCACTCTCACCAGAAACTAGAAGATCAAAGGAAAAGTTCTCCCGGAGAACCTCTGGAGTGGAGTAAAATCCTGCCAATACCTTAGTTTCAGACTTTTGGCCTCTAGAAATGCAACAGGATACATTTGTATAGCACATGTCTATGATCTCAGCATTTGGGAGGTTGAGGCAAGAGGGACTGCAAGCTCATGGTGAGCCTAGGCTATATAATGAGTTCAAAGACAACCTGTACCATACAGGGAGACTTGTCTAAACAATAGACACCTATTATGTGGAGGTTTGTTACTGTAACTTTCGGACACTTGAATCCTAAATATCAACTAATGCTTCAAATTTGAGTTAGGGAGACTCATTGCTCTAAAGGTAGTGGAAGATGTTGTTTATTTAAATTAACAATTATTGTATGTTCTTTTTAATGAAATTGGGTGCAAAGTGATATGGAAGTAAAGAAAGACTTGTACAAAGAGATGATATAGTAATGCAGACCCATGTAATGATGAAGACAACTACCCAAGTTCAAATCCTAGCCTACTACTTTTCTGTCATAGCAACTGCACCCTTTTGGTAAATTGCTTAAGCTCCGAGTCTCACTTTTTCAGTCTGTAATGCAAGGATGCTAACAATAATTCTATTTTCATAAGAGGTTTTATAAAAAGACATTCATGAGGTAATATATGGTAAATGTCTAGAATAAAACCAATACATGGTAGACACTCACATATTACTCAGGAGGAACTTCCCTATTATGAGGTACTCTATTTCAGAGTGTCCCTACCAGTGTGCTACAAATGGATTCTGATGAAGTCTGGCTAGAGAACTGAAAAGGGGGAGATACAGAGAACTGAAAAGTTGGAGTTTATCTTAACTTTATGAAAAGAATCGTGAAGTTGTTATGAGTTGCTGGTATCGTCCCAGATGTGTGCATGCGTGGGTACAATCCCAAACTGCATATCAAAGATTTGAAAATAAACCAATAAAGAAACAGACCAATGTACAAGTTCGACACCAACCACTGGATTGTACACGTGTGTGAAAGAGCTAAACCGTATGGCAGAAACTTGGAAACATGATGACATTGAGACTGCAATGCACAGAGGACTTGCAGACAAACAGGACCAGGAAGATTGCCTATGAGCGCAGATAAAACAGCAACATTCTTTACAGCACATAAACAAGACCCAGAACTTAGAAACAATGTATTCAAAACACTTAGGATACAATAAAAACTACTAAACATCCAGATAATCAAGATATAATGCTGAGATGACATAGATGTTAGAATTATTAGCCTAAAAATTTTAAACAGCTATTACTAAAACATTCTAAAACATTAATGTGATGCTGTCATTTGAATCTGAACTGTCTCCCATAAGCTCATGGCTTGAGTGTCTGGTCCTCAGCTTATAGTGCTACTTTTAAAGGCCATGAAACCTAACTAATAAAATTAGGTCATAGGTCAGGCCAACAAGAAGGTTCTAGTAGAGGTGCTTGCCTGCAGGGACAATGACCTGAGTTTGAGCCTGGTATTCCACAAGGTGGCAGGAGAGAACCAACTCCCAAGAGTTGTCCCAACCTTCACATGAGCTCTATGGGCACCTGTACTCCCACATACAATTAACTAATTAATTAATTAAAGAAATGTTATTGGTTTTAATTATGCATACCACGTATGTGTCTGTGAGTATGCACACGCAAGTGCAGGTGCCTGCAGAAGCCTAAAGAGGGTGTCAGATTCCCTGCAATGGGAGTAATAGGCAGTTGTGAGGTGGCCCTTATGAATGCTGAGAACTGAACCCAGGTCCTCTGCAAGAGTAGTACACACCCCCTTACTGAGCCATCTCTCCAGCTCTCAATTCCTTTTTTTAAAAAAGCAGACAGAAAGTAGGTCATTAGGGGCTGGCCTTTGAATGTTATACTCACTTCTGGTTTCATACAGAATTCTGTGTCCTTTCTACCACCGTGCAAGCAAGCTAGCACCTCATGGTCCCACCAGCCTGGACCTTGTCACCATGACTTTCCTGTAATGGTAGACTGAAATGTTTCCCCAACTATCAGCCCAAATAAAATGATTGGTCCTTACTGAACATGTTTCCTTGCCAGTGTTTTGATTACAGTGATACAGAAGTAACTAACACAGGTGGCTACTCTTAAAAGAGATGAAAAAGTTGTGTCTCAACAACAACAAAATATACTGGGCGAGTATCTCAATATATATATGCAGAAACAGTAGATGATAGAACTAAGAGCTACAACAGGGCTGGCTCAGGTTTTAGAGTGCTGCCTAGCTTTGGGTTTGCTCCCCTGCACCTTATAAAACCAGATATAGTGGTGCATGCCTTTAATCCTAGCACTCAGGAGGTAGCGGCAGGAAAAGCAGAAGTTCAAATACATCCTTAGCTACATAGCAAATTTGAAGCCAGCCCAGGCTATGTGAGACCTGACTGCAAAGAATTTTTTTTCTAATTTAAGAAATACAATAGCTGAGATTAAAAAAACAAACCAGAAACCCCTCAGTGGAGGTGCTCAATAACAGAATGCAGATAGTGGAAAGGGGATCAATAGCAAACAGAGAGAAAAAAAGGTTGAAAAAAATTAACTTTACCTCATGAGGCTAAAACATAATACTAAAACGTATAATAATCATACCATCAGAGTCCCAGAGGAAGATGAATTCTATGTTGAAAAATATTTGAAGTCTTTCTCTCAGTCATGCACATGGTACTTACCTTACCACTGAGTCTTCCAGGAAAAAAAGGAAGAAAGTAAAAGAAAATTTATTTGAAAACGTATTGGCTGAAATTTCACATAGTTTGAAAAAAATGGTCAGTTATAGATTTAAGAACATAAGTGAATTTTCAATGAGATAAAACTAAACACAATACACTAATCAAACTGGTAAGTAAAAACAAATAAACTATTTCTGAAAGTAGGAAACAAGGCACTATTTATAGCAGAACAATAATTTTAATGACTGTGGATTTCCACTAAGAGATTATGGAGACCAAAAGGAAATATTTTCAAGTGCTGGGGGGGGCAGTGAATTAATCCTTATATTCACTAAAAGTATTAAAGATATTCTCAAGTGAAGAAAAATATTTTTGTCAAAATTCCTTCTCTTAAACAATTGCTAAAAGAATTTCCTCAAATAGAAAGATTGGCAAAGGAAGAGTTCCAGAAATGATAAACATCATGGAAATGTATGTTTCCTGAGTAATGCCAGGTGCTATTCAGGAGGTTGATGTAGAAGAATTACACCAGCACAGTAGTTTACAATTAGTCTCACAGTAACATAGCAGTAAACAAAATTGACTATTCCTCATTTCTTGAATTTTGAAAAAAAGTATGTTCAATGATTGAAAGAAAGGTCATAACATTTTATGAAGAAATATTTATTGGACACAAATGGGAGAGGATTCAGATCCCTTTGTAATAATAAATTCCTAAATACTATTAGAATTGGTCAAATATTTATCGTAAGTACACTGGAAAGGGTAAGTATGTATATTCTAATACCTAGATCAGCCAACCAAAATTCTGCCCAGACATAAGTCAACAGATTGGTTAATTAAAATGTAGTCAAACATTACCCAAACAACCAAAAGAAGTCAGGCTTAAATAAATGGTGATGACAAATAGAGCAAACATAAAATAATGAAAAGTATAAATCAAAACATATCACTAATTATATTAATAAAATAATCTAATACATCAATCAAAATATAGATGGTCAGGACATAATTTATAGAACAATTTAAGTATATGATATTTACACAGAATTCTCCTATTGTAGTACAGTGATTTAGCTATTTGGATATACCTACTTTAAAAATAAAACCATGTCAGTTAAGGTACTCACACCTGTAATATTAGCACTTGAGAGGCTGAAGCAGGAAGAGTTCCAAGAATTTGAAGGCAGCCTGGGTTAAAGATTGAGTTACAGGTCATCATGGGCTATATGGTGAGATCCTATCAATTATTATCCTACAATGATAATAATAATAATATAGAAAATATATGTAACAATCAGAGGAAAGCTCAGGTGGATATACTAATATCAGATAGACTTCAAAACAAAAACCATCACCAGGGAAAACCTATGCAATGATGAAAGAATCAATAACTGAGAAAGCACAATTAAACGCATTTGTGCTTAAGAATAAAAGAATAAATGACATGAAGCAAAAGCTGCCTAACCCACGGGGCTGGAGAGATAACCAGCAGTTAAGAGCACTGCCTTTCTTAAGCAGCCACATGGTAGTTCACAACCATCTGTAATTCCATTTCCAGGGGATCTGATAACCTCCTCTTACCTCACCGGGCACAAGACATGAAAGTGCGGTATAGACACACATGTAGACAAAACACCCACATACATGAAATAATTTTTAATTTAAAAAACCAGTCTAATAGGAAAGATTTGGAATTGTACAAAGTATGATCTATAACTCAATAACACAAACAAAAAAACAAAATATCCAAACATATGAATGTTAAACACATAATCATGAACAATCTGTTGGTCGGGAAAGAAATCATAAGGAAAACTATAAAAAATTATAAACTAAATGCAGATGAAAAATCATTATTCAAAATCTATGGAATATAAATAAAGAATGTTTCAAAAAAGTTGTAGTATTAAAAGTTTGCATTAAACAGGGAGGACAGTCTAAATTAATAATCTAAGCTTACACTTTAAGAACTTAAAAAAAAAGATAAACTAAAGGCAGTCCAATCAGAAACAAGAAAACACACAAAAAAGCAACAGAAAAAAATCCAAACTGTCCCTGATTTATAAAACTTATAAACCTCTGGAAATATTGACAGAGAAGTTAAACATGGTGATTCACATTTCTATAAGAATTCAAATGATACCGTATCACCACACACCTCACTGGCATGAAGAAGATAATAGAAGGCTGTGAACAACTGCCCACACACATGTGGAGTCATAGATGATACAGATAAAACCTTGCAAACCAAAAGTGGCCCAAACTTACTAAGGTAAAACTAATCGTTTGATTACTTAAACTCATAGTGAAAAACTTTTCAGAATAGAAATCCCAGGTCCAGATGAAGTCTCTGCATAATCATACCAAACACTTAACACAAGAAATAACACCAATTTCACACAGTCTTTTCTGGAATATAGGAGAATATGGAACACTTCCAAACTGATTCTGTACAGCCAACATTACTCTGATACAAAGCCAGAAAATGGAAGCATAAGAATAGAAAACTACCTCGATGGCTTAGATATGCTTTGTCCTTCAAATGATCATATTCTGGGAGTTAAATCTCTAACGCACTGGTATTCCGAGATGGTGAAATCCTAAGAGATGGCATTTAGTGAGAAGTAATTAGGTCATGGGCGTACCACAGTGGGGATGCATTAGTGGCTCTTTCACAGGACTGGGTTAGGTCTTATGATATTTGATCAGTCCCTGTGATGTATGGTTTTATGTCAACTTGACAAAAGCTAGGGTCACTTGGGAAGAAGGACTCTCGATTGAGAAAATATCTCCATAAGATTTGCCTGTAGGCAAGTATGTAATGCGTTTTCTTGATTATTGGTAGGTATGGGTGGGACCTGCCCACTGGAGATGGTAACATCTCTGGGGAGGTGGTCCTAGATGGTATACGAAAGCATCTGAGCAAGCCAAGACCAAATAAACCGGTAACCAGTGCTCTTCCAAGGCATCTGCTTCAGCTCTTGCTGAAGGTTCCTGTTCTGACTTCCCTGGATGATGGACTACAGGCTGTAAGATTAAATAAACCCTTTTTCCCTAAGTTGTTTTGGTCATGGTGTTTTACCAAAGCAAAAGAAACCCTAACAAACACAGTTGCTTTGAGATCAAGCTGTTTTAAAACAAGGCAAGTGCATGTATAGATGCTCTCTCATATGCCTCTTATATTCTCATAATGCTCCTGCAATGTGACACTAACATTTACTGTGTGCTATGAAAAAGTGCCCCACTGCACAGTGACATCTGAGCTTAGATTTTTTTCAGACTTCAAAATAAACTTTTTTTCTTGGTAAATTTTTCAACTACAGATATTTTATTATAGCAGCAGAATGTACATTTATTTAGACAACTGCAAAACAGTATCTTTTATTTTTAAAATGGCATACAGATACTCAAAAATTTATTTGAAAATCCAATCCAGTAATATTAAAATAAAGAGTACACTACAAGCCAAGTAGGTTTTAACTTGGAAAGACAAGCCTGGTTTGGTACTCAAAACCATCAGTCAATGCAATCAACCAACCGCACAAGCAGTCAGAAGAAAATAAATCATTTGATCATATCATTGGATGCAGCAAATTCATTTAACAAAGTTTCAAAAGCCACTCCTGACAAAATCCTCTCTACAAATTAGAAACAGAGGGAACTCTTCACGACCTGCCAAAGAGCATTTAAAGAAAATGTAGATGATATGCTTAATGATGACAGACGGAATGCTTTCCTGCAAGATTGGAAACAGTATATGGATGCCCATGCTTCCTCCTCATGCTGACGACCATGGTAGAAATCGTAGCCAATTCAGTATAACAAAGCACGTGGGCTAGGAAGGAAGAAATGACACCGGCCCTGTGGACAAAAGATAGGATGTTTCTGTCAACAATGAAACAAAATTTCTAAAGAAGTGTGTGAATCCAGGATGGTTAAAGAGTACATAAAGGAAACAAAACGATTTCACCTCTGTATATTCATAATAAACATTTGGAAAGTGAAACGTGAATGATAACGTTTCTAATATCTCTGAAGAAAATGAAGTCCTTGGAGATGTAAACCATAAAAAAAAGCCCCCCACACTAATATTTGAATCGTCTGTAATCACCAGCAACAGGAAAGAATACAAATATCCTTCCAAAGGAAAAGGTAAATGATAAACTATGGTATATCCATACAGGGGAATCTTTTTTCAGTAATATGTACAAATTTACTATAAATATAAATAGACTCCAAAATATCAAATAGAAAAATACAGCCTCAAAAGGCAACACAGGACATGTTGTATTTTATACAATATCATCTGCAGACAAAAGTATTATGATAGAGAACAGATCAATTGTTGCCAGATGATAAAGGTAGGAGCAAGGAGCAGGCATCTACAAGAGAACCTCATGAAGATTTTTATTGTAATGGAAATGTTTCTATCTAGGAGTTTTTGATGGCTGCATAGATGAGGACATACATTCAAAATTTATAGAAATGCGTATTTAGCCCACAAAATAGATTATGCTATTCACTAATCTAAAAATCAAACACTTAAAATGGAACAATAAGAAAAGGGAGTCTGCAGCTGGGTGTGGTGGTGCACACCTGTAACCACAACACTCAGGATGATGAAAAAGAAAGATTAGGAATCAAAGTGGAGCTTCCAGCCATAGCTACATAATGAGACCCTCCCCCCCAACAAAATGAGCAAAAGGATTGTAGCAAGATGAGGAGAGAAAACAGCAAACAGCAGGAATCTGTCTCTACAAGTAGACAGCAAATATGTTGGCAAAATCTGTTGGATGTTATGTATTTGGAAAATTATTGAAGGCACACACATCCAGAAAAAGATCTGGATACTCAATTGTGCTCAAGAAAACTCTCAGGAGAGTAGCAGTTTCCCAGCCAGCATTCCTGGCTCTGTAGAAGGCAGCTGCGAGTTCTTCTTTGGAATAATCTGCACACAGCTTGCAGAACCCAGGATGAACAAGGAAAATTCTTTTCTCTGAATAGTGGGGATCTGTTCCCAGATCACTCATTGTAGCTTCAGATGAAAGAAACACAGCCATTGTACCTCACTACACTATTGCAAGGCCTTCTCCATCTAGCTGAAGAGATTTCCAGGAGACTTAAAGCAGTATACCCATCCCCTTTAAAGATTTTTTTAAATTTTTTTCTTCTCTTGTATGCTACATTCTGACCACAGTTTCCCACCATCCAGTCCTCTTCAGAAAAGAACAGGCCTCCCATGGATATCCACCAAACACGGCATAGCAAGTTGCAGTAAGACTAGGCACCACCCTTCATAGGTTATTTTTTTCCTTTTTATCTTCATTTTGAGAGCCAAACAGCAAACACTATTAGGTTAAAGAACAACAACATTTGCAGAACAGATTAAAAAAGTGACCATACTTGGCTGTAGATCTCTGCATCTGCTTCCATCAGTTACTGGATGAAGGCTCCATGATGACAGTAAGAGTATTCACCAGACCAAGCTTTGGGAATCCAATTGAAGAGAGGGAAGAGGGATTATATGAGCAAGGGGGGGGTCAAGATCATGATGGGGAAATCTACAGAGACAACTGAACCAAGCTCATAGGACCTCACAAACTTTAGATCGAGAGCTATGGAACCTGCATGGGATCAGACTAGACCCCCTGCATACTGGAGACAGTTGTGTAGCTTGGTCTGTTTGAGGGGCCCCTGGCAGTGGGATCAGGATTTATCTTTTGTGCATGAGCTAGCTTTCTGGAGCCCATTACCTATGGTGAGACACCTTGCTCAGCCTTGATGCAGCGGGGAGGGGCTTGGACGTGCTTCTACCGAGTGTACTAGGCTGTGCTGACTCCCCATGGGAGCCCTTACCCTTTTGGAGGAGGGGATGGGAATGGGTAGGGGGCAGAAGGCTGGGAGGGAGCAGAAGGAGGGATGGAAGGAGGATCTGCGGTTGGTATGTAAAATGAATAAAAATTTTTCTTAAATTAAAAGTGACCATACATGCCAGAGAAAGTGCAGGATCCAGAAAGAAGTAGGATCTTGAGTTGATATCACAGGCTGATACCTGGCACAGACACAGTGTACAATAGCCCGGCAATCATAATAAAAGAAATAAAAAAAATTTAATAAAGAACAGTAATTACTGGTAAAAGAAGAGAATCTGAGTTTTAGAATTTCCACATAATTAGATTCACAAGGTATACAGTGAAACAGAGAAGTGTGGACATTCAAAGGAAAGAAACCAGTTGACAAAGACTTTCCCTGAAAAAGACCAAATGGAAAACTACTAGACATACTTTAACATAACAATCTTTAAAGTAATAAATTACTAAAGGAACATATGACAATAGTCAAGAAAATGATGTATGACCAACATGGAAATAACAATAAAGAGAAGAATCTAAAAAAGACCAAACAAAAAGAAACTCTTGTGTTGAAAAATTACACACCACACACACACACACACACACACACACACACAAAGAACAATCACTAGAGGGATCCAAAGGTATAGTTGAGTAAGCAGAAGAATGACTAAACTTGAAGATAAGACAATGAAAATCACTGCATCTGAGGAACAGAAAGAAATGAGATTGAGGTGAATAGCATAAGAAACCCGTGGACCACCATCAAGGGATCTAACACACACATTGTGGGATTTCAAGAAAGAGAAGAGACATAAAGTGAATATTTTAAGAATGATTGAGTATGTCCCAAATTTAGTGAAAGACATGAACAAAACATTTGACATTAATAGACTCCAAGTAATATTTCAGACACACAAAAATACATTATAAGCACTGTTTTCAAAAGCAAAGAATTGTCAAAGAAGTGATCTTACTGCATAGAGATCATCACTTACAATGATGAACAGACTGCCTATCAGAAATTGTGGAGGTTAATAGAGTCAGAGAGGAACAAATGACCATGTCAGCTAGTAATCCTGTGTCCAGAAATATTGTCCTGAAAAACCGAAAGTGACATTAGGACGGTCCAAAACACTGAAGAAGTTTATCTGACTTGCTCTTAAATAGATACTCCAGACTCCTGGCGTGGAAACTGAAAAGACAATACAGTCTAGTGTCTAGACAGTAATTTAACGCTCTATGGATAAATACCAATCACAATAAAAGTCAATACATGGGCAATTATAGAATTAGTATTATTTTAATAGTAGTTTGTAACTCTCCTTTTTGCTTTCCTTATGATTTAAGGGATTAATAACTTTAAAAATTATTAATCTCAAAACTAATATCATTCTAGCAGAGTTATAAGTCTGCATGTTGTTTCCTACATGGTTTAAGAGACTATTGCATTTAAGAGAATTATTTGTTTATGTTCTGGGGCACATCATTCATAAAGATGCAACTTTGTGACATCAAACAACCAAAAGAAGCTAGGAAAAGGACAGAGATGTTACAAGAATATTACATGTTCCTAAAGATAAGCTGGTATAAATTCAAGTTAGAGTATTACAGTTTTACGATGTAAAAGTTGTATCCCCATGACAACAACAAAGAAAATAGCTATAGAATAATGCAAAATGAATGTAAACACTTCACTCCAAAAAGAAAAAAAATAAAGAATGCACAAAACAGTAACACAGTAACACAGAAGAGAACAAAGAGCCCCATAAGGTATACAGAAAGCAAACAGCAAAACAAAGGAAATAATTCTCTCTTTTATCAAGAATTACTTTAAATGTAAATAGATTAAACTCTGTAATCAAAAGACAGATATTAGCAAAATGAGTTTTTATTTATTTAATTTATTTGCTTATTTTGGTTTTGTGAGACACAATAGCACAGGTTGGCCTGAAACTTACTGTGTAGCCCAGAATAGTTTTGAACTGCGAGCAGTCCTCGTGCTTCAGGCTTCTGAATGCTGTGATTATAGGCATGAGCTACAACATGCAGAATGAGTTTTTACATTATGCAATTATATACTTTCCATATCAGATTCCTTTAAATCCAAAAGCACGAATAATTTTAAGTGGGATAATGAAGAAAATATTCTGATTAAACAATAATAAAAATAGAAAAGGGTAGCTATACTAAATAGAGTTTAAATCAAAATAACTTACAAGAGACAAATAAGGTTAGTGCATTAATAAAATAGCCAATACAGCAAGAATATGTAACATTCATAAACATTTATGCCCTGATAAAAGACCATGAAAATCAATGAAGCAAAAACCAATAGAGTTGAGGAGAGAAATAGATAGTACTACAATAATAGATTAGATACTTCAATGTCCCCCTTTCAATAATTGATAGAACCACATAGAATATGGGGAAGGAAAGAACAAACTTAAAACCATAATAAATCAAGTAGATCTACAGACATGAACACAACACTCACCTCAACAACAAATACATTTTCCTCAACTGCACATGGGGGGTTGTGCTGGTTAGTTTTTTTGTCAGCTTGACACAGCCAAGGTTATTTTGGAAGAGGGAATTTCAATTAAGAAAATGCCTCCATTAGACTGGTCTGTAGGCAAATCTATGAGACATTTTCTTGACTAATGATTGACGTGAGAGGGCCCAGCCCACTGTGGGCAGTGCCACCCCTGGGCAAGTGGTCCTGGGTTGTATAAGAAAGCAAGCTGAACAAACCACGAGGGGCCAGCTAGCAAGTAGTACTCCTCCATGGTTGTGCTTCAGTTCCTATCCACAGGTTTCAGCCTTGACCTCCCTCAATGATAGGCTGTGATCTGGAACTCAAAAGTCAAATAAACTCTTTCTTCACAAAGTTTTTTGTTTTTGTTGTTAATGGTGGTAATTACAGCAATAAAGAACAAATTAGGAGAGGCATTTTCTGGCGTAGATCAGGTATTAGGCAACAAATTAAGTCTGAATTTTAAAAGGTACACCACACAAGGTAGATTCTCTGACTACAATGGAAATGAATTTAAGAATTAGTATCAGAAGTATGAGTGAAATAGCTACAAATTTATGAGAAGTAAACAATGGTCTTCAACAACCAATGGATCAAGGAAGAAATCATAAAGAAAACTAAAAAATATAGAAAAGTATAAAATGAAAACATACCATGTCAAAACTTCGAGTTAGCAAAAAAACTGTTTAAGTGGAAATTTGTAGATACAAGTGCTTGTATTAAACAAATAGGAGGAATGTGGGCATGGTGGCATGCACCTGTGGTCACAGAACTTGGGAAGAGAAGAGAAAAATTGTCTGTTTGCAGATATTGTAATCTTATCTGTATAAACATTCAAAATTCTAACACAAAATCCCTTTTTAGGACTACTAAATGTATGCAGCAAAGTAGCAGGAAGCATATTCAATGCACAAAAAATCAGCTGCATGTTCTATACACTGATAATGAGCAATCTGAAAGAGAAATTATAAAAATAACCTCATTTGTAATACCACCAAAATAATATTTAAGAATTAACTAGGGAGGTGAAAAATAAGAACTAAAACCAATGCTGAAAACCATGAAAACTGAAGTAAATGGACATAGATCTCATATTTGTGGGTTGAAAAACAATCTTATTAATAAGTTCATACTACCCAAAGTGATTTACAGATTCAATGTAATCCCTGTGAAATCTCAATGACATTTTTTTGCAGAAATAGAAAAATATTTCAAAATTCAGTTAGAATCTCCAGAGACCTCATATATCCAAAGTTATGTTTACAAAGAAAAATAAAACTAGAGGACCTACAATTCCCTGACTTCAAAACTTACTAGAAAGCTATAGTAATGAAAAGTGTGATGCTGGCATAATACATATATAGGACATGTAGACTACGTACAATAGAGATCTTATAAGTAAACATTCACACAATATGGTCAAATGAGTTTTGATAGGGTATTTAAGCCATTCAGCAAGAATGATCATTTCAACAGAACATATTTTTAAAACTATGATCCTTTGCCTAATATTGTATTAAAAAACAAACTCATAATGGATGAAAGACCTAAATGTGTAAGACCTAAAACTATAAAGCACTTGGCAAACCACATAAGTACTAGATTTAATGAGAGTTTAAAATTGTTTTCCATATCAAAAAATATTGAGACTCAAAGGCAACCTAAATAATTGGATAAAATGTTTTCAATTCACAGGTGTTAGATTGACATTTCTCCAAAGCAGACATACAAATGGCCAATAAGCACATGCAAAGATGTCGGACATCACAAATTATTAAGAAGTGTAAATGAAACTGCACTGAGATGCCAAACCCATTATCATGTCTACCATCACACACACAATAACAGGAAATAAGTTCTGTTGATGATGGATTGATATTGGAATTCTAGTGCACTCTTGGTAGGAGTGTAGCATGGAGGAGAAATTGGAGGAAACAATATGGCAATCCCCCAGTGAATTAAAAAGATAATTATCATATGTTCTAGCTTTGTTCTGTTACTGTGATAAAACATTCTGATCAACAGCAACATGGGAAGAAAAAGATTCACTTGGCTTACACTTCCAGGTCACAGTCCAACACTTTAAGAAGTCAGTACAGAAAATCAAGGCAGGAACCATGGATGAACACTGCTTTCTGGCTTGCTCTCTGGCTTTCCCGGGCCCATCTAACTTCTTTATACAGTCCCAAGAGCATTGCTCAAGGAATGGTACTGCCCACAGTGGGCTGGGCCCTCCCACGTTCATTAACAAGTAAGGCAGTCTCTCACTACAAGTTCACAGATCAACCTAATAAAGGCCATTACTCACCAGTTTTTTGCCTTAGGTGAGTCTAGCTATGTCAAATTAACAGTTAGTGCTAACTCTGACACCATATGATCCAGCATTTCTCCTTCCAAGTGTTCATTTGAAATAATTAAAACCAGAACCTCAAAGGTATCTTTTTATGCCCATATTCACAGTAGCACATTCAAAATAGCTAAAATATAGAAGTCATCCAATATTTACTGACAGATGAGTAGATGAGAAAAATGTGATCTATAAAATGGACTATCATTCAGTTTTCATAAGGAAGGAACTGCTGCAGTATGCTGTAACATGAATAAACCTTCAGGACATTATATAAAATGAAATAAGCTAGTCATACACAGAAAAACAAATATTGTATGGTTTTTACTTGAGGTGAATAGTTCAAGTAGTCCCCATCATAGGCCCAGAACATAGAATGCTAGTCTTCAAGGACCAGATGAAATGAGTGAGGGAGATGGATGTTGAGGATGGCTGCACAAAGGCATTCACTTTTCTGAAAATTCATAAACTCTACAATGAACTGTGTACTTTCAAATGGATAGGATGGCAAATGCTGTGTGTAATTTTGTGCAAGAAAGATGAGGATAAAAAGAACATGCTAATCATAACTGTGATGTGGGTAGCACTTACATAGCCTTGTTGTGTGCTAGGCAGTGTTCCAAGTTCTCTCTGTGCATTAACCCGCATGTGAAAAGTAATATCCAGTAATTTTCCCACGTCAGATTTTCTCATACTTCACCTGGGGATCTTGTTAAAATACACATTAAAATGCAGTGGGTATTGGCGAGGCCCTGAAATTCTCTGTGGGATGCTCATGCTGCCAGTTCATGTACCATACTTTCAGGAACCAGTGTTTACTATTCCATGGCGAGTGAGTCAGGACCAAAATTCACACTCTGATCATCAGAGATGAGGCCCAGTGTTCTTTCTATTCCATTACTGTGGTCTACAGAGATGCTTTTCTCTCTTCTGCTGCTGCTTTTGATAGACGGTGACTCAGTAGACCTAATTATAGGTTGCCAGGTTCAGAGGACGGGGGAACTGTGCAGCAGAAGACAGAAAGCACCTCCTTTTCATGGTCACTTCTCCACTCCATGAACAGCCCTGGCTGCAAGTAGTTGTCTAGGCTCTGCAGATTTGACACCATGATTCAGGACTAAACTTGTAAAAACTAATGTCTGGAGATGGATAAGGCAGCATCAGTGTGTCCCATCTGAGGAGACATGAGAGGGAAAGGGAAAAGTGAATAAGCTTGTTTGGAAAAGTGAGTGGACACTAAAGGAGACTGGAAAGTAGATGGAGAAACGGTCCAAGTTCTGTCTGTAGTATGTTTAGGAATAATTGCTATCTATCTGTAATAAAGGAACCATCAGCATGCGATTAGTTCTCCCTGGCTGGTAGCAAACCCGAGCTGCTAAGAACGCCTGAGTCATGCACTCCTCTATGGAAGGGGCATGCTCATATTTCATTTGCATCGTGGGTTCAGCATCTTGCAGATCCGCCTGTGTCAGCTCGCGTGTTGACTGGCTGTCTCGATTTGGGGTAGGCTGCTCTGATGAGGATGGATTTCTGAGTTAGCTGCCGTCTCTTGTTTTACGGAATACTGCACACTATTGAATCAAGACTGTGTGTGACCCTATTCATTCTGTGACAACCAAAACGTAGTGATTGGATCAGGTCAACAGAGCCTGGCATATGAGACACACACAATCTTTTAATTTTTACCTGGTTTCAGTTTAAATGGATATACTGAGCTATCCAGGCATACACTTTTGTTCTTTTTTATCTTTATTTTTAAAACAAGGTGTAACTTGTACACATACAGTAACATATATTTGAAGTGTGTGGTTTAAATTCTTATACCTGTATGCATTTGTTATATATAGATTTGTGTGCGTGTGCATCCATTCTATAGGCTTTTGAAACTATTCATCACTTCCTATAGACATAATCCATATTGCATTAGATAATAATGGAACTGACCATTAGGAAAGTAATCAAATTGCCCTCCTTGCCTCATTACTGTCATAAGAGCACTACTACAAGTAATCTCTCTGGTGTTTTTTACGTGCCTGTGAAAGAGTTTGTGTTACTTTTCTATTACTATGACAAAATACCTGAAATAATTAATTTACAACAGTGAAAGGTGATTTGGGCTCAGAGTTTTGGATGTTTCAATCTATGTTTGGCTGGCCCCATTGCTGTGGAGTACGTATTGACGTAGTATATCATGGCATGGAGTGTATCACAAAGAAAACTATTCACCTCATGGCTGGGACATGAAAGAGAAAGAAACTAGGCTTCCACAAACCTCGTAGAAGATGTGACCTAATCCCTACTATTTCTCACCAAACCTTATTTCCTAAATCCTCCAATACCTCTCAGTAATGCGACCCTGGAGAACCAAGCCTTTAATCATGGGCTTTGGTAGACATCTCAGACCCAAAATATAACATTCTCACTGCCTCAGCTATTGTATTGCTATATGCATTGTTGATGCATAACAAATTAACTCAAAGGCCTCTAGGTACACAACTGCAATATTTATTTGTCGTCCAACTGAAGAGTTACATAAACACTGGCTGATCTAAACCGGACTCAAGAGGACAACTCTGCTAGACTTGACTGGATTTTGTTACATTTTATCTAGAGTTCCTAAAAATCTAAACTGAGTTTAGCTCAAGGTTATTCAACTCTGCTGCACATATGTCTCATCTTTCTGAGATGAGACCAATGTTTTTCTTTCTTGTCTTTATTGTGGCACTGGCAAAGGGTCAAAAAATAGACTTGTTGTCATATTTATCTCATTCTCCTGTGCAAAGTAATTATTTGGATGAACCTGCAGTTGAGGAGAAGTAAACTCTTCCTCATTATGGAAGAAGGTACAGATGCAAGGAAGGAATATTGCAGTTGTTAATGCCATGTAACAGCTTCTCACAGAGCACCACAGCCTAGCACTATATCTAGGTCCTTTGTGACAAACAAAAAATGCCAAGGCCCAAGAGAAGGACCATTTACACACACTTAATTGCCCTGGTGAAAAACAGTTGTTGCTTATGGCTCCTTTTGCCCCATAAACCTTCGGAGCAAGGGTAGAATGCAGTGGAGTGACATCTACCATGTGTACTTAGGATCACAGCTAGTTTTCAAGAATGTGCTCAAAGAAAACAGCTTTTCTCTCTTCTTCCTGGGAAAATGCCAGGAAATCCCACTGAGGCTATGCCACCTTCCCTGGTTCTGTTAACAGATCTCAAACATGAATTAGACCTAAATTATATATTTGACTTTTTATAATTACCATGCAGTTAATGACCTTCAGAAAGATATCACATTTAGAACAACTATTTCCTTCTTAATTATCTTCCTACTTTATTTCATTTTAGTATAATAATTTTCTCACCATAAGACTCACTAAAGAAGTAAACTATAAGAATTGATATCTTGCCATTATAGTAATAGTTATAAGGAAACACACACCAAATAAACTGATGTAGTAGTGTTTGGTTGGAGTGCATTATATGCTACAAATCTATATTGAACACCATATGTGGATAAACACAAATTTTCTTGCCTTACATATACAGATTTAGACAGAATGAAGAGGTCACATCTTTGTCTGAACTTTTCTGTGTTGTTCTTGTGTGCTACATAGTCTTTCTCTTGCCCTAGAGGTGTTTTTCTAGCCTAAAAGTTTGTTTTGAGGACTTCTGGACTCAATATATCCATGAGCCTCACTAGTTTGAAAATTGGTAAAGAAAATGATAGAAGAGAGTGAAGGAAGTATAGAAGAGCCAGACGATAGGATGAAGGGCTGCAAAATGCCATTCTCTAGACTTCACACATATTTTATAGTCATCAACTCACTACTCTTGTTCCTTGCACTGGGCTTCACAGGCCCTAGCAATGTCAGTCAAGGAAGCAGGAGAGGTTCATGGAGCCCTCTCTTTTACCTCTGAACTATTGGATGGTGAGAGATTCTCGAGAGGAGGATTCATTGTCTTTAGCTGAATACCCACTGCTGAGCCCACCAGGCTCTAGCAGATAGTTCCAAATCCATGGTCATGCAATCAGATCTGATTAATCTCAGTGGGCCACCAAACAAATGAACAGACATACACATAGGCAAGAGATTTGTGGGAAGGGTATGCATGAGAATAAATGGCATACATATGTGAAATTGTCTAAAGACAAATTGAGTAAAGATACCTATTTAAGTCCTTGAAAGAACAACAAGAGAGAGAAATGAATGAGTACCCCCATGCATGTATTCCATCACATCCATATTCATATCCTCTCTTTGTCACTTGGGAAGAATACTGACTCTTAGTGACATGATACTTGGGGTACACATTGTGTACATTACTTTAAAATAATGTATTTGTATGAAAAACTTACTGTATAATTAATATGCATTTTTATATATTGGTATCCCTTCTATATCTTATTTTTCTTATTTAATTTTTACTCATAATCATAAACTTAACTCTGCATTTCAGCTAGACTTGGAGGAGAATGAGGAAAATATGGAACCCAAAGAACTTCAGTGAGAACAGAGGTTATGGGGTATTGCAAGCAAACGGGATGGGTTTGCTCTCCTGAGCTACAGAAGGAATGGTCTGATGAGTAAGACGCCTGCAAGTGAAAAGCATTAGAGTCATCCATGGTTGGCAATGGTGATCTTCTGGTGGATCTTGCAATTCCTGGACCCAAAATGCTCAATGGCTTCCACAATACCTATGCCTTCTTTCACCAAAGATCACATGTTTGTCATCCAACCACTCAGTCTTGGAAGTGTAGATAAAAAACTGGGGACCATTGGAGTTTGGTCCAGAATTTTCCATGAACAATATGGCAGGATCTGTATGCTTCAGGGTGAAGTTCTCATCCTTAAATTTCTCTATGTAAATGGACCTGCTGACAGTGCCATTATGGTGTGTGAAGACACCACCCTGACACACTAATCCTGGAGTAATTCTGTGAAAGGAGGAACCCTTATATCCAAATCCCTTCTCTCCAGCACTCAGAGCATGAAAGCTTTCTATTGTCTTTGGAAATTTATCTACAAATAGCTCAAAAGAGGTGTAAGGGCTTGCCATGGGCTGCGATGTTGAAGAACACGGTGAGGTTGACTACAACTGCAGCAAGTGGTGACAGGGGACAGCAGCATCTGCAAAGCCTCCTTCTATATCTTAAGATGAAATATATCATAATGTCCCTCATTAAAGTAAATGGAACTTTTGGTTTTAGACAAAACTCAAAACTGAGTGAACACATTTCATATTATGTTTAAAAACCCTGAAAGGATTAGATGAGGCAAGCACAAGACAATGAAAATAAGAGAACAAGGGCTTGCCTATAAGCCATGAGATTTGAGGTATGAACTGTTTGTTTTTATATATCTTGGTACAGGTGCCAGAGAGGCTCATGAAACAGAAACAACAAGCACATAGTAACCAAATAAAAACAAAACACTATGACAAGATACGCCTTTTCTCTCTGCACAAATGATTGAGAAAGTAGAATTTCCCTCAGGGCCAAGCCCTTTCAGCAGCACATGCCCTACTCCATTTGAACACTCCTCAAAACATGTGTACTCCCTAATCTGGTTGTGTGTGGTAGTGAACAATAGGATTGTGTACCTCTACTACAGTTTTGAAACAACAGTAACTGGCAGGTTGGTGGGTATCCACAGAGCCTGTGTACCAGTAAATTCCTGACTACCATTCCAAACAAGCAATAATGTTAGCATCTTGCCAAAGCCATTATAAGGTAATGCCCCTTCTCCTCCTGACCAGTTGACAATTGCAGAGATTAGGTATGCAAACAGAGATGTCTACAATCATGGAAGTAATGAGTAGCAAGATGTAAATAACAACCAGAGGTGAAATCTTCAAATTGTCCAGGATAAAATTAAAAATCATCCACAATATCAAGAACTATAAACATTTCACTTAGAACGATAGATGAGGGTGAATAGATGCTAACACCAGGATGACACAGATGTCATAATTATTTGACATCCATTTTAATGCAACCATCATAAAATGCTATTATGAATAATCACTATTTTGAAACAAAAAATCTCAGCAAAGAAAAGTAAGACACAAAGTAAAACTTAATAGAAATCCTAGAATTAAAACAATAATTTTTTAAAGTTTTTTTAAAGCTTACAATAGAATAGGGATTATAGAAAAAAAGTTAGCAAAGTTAAAGCTAAAGTAACAAAAACTATAGTCTGAACAATACAGAAAATACAGACATATGTTACAATAAAAAATCTAAAAGCAGTATTATTAGACACTCAGAAGGGAAGAAGAGAAAGTGTGAGATTGAAAAAAATTCAGTAAAATAATGATTGAAAATGTCCTGAATTTGGTGGAAGGCATAAGTAAAGACCAAAAAAATGCATTTTAGAATCAGCAAGAAAGAAATAATATGCCTCCCGCAGAGGAAAAAGTCAATTTAAGTAACAGCATATGTCTTATCACAACTCAGAGATACCATGTGGTGATTATATTATGTCCCCCAAAATATTGTGTACCCTAATAAAACTTATTTGGGGTCAGAGAACAGAACAGCCACTAGATTAAACATAGAGGTTAGGCAGTGGTAGCACACGCCTTTAATCCTAGCATTCCCAAGGCAGAGATCCATCCAGATCTCTGTGAGTTCAAGGCCACACTGGAAACAGCCAGGCATGGTGGCACACACCTTTAATTCCAGCACCTGAGATCTCATGTTTTTGCTTGAGAAAGACACACGCCTTTAATCCCAGAAAGTAGTGGCAGGAAGCAGAAAGGTATATAAGGTGTGGAAACCAGAAGCTAGAAGGCCTCTTAAGCTTTCAGGCTTTGAACAGAGTTGAGCTGAGATTCATTCGGGAGAAGACTCAGAAGCCTGCAGTCTGAGGAAACAAGATCAGCTGAGGAGTTGGCAAGGTGAGGTTGGCTGTGGCTTGTTCTGTCTCTCTGATCATTCAGAATTTACCTCAATACCTGGCCTGGTGTTTTCAATTAATAAGACCGTTTAAGATTCGCTCCTACATCACCACAAGAAAATGATGTGGCATTTTCCATGCACTGAAAGAATTGTCTGCCTAGGTTATGGTTTGGTCCTTCAGTGTCACCTGAAAGGCCCATATGCCAAAGTCTACACCTTAATTAGGCTTAGAGAACAAAGCCTGAGGATCTGTTGGAAGGTGAAGGAACTTCTAGGTGGGCGGGCTTATCAAAAGGTCATTAGGGATGTGCCATTGTAGAAGATACTGAGAGCCAAGCCTTTTTATGATGTTCCCTTTGCTTCCTAGCTGTAATTAGGTAAGCAATTTCGCTGTGTCACACACTCCCTGCCATCATGCTCTGCCTCACCCCAGGCCATAAAGCATGGAGCCAGTTACCTATAGAATGAAACATCTGGATCCATGAGCCAAAATAAATCTTTTTGCTTGCAAGTTGATTTTCTCAAGTGTTTCTTCACAGCAATGGAAAGCTAACAAAAGAGAAGGAAAAGAGAGAGAGAAGAAAGGAGGCCCCATGAATAAAGGTAAAACAAAGACTTCTCAGGCTTTTTTTTTGAAAACCAAGAAAATTTATTGCCAATGGACTCGCATTAAAAGAAGAAAGTATTTTAAACAGAAAGAAGTGATCACTGAAGGAATTGTACCACACTAGGAATAAAGGCAGGACAACAGAATGGAGAAATGTGTGGGCTCATACACTAATACCTTTAAGATGCCCTGCTCATATTAAATTGCCTCAACCTATGTAGAAGAAATACCTAAGAACATCAAGTTACAATACAGGACTAAAGCAAAGGGGATAAAATGGATATGACATCTACATTTAATTTGAAATGGTAACATACTGCTACTAATAAAGTGATAATATCTTCATTCCTTGATGAAAACAGTTTGGAGTGGGGCATTGTGGTACATGCCTGTAATCCCAGCACCTGGGAGGCAGAGGCAGGAGGATCTTGAGTTTGTTGATGGTCCTAGCTACATGAGAAGTTCAAGGTTAAATTGGGCTATATAAGGAGGCTGTTTCAAAGAAGAAACTCAACCAAGACACTATGTAAAGAGATAATATACTCAAGCCTTAGTGAAAAGACAAATACATTCCTCAATAAAGTTCAAATAATGAAGAAGGTATATAACAAGTGTGTGCTTATTCTTGCCTCATGTCTTAGAGAACAAGCCTTCATCATTTTATCATTGAGTATGACACTGGCTGTAGACCTGTTATATATGCTCCATATTACACCAAGGTATTATGGGATGTTTGTACACTGTGTGAAAGTGTATTGCTGTGATTAGTGTAATAAAAAGCTAAATGTCCAATAGCTAGGCAGGAGGTACAGGCAAGACTTCTGGGCAGAGAGATGAAGTAGGAGGAGCAATATGGCATGGAAAAAATGCCAAGGAGACATGGAGGGAGTCAGACATACAGAATGAAAGAAAGATAAAAAGCCACGTTGTAGAACATAGATTAATAAAAGCAGGTTAATTTAAGGTGTAAGAGCTAGTTAGGAACAAGCCTAAGTTATAGGCTGAGCTTTCATAATTAAAAAGAAGTCTCTTTGTCATTATTTGTGAGCTGGTGACTCAAAAAAAAAATCTGACAATACCAACAAACAAATCTTTGTCTAATTTGTTTAATTTGGACAAATGATTCTTTTTTGCATTATTGGAGTCCCAGAAGGGGTAGGGGAATAAATTAATGGGTCAAGAACTTATTTGCAGAGAAAATACCCTTATGTGGAAGGGCAAATCCTACTTGGTCATAGCACATTGTTGCTTTCATATGTTTTTAAATTCAATTTTGTAGTGTTGGGGAGATTTTTACATCTACATTCAATCAGAAATGTTAGACTGTAATGTTCTGTTTAGTAACTGTACCTAGCTTTGGTATTAGGCTAATGGTAGCCTCACAAATGCAGTTTACAAGTGTTGTCTTTTTGATTTTCCAGTTTTCTCTCTTTTTCTTTCAGCCTAGCTAAGATGTCACAATTTTATTGATATTTTCAAGAAGAATTCAGTTTTGATTATCTTTTTCCATTGATTTGTATTGATTATATTTATTTCTTCTCTAATCTTTATTTTAAATGCTTTAAGTACACTAAGTATTCAGTCCTTACGCAAACTTTGACTTTAGTTTGTTTTGGTTCCTTTTAATGGAGCAGTAACTGTTGCTTTTGATACAAGCCATAATTTCATCTTACTCCAATCAAAATGGTCATGATCAATAAAACAAATGACAAGCCGTATTTTGATGTGTTGTGTACTTCTTTGTTTGTCTCAAGATAGTTTCTAATTTATCTTGTGACTTCTTCAACCCATCTGTTTTTTAAGAATGTGCTACTCAATTTAGCAGTTATGGGTTTTCCACATTTCTTTTTTGCTATTGATTTCTAGTTTTATATTACAGTAGTCAGACACAATGCTTGACAAGATTTAGCTCTTCTTGACTTTCCTAAGACTTGCTGTATGACCTAAGATGCCTGGACAGTGCTCTGCATGCACTGGAGAAGAGTGTATAGTCTGCTATTTGGGGGTCTGGAGTGCTCTGTGTACATCTCTGTTGTCTAATTGGTCTGGAGCTGTTCAAGTGTCTACTGTCCTTACTGATTTTCTGTCTATTTTCTCTATCCATTATGGAAAATGGGCTACTGAAATATCCTATTGTTGTGATAGTATTATCTATTTTCTCCTTCTAGCAACTGTTTTTTTCCAATTGCAATATTATTATCTCAGTTGAAATGAATTAATTGGTAGCAACATAAAGAGCAAGCTGACAGGTTGGTACAAGTTTAAATCCTAGGAACACTGAAAACATTGTTTTATTTCAATGACTATAAAGTATATATTTATCTTTTTGTAATTAAAATTATTGATTTTAATTAATTTTTCATACTTTTTTCTATTTTTATTTTATTGAAAATATATTTTTTCATACAGTATATTATGACTACATTTTCCCCTCCCCAACTCCTCTGAGTTCCTCCCCACCTTCTCAGGGTTTGCATATGGGGTCCCAATGCTAAGAGAAGTGGACACATGCATCTATTTCTAACCCAGAAGCTATCTTCAATTGATAACTATTTGCAAATGAAAAATTCGTTTTATCCAATGGAGTCTCACTGAGGACTCTTAAAGGGCAGGTCCCATGTCCAGCAGTAGAAGACTAACAAGAAACAATCCCAGTGGCATCTTTGGAGATCCTTTGTCTCATACAATTTATTTTGACCATATTCTTTCCTATCCCCCAACTCTTCCCAGATCCTTCCTCACTATCCACCCACCCAATTTCATGTTCTTTCTCTCTCTAAAAGAAAACCCCAAACTAAAGTGACAAAAAAGTGTACACACACACACACACATACACACACACACACATGAAGTCATTTTGTGTTAGCCAACTACTCCTGAGCATAAGGTATACCCTGGAGTGTGGTTTATATACCTAGTACACTTCATTGAAAAAAACTGATTTTCCCTCTCTAAGAAGCTAGCAATTATAAATAGCTTCTTTTATTCTTCTCCCATACATTACATCCCTACTGCAATTTCTCTTACCTCCATTTCTCCTAGTCCCTCCCACTATCTCCCCTCTCCTTTAAATACACTCCTTCTCCATTTTCCTTTAAAAAAAAAAGGAGCAAGCCTCCCAAGGATATCCACTGAACAAGGCCTAACAAGTTAAAACAAGATTAGGCACAAACCCTCATATCAAGGCTGGACAAGGCAACCCTGTAGGAGGAAAAAGATTCCAAGAGAAGGCAAAAGAGTCAGAGACACCCACCCACAACTTTCACTGTCCCACAGTGAAATCCCACTGAATGCCACAGTGAGTCCCACAAGAATGCCAAGCTATACAACCATAAGGTATATGCAGAGGACCTAGCTCAGACCCATACAGGCTCCTTCAGTTTGTCACTTCAGTCTCTGTGAGTCCCTATGAACCCTGCTTAGTCAATTCTGTGGCCCAAGTTCTCATGGCATCCTCTACCCCTCTGATTCCTACAATCCTCCCTCTCCCTCTTCTGCAGGGTTCCCCTGGCAATGCCTAGTGTTTGGCTGTGGGTCTCTATATGTGCTCCATCAGTTGCTGGATAACACCCTCTGATGACAATTTCACTAGGCACCAATCTATGAGTAGAGCAGAATATTATTAGGAATCATTTGACTGATTTTATTATTTCTTTATTTATTTTGCAAGTAGTGTTTGGCTCTATCCTGGGTCTCTGGACTGTTCTGCCTCTGGTTCCTGGCCATCCAGGCAGTGTTAGGCATGGGTTCCCTCTCATGGTGTGGGCCTGAAGTTGGACCAGTCATTGGTTGGTCACTCCCACAAGTTCTGCATCACCATTACTCCAGCACATCTTGCAGGCCTGACAGATTGTGGGTCAAAGGTTTTGTGGTTGGGTTGATGTCCCAGTCCCACTGTTAGGAGCCTTACCTGGTTATAGAAGCTGGCCAGTTTGGGCTCCATATCCCTATTACTAGGAGACTTCTTTAGGGTCACTCTAGTAGATTCCAGGGAGTTTCTACTGCACTAGGTTTCTATATTGCCCCGAATGCTCCCACCTCAATTCCAGTCATCTTTCCCAGTACTCTCTCCCTCTTTCTTTCCCACCCCTATCCTGACCCCTCCTGTTCTCATGCCTACCTGCCCCCAATCCACCCACAAAATATTGATTTCCATCGTGGCTGTACAAGTTTGCACTCCCACCAGCAATGGAGGAGTGTTTCCCTTGCTCCACATCCTCACCAGCATGAGCTGTCACTTACGTTTTTGATCTTAGCCATTCTGATCAGTATAAGATGGACTCTCAAAGTAGTTTTGATTTGCATTTCCCTGATGGCTAAGGATGTTGAACATTTCTTAAGTATTTCTCAGCCATTTGAGATTCTTCAGTTGAGAATTCTCTGTTTAGATCTGTACTCCATTTTTAAATTAGATTATTTGGTTTGTTGATGTCTAGTTCCTTGAGTTCTTTATATATTTTGAATATTGGCCCTCTGTTGGATGTAGAGTTTGTGAAAAATCTTTTCTCATTCTCAGGCTGCCATTTTTGTCATATTGATGGTGTCCTTTGCCTTACAGAAGCTTTTCCATTTCACAAGATCCCATTTATTGAGTATTGTTCTTAGTCCCTATGCTATTGGTGTTCTGTTCAGGAAGTCATCTCCTGTGCCAATGAGTTCAAGGCTATTCCCCACTTTCTCTTTTATTAGGTTCAGTATATGGTTTTATGTTGAGGTCTTTGATCCACTTGGACTTGAGTTTTGTGAAGGGTGATAGATACGGATCTATTTGCATTCTGCTACATGATGGCATCTAGTTAGACCAGCACCATTCACTGAAGAAGCTTTCTTTTTCTCATTTTGTATTTCTAGCTTCTTTGTCAAAAATCAGGTGTGTATGGGTGTGTGGATTAATGTCTGGCTCTTCAATTCAAATACATTGATCTGCCTGTCTATTTTTATGCCAATACCTTGTGGTTTTTATTACTATAGCTCTGTAGCAGAGCTTCAAATCAAGGATGGTGAGACCTCCAGCAATTCTTTTATTGTATACGATTGTTTTAGCTATCCTGAGTTATTTTGTTTTTCCATGTGAAGTTGAGTATTGTCCTTTCAAGGTCTGTAAGAATTGCATTGGAATTTTGATGGGGATTGCATTTGATCTGTAGATTGCTTTTGGTAAGATTGTCATTTTTGCTATGTTAATCCTACCTATCCATGAGCATGGGAGATCATTCCATCTTCTGATATATTCTCCAATTTCTTTCTTCAAAGACTTGAAGTTCTTGTCATACGGGTCTTTCACTTGCTTGATTAGAGTTACTCAAAGATATTTTATATTTTATGGCTATTGTGAAGGTTGTTGTAAATAGCTTCTTGGTTAAGGGTGAAACTTTGTGCCCACTTCCCTTTCTCTGTTCTAGGATTTTGTCTAGCTTGAATTTATACAGGTATTTTGCATGCTGTCACAGTCTCTTTGAGATCATATGTGTATCAGTCATGTTATGCCTGAAAGACACTGTTTCCTTGGAATCATCCACCACCTCTGGCTCTAACAATCTTTCTGCATAGATCTCTGAGCCTTAAGAAGAGGTTGATAACATCCCAAAGTCTCTCATTCTCTGCACATTGTTCTGTTGTGGGTCCTTGTGCCAATTCCCATCTACTGCAAGAAAAAGCTTCTCTGATGAGGGCTGAGTGATGCACTGGTCTTTATGATGTAGAACTATTTCACCAGGAGTCATTTTATTGCTATGTTCCTTTAGTAGAGTAATTGTCGTAGGTTTTCCCCTAGGCCTATGGCCTATCTAGTCTCAGGGTCTCAGCTTCATTAACAGTGGCATGGGTTTCTGTAAATTATTCATTCATACATTTAGGTACTTTGCAACTAGGTGAATGTTTTATAATTGTTACATGTTCCCAGTTAATTGACAATTCTTCACTATATAATGTATGTTCTGTGTACAAGGTTTTGTTGAAATTACATTTTATCTGATATAAGTATCAACATTCTTTTTTCCTTAAGTAACCATTTGTATGGAGTTTTCTTTTCATTCTTTTATTTTTGGTCTCTCTCTATATATAAGTAAAATGTTTAAAGTAGGTGTCTTATAAACAGCATACAGCTGAATTTTGGCGATTTATTTATCCATTTAAGCACTGTATCCCTTTTGATTTGACAGTTTAATCCATTTACATTTAAAGTAACTATTGATAGGAAAGCACACACTATCACCATTTTTTGTTTCCTGCTTGTCTTATAGTTATTTTGGCCCTCTTTGCATCTCTGATGGTTTTTATTTTTGTTGATTTTATAGGGATGTGATTTGATTTGTTATTATCTTTTGTACATCTTTTATTGGTACCTTGTGGTTACCATGAGGATTATATAAAACAGAATTTAGTTATACCATTCTATTTTAAACTGATAACAATTTTCAATCACATACAAAAACTCTACTCTTTTATGTTTTCCTCCCCTACTTTAGCTTATCAATGTTATGAATTATATCTTTTAACTTATATATCCATTAGCATAGTTCATAGTTGTAGCTATTTTATTTGCTTTTGTGTTTTAAATTATATACCTGAATTAAGTTATCTATGCACCAAAATTATAGTATTATAGCATTCTGCATTTGTCTATATATTTACCTTTACTATACAGCTTTATGTTTTTATGGCTTTTAAGTTTCTATCTAGTGTCATTTCATCCCAACTTGTAGGATATCCCAAATTGGTATGGCCAGTTCAGTAGTTATGTATTCTCTCAGCTTTTTTTTTCTAATCTGAGGAAGTTTTAATTTTTCCTCTATTTTTGAAGGAGAGCTTTGTTGAATAAGAATTCTTGGTTAACATGTTTTTCTTTCCACACTGAATATATCATTCCACTCTCTTCTGGCCTATAATGCTTCTCCTAAGAAAACCACTGATGATTTTGTGAGTGGCCCCATATTTATAAGGAGATATTTTTCTCTTGATGCTTTCAAGAGCCTTCATTTTTGCTCCTTAAATTTGATTATTAAGTGTATGATATGGACCTATTTTGAGGGTGTAAAATTGGAGTCCTTTGAACTTCATGAATTTCAATACACATTTCATTCCTCAGATTTGAGGATTTTTTGGCTATTATCTTTTCAAATAAATTCTCTGCCTATTACTTCTATAATATATGTGGTGATCTCCTTGATAGTGTTCCCAAATCCCTTATATGTGCTTATTCTCATTTTTTTCTTTTCTAGCCTGCTAACATTTAATGACCTGTCTTCAAATTTATTCTTCTGCTTGATCACACAATCTGTTCCACTCCAAAGAAGTTTTATACTCAATTGCTGTATTCTTCAGTACTAGAATCTATTTATTTTCTTTCTTCCCAAAAGGTTTATTTATTTATTTCTATTTTGAAAATTTCATGCATGTATGCAGTGCACAGATTTTTATCAGTTTCATACATGGATACAATGTATTTTGATCCCATTCACTCCTCATCATCATTCATCTGCCTTCTTCCTACAAATTAGTCCCACTCTTATTTTGTGTCTTTATTTGGTGCCCCTCTGAGTTTAACTGGGTTTGCTTACAGAATGTGGTTACAGAGGCTGTTTTTGGAGTTTGTACAACTTAACAGTGGCTATGCCACTGAGGTAAATGACTGCCCCCCACCACCACCCATGAGTGCATTAACTGTGAAACCCTCATGAGCTTCTCCCCCATCTATATTTGAATGTTGATAGCCTCAGCTAGCCTTGTGCAGGTAAGCAGAGCTTCTGTGAGTTCAGGATTTCAGTGGCTATATCATACTCCAAAGTCAGTCTTTCATTGTACTCTGTCCTATCCCTGGCTCTGACATTCTTTCCATACTCTGTTCCTTGGAGAAGGTGATATAGATGGGACATTTTTGGAAAATCACTCAACCATCACTTATTATAAACATTTTAACAAGCTGTGAATATCTGGATTAACCAAGTTTCTCTGACCAGGGCTAAGCATTGCACTTATTTGTGGATATAAACATAAATATTTGTAAGGCATTTTACATGTCTCTTTAGCCAACTAACTGTAGTAGATTCACTCCCCATAATCTGTGAATTCTCTAGCCATGGAATTTTTACGAGGGTTATAGTACCAGACATTAAGTATCTCCTGTGGAATAGGCTTGAACTCAAAGCAGAAGGTTGTCGATTATTCCCATAACAGTTATGCCATTATTACACCGGCAGTTAAGTATTGTCACATTCAGGGTTCATAGCTAGCTAAGATTGTTTATAAATTTTCTCCTCAGTAGCCTGTATAGCACCTCCTAACTCAATAACTGCACAGTGAACACTAATCAGCAGAAAGGATGTTTCCAGTTCAGTTCTAGCTTGATTTCTTTGTGTTCTGCAGCTGAACTGCATGGTATCTTCAGCAATACCGTCTTAGCATCTAATTCTGTTTCTTTCTCTTTGTTGATGATCAAATTTTGTTCATGTATTGCTTTTCCTGATGCTATTTGGTTATATATGACATCAGGTATATATAGTGGATTGAGTTACCTTTACACAGAATATTTTGACATAATTCACAAGTCTTTCTTTCTCTGGGTGAATTTTTATGAATTTCTTTTGTTCCCTTGATTGGGCCACATTTTCTCATTTCTTCGCATGTTTATTTTGCTGTGATTTGTGCATTTGAAAAAAAAAGAAACAGCCATTTCTGCTAGTCTTTGTGGACTAGCATTGTACAAAGGAAAACATTTACCAATCATTTGTTGTTCTCTCAAGTCTTTTTTGGGAACCTCTGGACCACCACATACCATTTCCCAATCATAAAGTTTACAAATTTCTTTTTCAGCACCTTGGCATCTCTTATTCCCTTTCATATTTTTATACTGTTTCAGGTTCTCTAGTGCCACTGACCACAGAGTTTTCTTTTGTTCTCCATGGCTTCTAAGCATTTGATGTATGATTCCTTCTGATTAGCATTCTGCATCAGGAAAAAAATTAATTAATTAACTAATTAATTAACTAATCAACTCTTAGGAATCTTCTTGAAAATTGAGAATGTTGGATCTATTTTTCCACTCCTCTTCTTCTCAGAACTCACTACCTGGGTGCCTCTTTGTGATTCCTGGAGCTGTACTAACTTTAGGATGACACAAATGCTCTGATGCTACAAGAAGCCACCAACCTCTATTTTGTTCTTAGAAACCTTCAGCCATGCAACTGTATCATTTCCCTGTCAACATTCTGAGTTGGTGAGATAGAAATATTTTCCTTGGGCAGAGCCCACAAGTCAGAACACTTCATATATGGTCTACTGTCTCTGCTCAAGAAAAGCCATGCATATGTGCCTTCATCCAGTGATGTTGAGTAGTGCTAGATTGCGGGAGGGTCTGATGCTGTACTATGAGATCATTCTCTTGCTGTTTAATTACCAGTGTTCTTGGCTTTGAATTGTTCAGAGGCATTGTAATTTCTAAAGATATTTTGGAGGGCTTGGGGTGTAGTTCAGTCTGTAGAGTGCTACCTAGCATGGCCAAAGTCATTGGTTTAAGTGACCACATAAATGATACATGGTGCCACATACCCGACTATAGTTTAGTGCCTTACAAACGGCCATTTTTCATGGCCATCATTCTGTGGATCATGTGGTTAGTTCTCTGATCTGAGCTCAATTGGCTAGAAATGGTGGTCCAAGATGGCTTCATTAGCATGTCTGGAGACTCACTAAAATATCTGGGATGTTTGTATGAGTAGCACCCATCATATCTCATTCTCTAAAAGGCTAGCTCTGTCTACTTAACATGTTAGCAAATGAGTTTACAGTAGCTTAATAACGAAGCCCCAGTGCACAGAAGTTTTCAAGTTTCTTTTATGTGAGTGCTTTGCTGGTATGTGAATATGTGTACCATTTGCATACTTGGTGGAGCCATAGTTGGTTGTAAACCATTGTGTGGATCCTGGAACTCAAACCTGGGCCCTTTGCAGGACACCAAGTGCTCTTAACCACCAAGCAATCTCTTTGGCCTCCACTTTTCAATTTTCTGATTGAAGTCCTGTTTACCAAAGCAAGTCACATGGCCAAGTCCCAATACACAGGGTAGAAAAATAGGTTCCACCTTTTGATGGGAGGAGCCATAAAGATTTTATGAGCATTTTTTACAATCTACTGAAAACCTCTAACTAATAGCATGTTTAATATGAACAGTATTTCATTCTGTGAAACGTTGATACAGCCAAATTATTGGATAATCCCTTGAACTTTGTTTTATTTGATTGATATTGATTACCCCCACATAAATTATACTGCAGTGGTGTTTCTGACTGGAAATACAAAACTAATCACTGTGCCTTTCAACTTATTTTTGCCTGGGGAAGATTTAGATTCACAAGCTATTGAAAACTGTAAATAGCATTTACATGTGTTTGAGCTTGTCACTTGATTTTGTAACACTGGTATTTCTTGCCATCTTCTTGACACTAAGATGAACACTTGAAATCTCAACAACCAAAAGAAGATAATAAGAAACTCTGTCTGTTTAAAGAAGCACAATAGCCACCCTCCACTGCAGCGGTGGTGAAAAGCAGCCAAACACAAGGAACTACTAATGGAAATGAAGTAGCATCAGCTGTGACAAAAAACATAGGAACCATTGAAAATTCTTGCAGTACAAAGATGCTCCACCTCATATGGCAAGGTTGGACTTACAGGAGGTATATTGATGGGAGGAGCCTTTCTAGGGGCATTAGGAAACTATAAACAATACCAGTTGGCTCACTGTGACCCTGAACTGTGACTGAATGTGTGAGTAGCTCATTCTCTTCTGTTCAGGATGCAACTGTTCAGTGACTGAGACAACATGAGGCTGTGTGTACACTAGGATTTCTATTTGTGTAAATATGTAACAGGAATAATAACCAGTGTTTGCTAAATAATTATTACTTTCTAGGCACTTATCCAGGTGCTTTGCCAAGATGAACTCATTCAATCTTCCTAATACCCCTTGGAGGTAAGGTCCTGCTATTAAAAGATAAGGAAACTGAGGCACGAGAACTTAATTAATTTGCCTCCCATTCACACAGCTTAAAAACAGCATCTTGGGTATTTGAACCAAGGCAGTTTGGATTGAAAACCTGTTCTTGCGCACATTATTCCATTAGGAGTGTGTGTGTGTGTGTGTGTGTGTGTGTGTGTGTGTGTGTGTGTGCTGAAGTCTATAAATGCATGCACAGAAAGTAAGGACTCATTTCTAGATGGTGAGATTACATGTGATTTTTATCTTCCTTTATTCATTCAGCTGCACTTTTACAATTTTTCCATAATGTCTAGTGCTACTTGAGTAATCCTAACAAAGAGCTTTACAGACCAAACCATTAACTGCCTCTCTCTATATTCAGCCTTACTTTGAAAAACAGTCTTCTTCAGTATCACAGGCAGTGAAGGTGATGTCATCAGTGACACACTTTTCTCTCCTTTCTGCTCTGCCAAGCTCTGAGTGCTGGCATTTTGTCCTCTTGTTTGTAGATTCAGGGCTGAAAGTGCCTGCCGCAAGTCCAAGGAATACAACCTTACTCAAGGACAAGACAAACGGATAGTGACTAAACAAATATATGGAAAGGATTGGATATCCTGTGACTTTCAACAAAGCAGCTTCTGAAAAGACTCCCCTTTTATACTATTGGTCTGTTCCAGCTGTAGGTCAGAATGAAAATGAGTGTGTGCTTATAGTGTGTGTTCATATAGTCAGATGCAGCAAGAGGAAGGCAGTGAGAATGACTGTTGGGTTGGCCAGTAATAGGGACTTGGTACATCCCTTCACAGTAAGAAACATATTCTCTATCCTGGAGAGATTCAACAGATGGCTTATAGGAGAGGGCAGCCAACACTCCAGTCAGGTATTCAAAAGATCTAGGTTCTAGTTCTGTCTCTGACAGTAACCTGCTTTGTGACTAGAGATATAATATACTTTCTTCCCTCCTCCCCAGTCTTAGCTATTTGTTTGTTTGGAAAAGGGAAGTGTTCTGCCAGTTGCTTCCTGAGGTAACTCCCATTCCAATAGCTTATAATACTATGAACTGGCAGGCCTTGCAAATATTTATATTATGCAAAAAATATGCAATAAATCACACTCTTGGAAGAATCCCTCCCCTGCCTGTAATGGAAAGGAAACAAGGCATGCAGAGTTGACAAAGATGTTGTGTGAACACCAAAACAAAACAAGCTAGGTTATTGGCGCCATAGCAAACTTTAAGTTTCTCAAAAAGAATGTCAGTATCAACACTTGGAATTCCTGAAGGTCATAATACTGCTAGAGAATACAAGATGTCACAGAGATGGCAATTAGTATATTCCTTTAGAAGCCACCATTCACATCATTTACCCTCCCTCCTCCTGTGAGTGTGTGTGTGTGTGTGTGTGTGTGTGTGTGTGTGTGTGTGGTTAGTTTTCATGGATAAAGTCATATGGATTGGTCAATTTTTATCTCAGCCTCTTAGATCTCTCTAATGGCCTTTCCATACTGCAAAGGCTAGAAAACTAAAACGACATTTTCCCTAAACACCTTGGCAATTTTAGTTACAGATGTGAATTTGAGGTTCTTCTCACGTGAATTCAGGAAAGCAAATGTAAGGCAGAAGTCACAGCCTTGGCCTTTGGGCCATTTTTTTCCTATAGGCAAGTTCATTTGTAAGAACGTGAGGGCCCCATGTCCACAGTTCATGCCTCTGAGGCTTCTGAGGCACTGGCAACAATTGTTCATGGATTATAGTCTGTTCTTCATTCTGGATTCATGACTCCCTTTTCCTAGCTGCAATGTAATCTTCTTGAGCTCAGTATTGTAGTGTTGACATCATGGGTAGTGCTACTTTGCTGGGGTCAGTACTATACTGTCCCCCAGTCACTCATTGGCCTGAATCTTAGCAAACACTCCTTCAAGCCCTCCAACAATAATTGAATCCCCCAATTTCTCTCTACTAAATTTCTTCTTTTACATAATACAAGGGTTTATATTCACTACAAGGAACCTTAATGGTGGCTTCTTCTAGAAAACTTATCAATCAAGCATACAAGCTTAAACCAAAATAAATAAGGCCCTCCTTGGATGTCAACACTAAGCAGACTTTTTCTTAGCCTATGATATTACAGTGATGCCTCTACTCGCCTTTACTTTACCATCCTCACTGTATCTATTTCCAAACAGATCTAAAGGCATATTGGGAAGACCACCCAGAGAAGCAAAAATCTCCCTTGGGGGTAATTAGTTTTCATCACCCAGAAAAGGGGGATCTAAAATGAAAATCATGCTGAGGAAGGAATTGATGGGTTAGACTTTGTTGTCATAATAAGAAATCTTTACCCTCATTTTCTTGTAATATTAATTTATTTTGCATGGGTTTGACTGGCTGTTGGTTGTGCAAAGTCAGTTTAGAACTCATCTCAATAGGTACAGTAGACAAATGTCAATGTTTTGGTTTGGAGACACCAAAAGACACTTGAATTCTAGTGTGAAAGTGAATTGTTCACTCTGTTTTCACCTGAATATTTTTATCAGGCTCCAAATTTTGGTAAAAGAATGAGCATCTAATAGAGAGCACCCAGCAAAGCAAGTATATGTTTCTATGTGTCACAGAAATGTGCATCTCTAAAAGACTCACAGGAGTTGTAGGTAGGCCAGGGAATCTTTCAGTGAGTGACAGATATTCTTGCTGTGGGGACTCATAAGGATAAGATACTTTAGAAAAAAATCTTGTCGGTATTTGAAACCAAAATGCCTTTGGATTTTGTTACATACATTTATTTATTTGGAGGAGAGGTAGTATGTTTATGCCGCAGTGTGCATATGGAGACCAGAGGACAACTTATGAGAGTCATTCTCTCCTTCAGCCATGTGGATTCCAGGAATCAAAGTGAGGTCATGAGCCTTGGTAGCACGCATGTTCAACCCACTGAGCCATCTTGCCAACTCGCTGTGGATTTCACATCTAGATCTCTTGTGGCAAACATAATTCACTTTGTGATAAGCAGTTTCAAGAGGGAATGTGGTAAATTAATGAAAGAACTGAAAGACCATATCTGGGTTATTCTCATCTACCTATAAAAACCTGTAAGAAAATAGTTATATGGGCTTTATGGGGGATGTTCTATAGTAGTTATCAAAGTTTTTATTCTAAAGAAAAGACTGATAGTACGGGGAAATAGACACACTTATATACTGCTGATGAAAGAACAGATCGGTGTGAGATTTCTCGAGGTTAGTCTGGCAGTATATATCAAAATTGAAAATGGGTTCTTTTGATCTAGAAATTCAGTGTATACACATTTATCCTAAGGAAAGAATCAGAAACTGCAAGAAGATGGATGCCCAAGGATGTTCGCTGAAGGATTTTTATAAAATATAAAAAGTAGAAATAGCCAAAAAGTTGGTTGGTGGAAAATCATTTACTAAAACATGATGGAGCTTTCCAATGGAATATTATGCTGCAGCAGGAGGATTTATGGTTTAACAGTGAAAGATCTCTACAATAGGCTGGGAATTGATAAAGCTAGTAAAGGAGTGTTTATCATATTGTGTATTTTCAACAATTTGTTATACCACATATCACTTATACTTGACTCATAGATGCTCAATTAAATTGGGTTCCTTTATGTAAAGCTATTTTTTTGCATTATACATTCTGGAAGGGTACATACCTATGTGCCAACAGTGATTTGTTGTTGTTGTTGTTATCAGGTGAAGTTGAAACTTGAAGCCATAGTGGAAATTATTCAAAAAAACTTCTATATGTATAATTGCTCATCTTCTGAATTATTTGCATTTTAAAGGAAATGCATTTCATTTTCACAATTTTTAAATTGAGTTTCTATTTTGAAACAACACTAAGTTCTCACGTACTGTGATAGACAAAGAAACTTTGAACATACAAGAATTCCTGCACAATAAATAAAGAAGGAAAAACAACTCAGAAGAAAGGGCAAGTGGTATTAATGGGCTTTTCTCAGAACATAAGAACCACGAGAGCGAGGAACACACATATATGAAGATGCCAAAGTGAAACAATGGGGTACCATTTCTTAACCACTCCATTGGCAAAATATTAAGTCTGACAATACCACAGGCTTTCAAAAATACAGGAAAGTAGCGGTGTGCAAGCAACATGAATTAGTACAAGCACTTCAAAAACACCTGGTAAAACGGGAACTGTGCCAGGAACTACACTCAGCTTTCCCTTTAGAGAGAATGACACTGCTCTGCAGAAAGAGATGTGTTCATGTATTGGATGAAGCTGCTTTCATTTGTGACACGCACAGTGTTGCAGTGATTTCCAAAGAAAGTGCCCCATGCCAGAGGCCAGAGAGGGAGCTGGGGAAGCAGGCTAGACGGAGAGAAGCAACAGAGGGAGGACTGAGTTTAGACCTGAGGACAGGCAATCTGGGCTGAAGCAGAAAGGGAGCTCTGCGCCTGCCTTTGCATGCACCTGGTATTGGCTCAGGGCTCCCTGGATGGGTATGGATATAAACTATAAACAATCAGGCCCTTCTGACTGCCTGTGACTAAAAGTGCAGCCACTCCAGAAGCCATAGGTAATCTCCTGAGTCTTCATTAGGGAACATTCCACTTAAGTTCAGGTGGGACACATGGAACTGGTAGAAAAGCCCCTAAGGGTCTGGATGGAGGACTGAGAACACTCATAATAGATGTCAAAAGTACAACAGAAGGACATCAAATAAAGTCATAGTTTTCATTGAGGGGTAGGAAGAGAACTTTATATACCTGTATTGATTTATACATTTTACTTGAAAAACATGAAGCCAACACAAATAATAGCTAATGGTGAACATATGGATAAAATGAGGATCCTTTTATAAATATTCACAAAGCATCAAATGCCGTCAGTAATAGCTGGAGGAAAGGAAAAGGTGACTTGGTTTCCAAGAAGGTCTGAAGTCAAAGGTGGACTCACAGTCACATAATCCAGACATTTGAAAGACTTAGGGGGTCAGGCCAAGAGTTCCAGGCCAACCTGGGCTACATAGCAAGACACTGTCTCACAAAGGAAGCACAATGGGAGTGGAGATAAACCACAGAGACCAAACCCTCTCTAAGTGTGTTTTGCTGCAGGGTAAAAGCATTGTTGAGAATATTAATTCCATGTTAGCCATTTGTTGTTGCATTCTTGCTTTCTTTGAATAAATTAAGCTGTTAGGAACAAGCCATTCAGCTTCCTGAATGACAGCTGACATATCCTTCCCAAATGCCTAGATGCCTTGAGTGGGCTTCTATCAGTCATGCATCGCCTTCTTTTGACAGTCCAGCTATGCTGAACTATACAGTCATGCTGAAGAAACCTCCCTCCTGCATAGGACCACTGCCATCATGGCTGTGACTAAAACCACATCCCCCCTGGGACCCTTTGCCCCACACAAGACTGAATGAGGTAACTTACATTAGCTTTGGAAGACTCACTCTGAGAAAGCTCTTCTGGGAACTGGATGGTACTACTTACCCTATAGTTTCTCTTTGAAATGGCGTGGGGGGGGAACCTCACCAATGATTCAGCAAACAGCCTGTGATTGGTACAATTCAAGGTTTGTGATCTTCATGTAAGGCTTATGATGGGTGGAATTGGAAGCCATGCATACCCTAGACTATAACTGGTGAAATTACAGTCCATGCACAAGCACACTGAGCCCCCTTTTTGGTCATGTAAGCAAGCTGTTCATCATTGTTTGAGGGTTAGTCTGGGAGTCTCCTTTCCTGTACACTAACTATCCCCTAATGTGCAACATTAAGTCCTAATGAAGGTTTCCCCCAAATGGTCTCTTACCTTATTTGTGTTCTTCATTATGAGGATAGAGTCTGGGCTGATAGCACAAAGAACAGACAAGACCTTTGAGGCTTCCAGGTCTAGCAGCAGCAGCAATGGAGCAGCTAAGATGTCTACAGAGCAGCAGAGAGCCAAAGGCCCTAACACCTAAGGCTCAGAGCACTAACACCAGGAGGTAGCTAACAGGACCGAAGGCTGTCAAGAACTAAGAGCTGTCTATTTTCAGGTCCCAATTCTCCATTGCCAAGTGCCTAGTGTCACTGACATTGTCCAAAATGACAATCTGAGCTTAGCTCAGGCTGGAGTATAGAAGGATTGCTAGCAGATAAGCTCACAGGCAGCATTCCTCAGAAACCTGTGGAATGGGCTTCAGTCTACAGAGAAGAGACACTTCCCTCATCTATTTGTACCTCAGGCAAATGAGCATCTGGTTACATATCAAAGCCCCACACTAACCTCCAGGTTTGGTCCCTATTAACATGTACCTGTGGTGCATATCAAAGCCATCAGGCTCTTTTGGTTCCAAACTAAACTGCCAGGCTGTTCCACCTTACAGCTCTCTCCCCCTCCCCTGCAGCTACCTGCTACCTTCAAAACCCACAACCCTCCCCACCCTCTTCTTTTGCTTTTTCTGCTCCTGACAGAGAGCCCTGGAACTCGCCGGTCTGCTCTTCTCTCTGCCCTGGAGAGATAGCCATGGCAGCTTTGGACTCCCTCAGGTACTTCTAGCTATTCTCTCTCCACTGGGGATACCACATGGCAGTTTCATATTTACAATCAACTTTTCCGCTTTACACCATAAAGCAGTCGAGTTCGATGCTTTCACTGTGCCCTTGCTTATATCTACCAGAAGCTCCAAACTGTAACACAGAGACAGCTGAAGAGTCCCAGATAGTGGAGTGTCCCAGACAGTGACTAAGGACAGAAACTTCTAGATGCTGATAGCATAGAAAAGCATGATATGGTGGAAATTCGGAGAGTACAGAAGATGAAAGGCTTACAGGCGCTCAAGATGGGGGCCAGTCTATGGGGATTCCAAGACCCGATTGCTTGATAACTTCAGGATAGCTGCCAAAGGTTAAAATGTGGAGGCTCCCAGGATGGAAAGCTGGAGAGCTACAACTCTAGCTGATGGGGATTAGTACTCAAATCCTAGAGCAGTGTGCTTCTCTCTTGAGCACCTAAAACAATAAGTCTTGTTGTTGAAGGCTTGGAACCATAGCCTTCTAACTGTCAAAGCTTACAAGCATAAACGTTTACATTTGTAGGGTCAGTTTGGGAGCCTCTGGAATGAAGGACTGTTCATTCTATCAGAAGAACCTCTAGCCAGCTATTTTTGACAGAGTCAGGGAATTTTCTGCATGTGAACTCCATGTGTGTCTTGAGTCTCCTGCACAGAGCAAGTGTACAATAAAGAGAGGAAATAGGACCGAAGTTTTCTGATCTTTTGTAGCTTGTTCCAGATTTCTTGAAGCGCATGCTTGGCTGATCACCCCGTCTTAGCCTTGCTGCTTTGAAGTTAGTGCCAATACCAGGCAAAGATTTCAGAGTATGAGAAAAGTAGGCATGTGCACATACACACGTGGCAAACACCCTCTGCGCACTCCCAGAAGGGTCTGGAGAAAGGGAGGCAGGTTAGTTAGTGGCTAATGTATCTCAAGGGCAGGAGTGGGTTAAAAGTGAGCTCCTCGGCACAGGATGATGGGGGTCGGGGAGTGGTCATTGATGGAAGACGTTTTAAAATTAGAATGCTGTGATGATTGTGTAACTCTGTAAATATTCTAAAATTCATAGAATTTCTCACTTAAAACACATGAATTTGATGCTATGTAAATTGTATCTCAATCAAGCTATTTATTAAAAACCGAGCCATTTGTTCTTGAGGAAGCCTTAGTAAGCAGCAAAACTAGGACCCAGAGGGAACCTGTGGCTTCTGCGAAGAGCCATCTGTGCTTTTGCCATGCAATACCCTGAGACGTGCTACTGGAGAAATTCAGAAGAGTTGTTAATATGCTGTTAGTACAACTGGCATGCCACATAGGTCACAGATATGCCAGGACATTGCTGATCCTTACATCTCTCAGGGCAGCTGCCTGGGGCCTGGAGTGCAGAAAATTCTCTCAATTGCTTCTAGATGAGAGCCTCCTCGTCCATTTTCTCCAGTGTGCAAAAAAAAAAATACTATACATTTACTTTGGGTGTCATGATGTACAAATGGCTGGAAAGCATTACTCTACAGAAACCTCACATCCACTGAGCTTCTCTGTGCAGACATCTCCTAATGAAACCCTAGGTCTTCAGCTCATGAGGATGGCACAAGCAGTCTTGCTATTGGCAGCTTGGGGGTTTTATTGAACAAAAGGAAAAACAGCTTGGTAGCTAGGAGAGGGCACCCTGGGTAAATGTGAGGGCAGCCAGAACCAACCATGGGAATTGGCTTGGATGCTCCCTCCCCCACCTGCCCCCTGCAGAGAATTATATTTATTCACCTGGAAAGCAGAAACTGTTGCTAACTGGAGCAGAAAAGTAATTTCCATGTGGATGTGGCAAAAGAAGAGCAGAGCATGAAGAAGAGGAAGCCTCATAGAAACAAGACAGGGTCACCTCTGCCTCTAATTTGAAAGACAGACACTGCAGTCTGGGAGTAATTTCAAGGGTTCTGGAAGGTACTGCAGATGCTGAGGAAATTTAGACTATTTTAGTTCCATCTTCAGTCAGATTTTAGAAGTCCATTACTAGGCTAATCTGGACTTATATTCTATAATTTACCTCTCTGGGGAGAAGGTTGGAAGAATGTCTCCATCTCAAACTCGGGGTTTCTCAGGATATACTATAACATGCTATCTGGAATCCTTTCAGATCTCTTAACTTAGATTATGGAGAAATTAACCTTGAATTGAGGATAATT
>LZPO01089909.1:1484403-1500311 GCA_001675575.1 Neotoma lepida
TGTATAAATATGAGTAAAGCCCAAAAGACTAGAAAGAAGACCAAGAGAGGGTGAAAAGGGGTGCTTAGGAATGGAGATGGCAAAAGGACATGTGTGGCATAAAGTGGATAGGAGGCAGTTACAAGGGGAGTTGGGGGGAAGGGGAGTGAGAGACATAAAAGAGGAGAATCTTCTAAAATAACCCCCCAAGTCCTCATGGTATCTAATATTTTGTATGCTGAAATTTTTAAAAAAGTATATATATATATATATTATATGGCTGAGTCAGACAAAAAAAGTATTATGCAATTCCATTTTCATGACCATCTAGAACCAAAAGTCTATGGTGATACGTATGAGAAAGAGGTTGGTTATGAGGTGAGCAACACATGACATGCTTCTTCTGTCTCCTCATATGATCAGTCAATCTGAATTCTCATTTTTCCTATAAAGACATCTAACAGGATACTCAATTGAACTTCAAAATTACTTGCCTTCAAATACAGTCACGTTCTGAGGTACTGGGGACCACAGTTCAGCTCGTCATAGTAATTGCACATTTCTTTTTACACAAACTGTTACTCAACAGGAAAAGGAGCAGAGAAGCTGAGTTTCCCCTACTCTTCGATGCACACAGGATCTTGGGACAGAGCACAGCTGTCTGCCATCCCGTGTCAAAGGTGAATGAGAAAGTAAGAATACCACAACAGCCAACATGTGTTGGCCAGAGCCCTTTTCAAGTATTAATAGGTTCAATCTTTATAATAATCTTATAAGGCATATATCTCCATTTTTCATATGTAGAAGTTATGCCAGAGAGAGTGTAAATCGTTTACTTCAGATCACACAGCTGTAAAGTGGCCAAGTCATGATTTAAATCCTAGCAGACTGTTACTAGAATGTGGATCGTCATAACTCAACTCTGCTGCACTTCCTACAGAAGCAATCACTGTTAACTGGGTGGGTCCTTGAGAAGATGGGTGTGTCCAGAAACAATAGGATATTCCCAAATAAGAACACAACTACAGGACAGAGACTGAAGGAGAAATTAGCTGGTCATTGTATAGTGCCGGACATGTAGCAGGCTTTTAATACATTTATGTCTTATTTGTGAGACAGAGTCTTACTACATAGCCCAAGCTGGGTTCAAACTTACTATGTAGTTCAGGCTGGCTTCAAACTCATGATCTTACTACTAAGCACCTCAAGTATGCAGCAGCACACTGAACTTGGTATTATTTTTTAGTTTACTTGACACATTTATCTGCCCATTACATGCAGGTTTCTTTCTTAGGGACTCTGGAGCCACCCTGACCCAGAAGGTCTTAAACGCGTATGTGCTAACTTCTCATTACAGTATAACATAGACAAAGAAAACTCCCTCAGTGACCCTTTGCAGCTATCACTTTTCCTACCAGGGCTAACTATATCTGTGCTTTAATTAGTATGATTTGGTTTTTCCTCCATATTAGTTTGTCAGAGTAATCAAAACAAACTAGGTGTCTGTTTTAAGTCACTAAAAACTGGGCAGCTTGAAAGAATAGAAATTTATTGTCTTTCGGTTTTAAAACCAAAACCAAGGTCTGGGCATGGCCATGATTCCTCGGAAACCTGTAGGGAAGACTCCTTTGTTGTCTCTGCCCAGCCTCTGGTGTTCTGCCAGCAATTCTTGGCATCCCCTGGCCTAGTAGCTGCAGCTCTTTCGTCTGTGTCTTTACCATCATGCGGCATTCCTGTATGTCTGCACCTCTGGGACTCTTCCCTTCTTAATAGAAGACCGGTTATACTGGATTAAGGGTTTGCTTTACTCCAGCTTTACCCCATCCAAAGTAATTACATCTGCAACCACTGTTTCCAATTAAGTTCACATTCTCAGGTACCAAGGGTTAGACAGACGTTCCACATTGTGGGGGATGTCATTCAACCCACTATACCATCTAAAAGGAAGAAAACTGCATCATACATTAGGAACCTTCCTACAGACAGCTTCTTTCACATCATGCAATGTTTATGATTCCTCTATGACGTAGCATGTAGCTAGAATATAAATCTTTCTGTTGTGCCACATTCCATTTTATGGAGATACTATGATTTATTTACCCATCCTACTGTTGTCGAACATTTAGAAAATTTCCCTGACTAATGCCAGCACAAATAGCAGAGCTGCTGTGAATATTCAAGTCTATGCATTTTGGTGAATGTATGTGTATGTTTTTGTTGGCATTTATGTGGGAGCAGAATTGTGGGGTAACAAGATAGGCTTGGGGTCAAGTTGCAATGATACAAAGCAATAGCATTCCAAAGTGATTTTTACCAAATCACCCTTCCAGCAGCAGTATATGACAGGGCTGGCTGCTTTCCTTCCAATACTTGCTTGCTATTGCCTTTTTCATTTTCGCTACTCTGGTGGGTGGGTGTTGATATCACATTGTGCTGCGTTTTGCTTCCCATCTCTTTGTTGATCTTACACACTTCCTTGTCTCTTCATCGCCCAATTACCACAAATTAGCATTTCCAAACCTCTTACAGCCAGGTGCCTGCATTTGAGATAATAGAAAGCAGAGTCTGTCTCCATTTCCCAACCTCTTCCAGAGTTTACTTGCCACAACTTCGAACTGCCTCTGAACTGAGACCTGCCATGGAAGGAGCCATGCTTTTTTGTTGTTGTTGTTGTTGGCTAGTTTGCTTTTCCTGCCTTAAAATGCTTGCCATAACAAGCCTGTACGGTCTGTGGTGCATGTAAATCCACTCCTAACAATGTCTCCAACCATGCCGTTATGCTTGATGGGTGTTAGTACTGTGTGGTTGTTATATGCATTTCACAGTACAGTTGTATTAGAAAGCAGGCTACAGATAGAGACAAAGCCATTCGTGAACACAGAGGGTATGAGTCAGGAGGCAGCCACTTCTTGTGCAAATCACCAGCAGTAGCCCTTTCACCCAGGGAGAATCAATCTCCCAGGCTAGAAACTAGGATGTGGCCCCTGTCCTTCCTCTCCCTTGTGTTTTCTGTCCAAGAGGTAGCAAATTTGAGGCTACCATAGCTTTACAGGGAGACAAGATGGTGTCTTTGAAAAGATATAAGCTTGCAAGGGTGGGGATCAGTAAGTCACCTTAGCTCTACCTACTACTCACTGACCCTAGAGGCTTGGCCCCTTTGTGTCCCTTCAAGTGCTTTCTCCAGTCTGACTGGGCTGGACATTTCAAGTGGAGTCACTTCTCTACAGCCATCAGTGTACTACAGCTCAAAGCACACTAATCTCTCAGCCTGGATTTTCTTCTTGTCTTCAAATCAAAAGTTCCACTCTCAGAACTAACAAGAGAAGGAAGGACAGTTGCCTCTCGGCCTCTCATTTCTAATCTCTTGATTTCAAAACTGGTCTTGAATGAATTAGAATTATCATATTTGGCATGTGTTGAGCTACCAGAGTACTGGTATGATATGGGTTATATGTATATCATAACTGTAAGATGGCAAGCATATTAAGGCCCCATAAGAAATGTTTATTGACCAGGAGGTGGTGGCGCACAACTTTTATCCCAGCTCTCAGGAAGCAGAGTCAGGTATGTCTCTGAGTTCAAGGCCAGCCTTGTCTACTACAAAGCAAGTTCTAGGACAGCCAGGGCTACACAGAGAAACCCTATCTCAAAATAAATAAATAAAATAAAATGTTTATTGAAGATTTGCCAAGAACCATAGCTTTGCTGTAAATGGAAACTCAAAACCATCTACAACCATCATCGCTATGAGGCTGGTGAATGAGGAGAGCCAGTCTCTAGGTAAGTGGAATAAAGACTTTTCTTCAATGGGCCTAAGTATTGTGGTTTCTATTGTCCAAAAGAGAATAATTGCAATCCGTGGAGAACATTCATGTAAACCTGCATGGTAGTGGTGCATTCAAAGAGAAGAGCATTGGAAGAGCTTGTAGGCTTTGTCTGAAGTGCACAGCCAAGGGAGGATTGTGGAAGGGTAAAGTGGAGAGAAGATGAACTTGGAGAAAAAAAACCACATAGCATCAGAGAAAACATAGGCTTATCTGTGACTGGTACCAAAGCTATGTAAATTGGGGTACCACTCACGGCCCCTCTTGAAACAGAGTGGTTGAGGGCTATTGTCTTATTGTGGCTGATATGATAAGTGCAGAACTAACAGAGAGTTACTTCTAACCTATAGAGTAAACACTGCTTACCTAACCTTCAAGACACAGTAGGAAGCAAAGACAAAAAGCTGCTTCACAGCTGACACTTCTCAAACTGTTGAAGTATCAAGATTAAAGTTGTCAGCAGCCAATGCCACTGTTCTCACTGCTGCTTTTCCATAGTTCACAACCTGGTTAATAGGCACAGTAAGTTTCAAAAACATCCATATCCTCACAGGGAAATATATTCATTTGTACAAAAGCCATTAAGAAGTGTCTCTCTTTACTCAAACCTGAATTCCCAAGAGTTTTTTTGTCACTGTGTTTTGCCCATCTAGCACAGACAATGTAGCATCTCTGGACCTTCCAAGGATTCTATAGCCATCCAGAGCCATGACTTCCACTTTGTGACTTGGTCATTGTTCTAAGGGCTTGTGATTCATGGCATTGTGGTTCCCAATTTCTCTCTTCCTCCTTTTTTCTGTTTTGGAGACTTGCTTTTATTTATTTACACACGCACACACACACACACACACACATACATGCACACACACAGGTGAGTGTATGTTAAGAGTGTGTAGGTGCCTGTGGAGACCATAAGAAGATTGTTAGATCTCTTCCATCTCGAGTTAATGTGGGTGCTGGGGTCTGAAGTGCAGTCCTATGGAAGAGCAGCAAGTCCTCTTAAGTGCTAAGCCACCTCTCCAGTTCCTCCTCTTTTATCTACACTTTTTGCCATATGACTTTGCAGTCCTTTCCTCTGTACTGATTTGAATTTGGCCATGTGAGCTGCTAGGCCACCAGGTTATTGGCAGATGTGAGGCAATCAAGGGCTTAAAATAGATATGCTATTAACTCTGCCCTCTGTTCCATTGCAGTAGGAAAAGCTTCCCCCATCACAGGCCTGCTAGTTGCTGCTGCTCCCTATTTATCCTGACTCCAGAAGGAAAATGTGTGGATCAGACCTGACTGGTCCCTTGTAGCTGGAAGCTGCTAGACCTACAGCTGGAAGCTGAGCTGTCTGGCAGAACTAAGTCTAGGTCAGCTGCTACCATTATGCAATTTAATGGTTCTTTTGTTTGTCATTTAATGTGTAGCAACAGCTGGCTATTTTAGACGTTTCAAAGTATTTTTTTTCCGTTTAACTCAATAATGCTGCAAGTGGGTACTCATACAAATCTCATTTTTAAAAGATTTGAAAACTGATCCATGAAAATGTAAAAGGGGGGTCTTGTTAAATAGCCCAAGGACTCTCAATCCTACTACCTCAGCCTGCCTACTGCTGGGATTACAAGTGCATTCTGTTGCTCCGTCTATATATTTATTTCTTTATTTATTACATTTTATTTACTTTAGTGTGTGTATAAGTCAGAGGACAGCTTGAGGGAGTAGCTTCTCTCCTACTTTGTGGATTCCAGGGATTGAAGTCAGGTTATCAGGCTTGGTGGCATGTGCCTTTACCAGCTGTGGCACCTTGATGGCCCATATCATTTCTTTATAGAATAAAACCCATAGGCTATAGGGCAAAGAAAGACGAGACACATTTTTTTTTGTTTTTCTCATAACCTAACCACTAGCTTGTTGACAATTTGATTCCTTGAGACTTCACATTCTCTGTGTTCAGGTTTCCTCAGGCAGATCCCCATGGAAGCAAGGCGGCTGTTAGCTGAATCTGAGATGATGGGATTGTCGTCCACAGCCAATGGACAGAGAGCATGTCACTCCCAAATATGGAAAGAAATTCCTTCTCTTGAACCTCTTTAAGATAACTTGGGTTAGAGCCCTTGTCCTGAATCTATAAATGTTTCCACAGACATCTCCCATGGTGACTGGGACTTTGAACCAGTCAAGAGAATAGAAGAATGGAGTATGGCGGTTGGTTCACATGAATCAGAATTTACTTTCGTTGCTGGTGATAGAGCTTTCCATATCCTAAGTTACATGGTTTAGGTGAGGAAGCAGTGATTAACCAGAAAACATCAAGATCTTGTTATGGAAGAGGATATAAAGAATATAAATACAAAAGATATAAAAGAATGGAGTAAATAAATTTGGGAGGGTGTTCAACAGCGGTGACCATAGCAGGCCGGATGAAAATGGTCAAAAATTGTGAAATTGTTTTATTCTATTTTTGCAACCAGATATTTTTAACTGTGAGTTATAGCATTTTATGATTAAAAAAAACTAGTATCTAGCCTTTAGACAGCTTTTTAAAATTAATCTGCCTTGGAAATAAATGCCATAGACCTGTGACGATTCAGAAGATCTAAATTTGATTCCTCATGCCATTGTCACATTGAAAGGAAATGATAGAGTTGACAATGTACAGCAACTTTCCAACCCCTTGAGCCCCATAATATTTTTCCTTCAAAATATTATACTTCAACATTCATTCTATAAAATCCTGGCTCATCAAACTTACTCTTTCACCACCTACCAAGACCCCTCTTGCCAGAGATAAAACTGTTCTGTGTGATTTGTGAAAGGCTACCTTTATCCATATATGTGCACAAGAATGCACACGAGCCAAAGCAGCCAATCAGAACACATAATCCTCTCAACCAAAGAAGTACATTGTCATTTTGTTTAGAGGCTATGATGGGAGTGCATAACCCAAGCCTGGCAATCACACTCTCTTCCTGAATTTTTTAACCCTGGGTTTAAACACCTGTCAAAGGAGGGTACAGCTGAATGTTCACACAGCCAGTGCTGGTCAAATATGTGGTATTCATTCCTTGGATTTATTTCTGGATCTGTCATGATTCCAAATGGGTCCAGCTCAGATTCTCTTGAGTATTCAGCACTCGAGCCTTCCAGAATGTATCTAATAAGTACTGTTGTAGACTCTATTGTGTACTGCTGCAACCTTATATGGGAAAGCCTTAATCACTACTGTGATTATGTCCAGAAATAGGCTGTTTAGAGGACTATTAATATTAAGTAGGTCACAAGTGTGAGGGTCTAATCTGATAAAACTAGTGACTTTATAAGAAGAGGGATAGAGAGTTCACATGCCCAAACCAAGGAATTCAGGAAGAGAGCTTTCATTAGAACCTGACTCACAGCATCTTGACCTCCAATCTGAACTGTTGACGACATCTAGCCTACAGTACTTTATTACGACACCTTGAGCAGACTAAGAACAGTATCCCTTTTCCTGTTAAGATAATCACTATCAGTGTATATATCTTCCCAACCAATCAAGTCCTCAGTCATTTTGAGGCAGCAACACGTCTGTCAAATTGCCACCCCATGAATCTTCAGAGTATACAGGCAATCTGCTCACCTATGCAGGGACTTTTGGACTTAAGAGGGAGGAATGAGGATGTTGGACTGTGGGAGCTGCTTGCAGTTCTTCTCACAACCCTGTAAGCAAGCTCATTTCATCTGGAAGCAAAAGAGCAGTATTTATTTACCTTTGCTGAGACTGACTCTTCCTAAAGTGTTCAGCAATTTCCAATGCCTGAGAAAATCTGGAGCCCTCAGGAGACTGAAAGAAAAAAAACAAAACAAAAAAACCCATGCTATATCCCAAGCTAAAGTTAGAACTCACCAAGGCAAAGAGAAGAGAAGAACATGGGGAAGAAATTTGCTCCCAAGAAGATCTATGGAAAATCAGAAACCGTTGGCGTCTTCCAAACATCTCTGGGTTAGTACTCTCTGCCTGGCAAAGGTAAAAATTATCCTTATTGTAATAAACCATTCACTGAAATTGAATAGGAGCTTTGAACTTGGAAGCTACAGACACGTTAACGAGGCTTCATAACTAGCCTGTTTTTTATTTCTCAAACTCAGAAGACAAAATGAAAGTAGTTAAACTAAGAATGAAGGGTTACTTCGTGCACACTGAGACAGATTATGAAGAACATTGAATTTTCAAGGCTGGAGTCCAGATGTAAATGCTGTAACTCAACAAGTTTTGATTAGAGTCATCTCTATGTTGTATGGGAAACTTGTGCAAGTATTTTTGGAGGAGCCAGCTATAGAAGCAACTTAAGTTGCTACAAAATTCATGGGCTTCTGTGAGGTAGAGTGATTTATTGACAAAGAATTCAGAATGATGAGCAGTGAAGAGAAATTTGCGTATTTATTTACTATCCAATCAATACTTGTGAAGATTCTTCATAGTATCCTGGCACTATCTCTTCCTGTTCTGGTCCAAGAACCAACTCTTTGTGTTCTTCATTGCCAAAAGCATCATTCCTGGATAATTTCTTATCCCTCATTATAAGAAAAAGGTAGCATGCAGTGCTCCTGCTGCTCACAATGTCATGGCCGTTTGGAATCTATTTTTGTAACTCTATAGGTCTTCTTGCCTCTTCAGGACCCTCATCCTACTTACTGCATTTATTAGAGCTGATTACTTTACCCACGATGCTGTACCATCCAGATTGCCATCCATAAGCACTGAACTTCAACGTCTGTTTCAAAGACCAGTAATAACCTTCATTGATGATCACAAATTAAACTCTGAGTATATGAGAAAATGCAAATGGTGATTTGTTTTGTGATCACATCACATGTAACCGTTCAGAATGTCATAGCTGAAACATAAAACCACATACAACGTCCACTTGTCTCTCCCCTTGATGTCTGCAGACTGGCACCCCTGCATTTCTACAATATGACTCCTTTGTATGTTGATCTCTGTCTTGGAATGCTGTCTTCCAGGCATGACATGATCTTTGATGTTTTGAACTCTTGGCAGCTGTAATTACTTCCACAACATCTGTACCTATTAATGTTGTTATGAAGAGAGGAAAGCTAATTTTCTTCAGTGGTGTAGCCATTCATAAATTGTCCATGTTTTTATATACAACCCTTCACCTACACTTCCATAAGTAATTTTATAATTAAATTTATTGGTCCATTAAGTTAGACTTGGGTGGAATCATTTCATTGGTCTATTAGTGCCCTATCTAGCGTGATTAGGCATTTATTTGTCTATCCAGGTGAAGCTCTCACAAATTCACCTGTGCTTTTCACACTTCACCTACCAATGTGAAGACAGGGTAGGGGCCCACAGGCAGCTACGGATGAGATGGCTAATTTGGGCAAGGAATAGCTCCCCCTTTCCCTGCATGGATTGAGAACAAGCCAGCAAAACATGCTATAACACTAGTTGGAGGCAAGAGATGACATTGATCAGAAAAGGCCATTGCTGAATAATCTAGGGAGCCCTTGGGGGTTGTGAGAATGCCCATCCATGAAGAACAAATGATACAGAACCCAAGGAGGAGTAGGAAATGCCAGAAATTTCAGCATGCCAGAAATGGGAGGGACACGGCACAAAGGCATCACGGCAGTCAGAACAAGGACAGGTGACAGCTTATCAGACTTCCCTCCTGAAACCAAACCCGGGACATCTCTATGGGAAAAAGCCTTAGAGTTTCCTAGAAGATCTGACCACCTTCTCAAGGAGCCGGGGTTGATGAAGGTGATTGGAAGTGATGGGAGAAGCACGGACCAGAGTCCATTCAAGTCCTAGACTGGAATCAGGGAGTTCCATCCAAGACATAGGATGGAGACAGAAAATACTGTGGAAGATATTTTCAGTGACTGGAGCACATATGGAAGGTATAGACCATGCCAAGACAGTACTGTGGGACAAGTCAGGCATCAAAGGGATATTGAGATAGCTTCTAGAAAGGAATTCCAAAGCACAGGGACCCTGGCACAAAATACGAAAATAAGAGTGCCATTTCATGAGTCCAAAGTCCACACCAGTTTTGATTACTAAGCAGCCCTCTGTAGTTGGAAGTTTTCCTGTTCCTGCCTGGTCCTGCAGCTGCTTATAAAATAATTACTCAGAGGCTTATATTAATTATAACCACTTGGCCATTAGCTCAGGCTTATTACTGACTAGCTCTTATACTTAAACTAGCCCATTTCTATTAATCTATATGTAACCACGTATTCCATGGTTACCTGAGTCCCATTACATGTTGCTCCTTGGGCAGCTGGCTGGCATCTCCTGACTCAGCCTTCCTCTTCCCAGAAATCTCCTTGTCTGCTTATCCCGCCTGTACTTCCTGCCTGGCTACTGGCCAATCAGTGTTTTATTTATCAACCAGTGAGAGCAACACATATTCACAGTGTACAGAAAGACATCCCTATCATTTGTATCCCACCTATACTTCCTGCCTGGCTACTGGCAATCAGCATTTTATTTATTAGCCAATCAGAGCAACACATATTCACAGCATACAGAAAGATATCCCCATCAGTCCTCTTGTTGCTAATTCCAATGGCAGGCCACTTAAGTGAGATTTCTAATGTTATAGCTTTGCTACAGCACCTCAACGTGTGGAAGGCAGAGAGGTGTATAGACTGTTCTGTTCCCAGACAAGCAATAAGCCCAAGTAACTGTTCTGGCAGGCCTTGGGGTGCTAACTAAATGCATCCTTTGAATAGATTTATTTCTTGTACCCGCCTTGGAGAAGTCCAGGCAAAAACAGCAATCAGAAGAATTTCTTCCAAAGTATTCAACTCGGAGGAGCCACGTTCTCAGTTCACAGACATGCAGTCATGGCTATAGAACATGGGCTACATTCCAGGATGCCTTGGACATTGTTTTCCTTCCCCTCTTCCTTAAAGGAGGGAAGTCCTACTGTGGATTTATTTTTCTTTACCTCTGCATATGCATGATTAAATTTATCATCTACATTTGAGATCATCTCATGTTCACTAATACTAAATTCAAATTTAGCATTTCCTTCACATAGCATTGTACGTACAAGGCTGCTGTAGTATTTGGAGTGCTGGTCCCTAGTGAATCACAGATATTTTGCATTGTAGGAAATTGATGTTTTGCTAAAAATATTTCAAGAGCATTTAATTTTCTTTGTTTGAAAGCATAATTCTGAGAAGGAATCCATAGGCAGCACTAGAAAGCCAAAGTGTCCCTAGTACACAGAGCTAAAGAAATCTTGATGTATTTGGAGCCTGGCCTATAAAGAAGGACATCTCAACCTGGCTCAGGGTCAGAAAGCCAGAACATGGAGTCTGATTTAGTATCTGAAAAATACTAGTTTCTTTTGTCTCCTTCTCCCCAACTCTTTTCTTCTCTCCTCCCTCTCTCCCTCCCTCCATCTTTCTCGAGCTGTGTATTTATTTATCTTTTTTCACTCTGTTTTCTCAGCTATCTCTGTTTGCAGTGGCAGTGCCATTTCTGTTAGCTCTGTCCACCAAGTTATTGACACATCACATGTGTCTTCCACTGCACCCTTCTACCCCCATACTTGTGGGTTCACATGGACTGCCTTCTCTCTGACTCAAAGGGAACCTGAATTGTGAGGGTTAGCAATATAATGGAGCAGGAGTGAATTCGGAGAAGGAGGATTCTGTGCCTCCTTCTCCTTTCAGGGATTGCCCTGAAACAGATTCTGCTCTCATGGTGGCTAGTCTGATCCTGCCCTTATCCTAAGAGACACTGCCTCTATCAGCTAAATCCTTTCTGTTCTGAGAAACCCTAATTAATGCGCATCTGATTTGTCCTTCCCTGCTGAGGATTTCAGATTAGTGATGACTACGTTCCCTGTACTTTAATAAACATAACAATGGCTACAATTTACAGTACTCTTACTGCGCTGGGAGCCCTGGGTAACTCTTGAGCATTATTTGTCTCACTATATGGAAGAAGGAAGTGAGGCTCACGGAATTTCAGTGAATTTCTGAAGGTCACACTGTTCAAAAGAGGTAAAGCGGGTTTCACACCAAGCCTTGCTTGATTTCATAGCTCTTAACCACTTGCCATAGTGCTGTTATGTTTTAATGGTGAAGGGAAGTGAGGGATTTCATAATAGAACCTGAGCACCATGTCAATAAAAATGAGGGAGCGCTGTTGCATCATTCTTACAACTACCCTTCTTTCAAGCCCCTCGTTTTACACTCTTGAGGTGCTCAGAATACTGATGGGGATGGATGAGCAAGGGAGATAGGACTGAGAAGGCAGGAGGCTGACTCTAAGATTTGACAGCCAAGTGGGAGGTCCCATTCTTGCCTCAGCATCCAGCCATCACTTACAAGACAGCTCTAACCTGTGGTGTGGAGACCAGGGAGAAAGGAGATGGAAAGCTAGCTGGTCTAAAAGGTTAGGCACCAATCATCTCTGTGGCCTTGGGGACACTCACCTCTCCGGACATGTTTCTGTTTTGGGCCATAGGGAGGTTGGGCAGATCTAGGAGTCGACAATTTTTAAGGGAGAAAACAGGGATTGTTGTCCAAAGAGATTCATTCTTGCCCAAATTTTGATCCAGCCACTCTCCCTTCCACTTTGTGTTAATCCTCATTCCTCCTGCCTGAGCCTGGTCTCTGCTCTGGCTTTCTAATACAAGCTTGTGTCGACATATGCTTCTTCTCCATTGTTAGCTACCCCTTGTCAGCCACCTCTAGAGTTTAGCTCTGACATGGTGATGAGAACCTTTGGCTCAGGAATCAGACTATGTAGGCTCATACGCTCACTTTGTTTTAGTTTCTGTGTGAATGAAAAGAGGTGCAGTAATGGTGCTTTTCTAAGGCTGTTGACTGGGAGTGACAAAATTCATTCACAAAAAAACGGTCTACCATTCCCCTTAGCACCAAGACCTTTACTCTTAGACTCTTTGCTTTCTTTCCTGTCACAGAGTTAGAGCAGCTTGGGCAGCCATTTCCCAGATAAGGGGACTTGGAGGGCACTTGACATAAACATGCTTGGTTCTGAAAAGGGGAGAGGGCAACCCTGCTTCCAGAACCAGCTTCTCACTGAGTGCAAACGACATATGACAATTCACAAAATAATGTACACAACATTGTAAGGTGTCATAGTTAGTGTTTCTATTTCTAGGGGAAAATACCATGACCAAAAGCAACTTGGTGAGGAAAGTGTTTCAGCTTACAGTTGACATCACAGTCCATCACTGAGAGAAGCTGAGGTACGACTTCAAGCAATGCAGGAACCTGGAGGCAGGAACTGATGCAGAGACCATGGAGGAGTGCTGCTTACTGGCTTGCTCCCTATGGTTTGCTCAGAATGCTTTCCTATACAACTTGGAACCACCTGCCCAAGGGTGCCACTACCTATAATGGACTGGGCACTCATACATCAATTATTAATCAAGAAAACGCCCCCACAGGACTATTTGGTTGGGCAATTTTCTCAGTTGAGGTCCCCTCTTCCCAAATGACTCTAGCTTGTGTCATTTGTATATGTTGACAAAACATTAACTAGCACATAAGATATATGGCAAAGGGCCTTGAATGCTGAGATAAGGGGAATTCATTTATTTGGCAAGAATCTGAGACTCACTGACAGCTCTGTGATCAGGAAAGGGTGAAGAAATTCTACCTGAACTTTAGCAGGAACCATTTGACAGTACTTCCTATATACTCCCAAATTGTAGAAGCAGGGAGTGGATATTTGATGTTGATAACCTACTGTTGTATTCCAGGGGATAAGGAAGGGAGCCTGAGCTGGAGGTGGCTATAGGGATGGGCAATGCAAAACACTCAAGTTTCTGAATTTTCTTACAAGAACAGTAGTGTGTCCTCTAACATAGAGGAGTCGGGAGAGGATCTGGTTTGGTTTAAAGGGCATCTGGACAGAGAAGTGGGGGAGAGGAACATTTCTTTTGCTTGGTATCAATAGAAGGTATATTAGTTACTTTTTTTTCATTGCTATGACAGAATATCCAGCAAATGCAACTTAAGGAATGAAGATACAATTTTGGCTCAGTGTTTGAGAGGAAAGCACAGCAGCAAAAACATGGAGAGGCTGATCACATGTCTGCAGTCAGAAAGCAGAGAGGAGAATGCTGGGACTCAGCTCACTTTCACTCTTTTATTACGTCTGAGACACCCACTCATGAATAGTGTGATCTATTCAGGATGAGTATCCATCCCTCACTTATACCTCTGGAAACTTCCTCACAGATGCACTATGACATTTGTCTCCTAGGGAATTTTAAATCTCATCAAATTGAGGAATGACGATTTTCTTAGTTTCATTTATGTTGCTGTGATACAGCATCTCAATCACAAGCCACATAGGCAAGACAGGGTTTATTTGGTTTACACTTCAGGATACAGTCAGTCAGTGAGGGGAAAGCCAAGGTAGGTACTCAAGCATACAGTCGCATCCCACGCACAGTCAAGAGCAGAAAGAAACTAGTGCGCCCACACTGCCTGCTTGCTCTCACCTAGCTTTCTCCTACCCAGGGAATGCTACTACTCACAATGAGCGGGGTCCTCCTACATCAACGAATAATCAATACAGTCTCCCACAGAAATACCCACGGGCCAACTTAATCCAAATAATTCCTCAATGGAAACTCTCTTCCCAGGTAATTCTAGGTGGTGGCAAGTTAACATTTAAAACTAAGCAGCATAACCATAAAGGGGGAAAACAAGATTTTATATGCAAAACCTAGACTGGGTACCAGAGGCAGAAAGAAAATTAGAGTCTGTGTAAAAGTAGTTTTCTAAGTAGTAGTCCCAGGGGAGAGCTGCAAGGTTGGGGGTGGGAGTGGGGTAAGGGGAGCAGGAAAAGGAAGCAGCCAAGCAAAGGCACATTCTGGGATTCTCAGCCTCAGCCCCATCCACCTATGCACGAGAAGCTCTGGAGAGTAAACTGAGCCTTTTCAAGCTAAGGCAGCAGAGGCTTCAAGTTCCTGCTTGCTGCCGCTCAACCATTATAGGCTGCTCGGGAAAGGTGAGCTTCCAGGTCCATGGAGCTCCCCACGTGTGCCAAGTGCTTCTCTTTCCTCAACCTCAGTACTGACCTCCTGAAGCCACTCACGGGTGGATGAAGGAACAGCACACAGAGAAGGGCAAGGTGTGTGCCAAAGGGCTGGAGTAGGGGATAAAATCCTGGACGAGACCACAACTATCCGCCATCCAAATGAGTATTGTCATGGCAAAAAAATAAAGGCTTGTGGGCCAGGGTTTGGGACTGGCTGGTCCTCTTCCCCTCTAGCCATCTGCTGCTTCCAGAAACAGGTTTTGGAATCCTGGGCAACTGTCTGTTGCAACCTTGACTGTGGATTCTCCCTTTGCTATGGGAAATGGGAAACCAGGATGCACATCTCCACGTGGAGGAGCATACTGCTGCCGGGTGGGGGAGGTGGGGCGGGCAGAGTGAGATCTACTGAGGCCTGAAGAAGGCTCTGGGTTCCAGCTCATTATCAACCCCAATGGCATGGTTTCCAAGATGAGGTAGTCATTTATTATTTGGCCCCCTGGCCACTCTCTCCAAGGATGGCCACTTGTCAGCCATTGGGATGCTGGCACTTGCCAGCTGGATGATGCTCTCAGGCCATTAGTGTGGCTGGGGGGATTCAGAGAGAGGTGGACATAGGATGTTATAACCAGTGTGAATTGCTTTGGCTAAAAGGACATTGAGCTTGAACTGAAAAACTGGGAGGAGTGGGGAAGATGCCACCTTTATCCCTGCAAATATATAAATAAGTAACAACAAAAGCAATAGAAACACAAGAGCATTCTTTTCAGACCCACAGAGTCTCAAACCTCCCTCACTGGGGCCTGGGCCTATGCCATGAGTGTGGAGAAAGGCTCCGAGCCAGAGTCTCCTGTTAGCCAGCAACTGAGAGGTTAACTTCTGGCACAAAGGGAGTATTTAAAATCCTACCTGCAGTCCCTGCCTGCCTTCTGTTCTAGTGGGCTTGTGGATGTACCATACTGGGGATAAAACACTTTGCACCTTCCTCCTGCTAATATTCACTCCAGTCCTTAGTGTAACTATCTCCCATTGCCTCCTCCTCTCCTCCCACTACCTCCCAGAAAGGGAGGGAAGCC